>VXAU01000232.1:155529-220310 GCA_013399695.1 Formicarius rufipectus
AAAGAAAAAAAAAAAAAGAAAAAATCCCTCAACAGAAAAAAAAAAACCAATGTATGGATCTTCTAGGCCTCCATAGGATCTCTGTCCCCTAATTGCCCCCTCATTGCTACTGTTCATCTCACACTTTCTTGTGCACTTGGAGGCACAAGGTTGTGAAGCACCTTGTTGTGGGCTGTCCTCAGACACACCGTCTCTAAGGATGACACGATCAGGAAGCTCACACTTGGCTGCTGGAAGAGCTGGAAAGGGTTCAGCTGCTTCCTGCACAGTGACCACTACATCAGCAGAAAGTGTGCTATGAGATGTTCCAGAGCAACTGCTTTGCTCTGGGAGACAACAGAACATCTTCCAGTCTGCAATGCTCAACACAATCCATTTGCTGCCTTTGACATTGCTTTCCTGCTTTTGCAAGACACATTCCCCAACATCTCTGTACTTGCCAAATATACTGTGACTCATGTTCTTCCCAGGTACAGCAGAGTTGAGAATTCCCCTCAGACATTACAGTGGTTCCCATGTTTTGATGGTCTCCTGCTTCAGTAGCCTTAACAGGGTTTGACAAACGTAGTTACTGATGTGAGGAGCAAAACAGATGTTTTGCTTTGTTGTGGTTTGTTTTTTTTTCACCCAGCAAACAATGATGTTATTTCTACAGAACAACCCATTAAAAAAGCAAAATCCTTCCAAATCTCAGAGCACTAACATGCAGTTTTAGGAATGCATGGCTTTCCCTTTAACCCACTAATAGCCAGAAAAATGAATATGCAAAGGAAACACAGGTAAAACTGGCTGATGTGATGAATGAGCCACGTCTTTGTCAATGGATCCATTTCCCTACTCTTTAACTATACACAAGGAAGACTTGCACATGGTGGAGAGATTCATGGGGTCCCTCGAGATTCAGTGCAGAGGAACATGAGTATTTAAGGTGCGATGGCTACTGTAGAGTGAGTGGCTGAGGTCCTTTAGGTTCCTGTTTTGCTCTACTCACTCCAAGGATTGCCAGCTCAGATTTTGACATCAGCATACACTGGATGAGGTGAAACACATCGTTGCAGGTCAAGGAGCAGGCTGTGTGCTGGGGAAAGCTTTCTGCCTCATCAGTCCATTTTGCTGGAAGAAATTACATCAACTTTTCTAAACCACAGAAAATGCTACGAGGGCATAGTGGCATCTCTTCACGATGACTGAAGTGACAGCACAAAATATGGCAAAAAGAACAAAGTCTGAGATTTATTAGGAATAAAATAGAATGAAGCAATTAAGTTCTGCTCTTCTTTGTGTGCAGCTGTAACTTGTGTGTGTGATTATACAGGTGACAGAAGATGTGTTGGGCTCTGACTGCTAAAGTGAAGTAATGCATGAATATGTAACTACCCTGTTGAAATTTATGACACCAGAATAGGATGAAGCCTCTCAGATGTTTCAGATGTCATTTTATCTGCTGTAGGTAAGTTCCTTTGTTCTACTCCTGCAGTTCTTCAACACCTATCACTCCAAATGGCTATAAAACAAGGAATTTTAAGGTGGAATCATGGCTTTACAATCTAAGTGAAAAGTTGGATTAATTGTTTTTCAAAGGCCCAACTAGTAGTGATTTCTTGATTCTAACATCTTTGTTTCAGCATGAAACAAAGCGAAAATTGCATTTCCTACCAAAAGAGTCACTGAAGGTGACACTTGGACGTCAGGTGATGACGAGAGGAGGAGGGACTTTTCTATCTCAGGAACATGAAAAGATACCACAGTCTAGCAGCTAAGAGATGACCCATCTAATAAAATGCCTGAGCTCCCTTTGCCCTGTTGTCTTTCCTCTGCAAACAGAGTGGGAAAGAGCACTCCTTTGCAATTTGTGTCATGTTGCCATTTCATCCGAGGAATGGATATGAAAATACAAGGCTTACCACCAAGAATAGATGTACATTCAGGCTCACTCAAAAAATCCGTCATCTCAGATTTCCAAAAGAATACAGATAGTTGAGCTTTGCTCTTTGAAAATGGCCACATTTTCAAACAAAATCACTTCAAGTCCTCCTCTCAACCAGCTCCTTATTTCCACACTTAAAAACTCAGACAAGTTTTCTCAGATAAACCAAGCAACTGAGTTATATTCCCAGGCAAGGAAGATGTTGTTATTGAATTATGTCTTGCCAAATGGTGTCCAGTCTTGCAGCCTCTGGGCTAAATGAACAAGGATTTCCATGGAAAATGACCTAGGTTCCTTCTCTCCCTGAGCTTACTGTAGAGCTGTCCATTGGAAGACGTAGTGCTGGGAAAATACTACAAAAAAGGTTCCCAGGAATGCTCATTTTAATGCCTTACTGAGTGCACTCTAACTGGTCTTATGTTCTTTTTAAGTTTCTCTTTCCAGTAATGAACATATTTACTGACAAGAACAATTACAGAAGCAACAAATTAATGGAAAGATATTTTATAACATAAGTATTTATATTGGAAACTTGGCACTAAGTGGAGTGTTCCTTTGATCATGGAATGAAAGCAAATTACACTCTCCTGTAAATCTAATGGCTAATAAACCCAAACCAAAACAAAAAGATGGTATTTGAATATTGATAAGGAAAATTAATGGGTGAACAGTCATGTTTTTCTTTGATTATTCCAGATGAGGGGAAAAAATTTATGAAACTCAATGAATGAATTGCTTGATTGGTGCTGTTTGATGAAGAGAGTTTCTGGGGCAGGAACAGAGTGTGTTGTGCATCTCTGTGATACCACCAGAGCAGACAGCACAGGCAACAGTGTGTAGTTATGGGGAATACAAAGGGATGGGGGCTTTAACCCACTCTGAACACTGGTTATTCAACATCACACACACAAGGAGAGCTCAGCTTCTGCTGTACAAGGACTCCTGCATTAGTCAGTGTGTCTCCATGGATTCAGATGGAAACAGGGCTGTTTATAGTAATTATGACTAATCATGTGAATAGGAGAAAAAAGGATCATACTAAACTAACCAAATAAGCCAATTACCATCATCAGTATAAAGATGGACACAGTGATGACTTCTCACAAAAAAACCAAAACCAACAACAACAAAACACACAAAAAAACCCAACCAACCAAAACAAACAAATAAACAAACAAAAAAAATAAAAATTTGAACAGGGCTAAAGTATTTTAAAATCTGCCCCATTTATGCAGTGTAATAAAAAATCTGGCAAAACCACCACTTAAACCAGTGTGGTTGTTGTATCATTTAATTATTGAACTCAGGTGGTTAACTTCCAGTACTGCAAGAGAGGTACCTACTTGGATTGATAGCAAACACCTCAATTAAAGGTTTTCAGACCTAACTTTTCTTTTGCAGGGCTAGTCAGGTGCCTGCATTAAATCAAAGAAAGGAAATGAGAGGAGAAAACATATAAAGGCCAATACTTTCTGCTGTTAAAAATGCCATAGCAACTTGGCTGGACAGAGGGAAATTATCCATAGGAAAAATTGTTTGATCACCAGTGATAAGATGAAAAATCTGGCAATAAGCAACAGGGGAATGGATGTTCCTGACTTGTTTTCAGGTACCATTGAACTCCTCTGTGAGCAGCTCATCAGGCTGCTCAGCAACAGAAATGGTCCAGATCTAAGTTACAAATCCCACCTAACACACAGCTGGTGATGAAGTGCAGTGGTTGAGAGGGAGGGTAATTTAAGCTTTCCTCCTTTTCTTATTTGAAAACTGCTTCTCCTCAGACACAACAAAAGTGGAGAGGTTAAGTCTACTGATTTCCAAGGGCATGTGTCCAGAGGTTCCAAAGAACACATAACACTACCTTGTGAGCTCCACTTCATACTTAAAAGTCAACTATTTTGTCAGGAAACATGTTGAGACTTTTCAAGTGCTTTATTTTTTGCTAGTGGAAAATAATCTTTCAGTGTAATAGACTGGCTTTTCAAACACTTAGGCCTGATCTGAAAATCTGCCAGTATTTTCTCTCTTAGCAGATAAGTAGATACTTTTCTTCAGCATTTATCCTTCATATCTTTCCCCTAACCTGATGGCATATGAAGTGGTGTACAGAAAAATGTGAAGCTGGAGGGATAGTAAAGACTATTTTTGTGTCAAACCCAAAGTTTTATATGCCCACCTTTTATTTTCTGAGACTGACAAATGAAGTTGTAATTGCTTTACTGCTATTGTCTGTCCAGAACCACCCCCCCTTGCATTCCTGGGCAATACAAATCTCAACAAAATCAGTTTTATAGTCATTTTTGTGATGTAAAGCTGGGACTGTCAGGTAATTCCTATGGCCTGTACACAAAGCCTTTAACCTTTTTACCTCCACCAGATGCTTTTAAATTGCTTTAGAGTGATCTTAAAATGTCTTCTGCAGCACATATAAGAGGGAAAGGGCGCAATCCTGACGAGGAACTCATGCATGATCCCACTGTTTGCTCTGAAGGGAATTGATTCAGAAAGCTGATGCATCATTCACGCCCTACTTAATTTCCTCACATCAACCTGAGTGTACCTGAGATTTTGAGATTTTCCTCTTTTTACTTCTCTTTCACTAAAGTATATATTTCTCCAGAGTTTGGGACTTTGCGGCAGTGGGATCTTCAGAAGTGGAGTCAGTTTCCCACAAAGAACCCAACAACTATCAGGATGATGTGGATGGCTACATTTCTTTTCAATATTTGGATAAACTCTCATTCAACTTACTTTTTTAGCTTTTCTTACAATGTAGTTATTTGGAAAACAGAACAATGTGTGTTACCAGCAACATCTGAAAATAGAGATTGAGCAATAAGAGCATTATAGGACTTGATTTCAAAAGAATGCATGCAGCAATTATTCCAGGCTGCATTAAATTACAAAAATTGAGAAAAGCTGTGACCTAGATATTTCTTCTCTTGAAATATTTTTCATTTCAATTGTCTATTTCTTTTTCTTTTTTCTTTTTTTTTTCTCAGCATCCTTTTTGCCATGAAAGAAGTATTATTTTGTTGGTAAGGTTTTTATCTTTGCAAGCCCATTATGCTATATTAACAGGTTGCAGGGGATAGTTAAACACAACAGAGACATATGTTGTCCCAGCAGAGCAGGGAAACAGATTTTGAAACAAAGATACCCTGCAAACCATTGGGAGTTATACAAACCAGACAGGAGAGCTATTTAAGTGAGGAAATCTGATACGGATCCAGTGCTGGAATTGAAAGGCTGAAAAGCTCAAAGAGCAAAATTTGAGTATGAAATGTTATCTGTGCAGGAGGGGATTCGCCATGAGCTGAATTATATTAAAGCACACTCTATGTTAAGGAAAAGTTCTGATACACATCTTTTTTTTTTTTTAATAGCAAAAAAAAGTCACTCCTCATAGATTCAGTACTCAAAAAGCAGTATCATACACAACAAATAAAAGAATAGCTCCATATACTGAGAAAGAAATAGATTTCTTGGGGTAATTAAGTGCTTTAAAAAGGAAGAAAATAGACAAAATTTAATATTCTTTCAAAATGGTGTTCAAAATAGAATGAAAAACACCAAACACAAGGACATTGTAACTCGGATAACTACTCTGGATCCATATTGGCTTGGAAAATTATGTGGTGAGTCATATTTTATTTTTTTAACCTGTTCCTAAATAATATTTAGCAACATAGGTCTAAGTTCATCCACTGATTAATCATTACAAGATTAATGACTGCTGACTTAAAAATATCAGTAAATTGTAATTTACTGAAATGTTACTCATGTCTGCAACACAGTACTCACTGTCCGTACACAAACACCTTTGCCTGAGCTGCTTAGTCAGAAATCATAAATAGTTCTTGTCCAAGCTCTCCTGTATCCTGTGAAAACAGTTTTGCAAATCTTTAATAGCATGATCACAGTTCAAACGCAGTTTTCCCTGGGATTTTATTGCCTCTTTGAAGTAATGAGTGGTCAAAACACCCCTCTCTGCATCACAACTTGCGAGAGCAAGGTCCGGCAGGAATATTGCCGTGTGTTTGAGATGAAGACATTCAGATGGGGGCTCTGAGAGAGGCTTCAAGCCATGCAAACAGCACTGCTTCCTCAGAGCTGGATGTGTTCCTGGCTGCTCCGTCTGTGACTCAGGGCAGCCCACACTGCTGCTCCTGCACACCACGGGCACAGTGATGCTCAGGGTTTCCCCACCTGCCTCTGGGGACAAGAGGAGAAGGCAGAAGAGCAAATCCCTGAAGAATTAATCCACAAACTGAATGCACTGAATTCCTTACAGCCTACCCCAGTCTAAGGAAGACCTCATCAGTGACAGTGAGGGAAATCAGTTGCAAAAAGCAGATTAATGCAAGAAACATTTATGGTTTACACAGAAACCCACCCATTAAAAACACTTGTCTTTCTTAAAATCATGGGTAAGAGGAGAAGGATGCCAAAGGCTCAACAATGTTCCAAGAGGAAGAATGGTCCTTGTGCCAGCAGGATTATCCAAAAGATGGGAAGACATCTGCAAACTGATGAGCTACATGTGATTGTGACCTGCCTGTGTTTTGCACTTGAGAGCAAGAAAAAAATCATCCCATAGAGTCGATTTCTTGAGATCAGAAGATGCAAGCCCTGTGCCCACAGCTCCCCCAGAGCTCAGCAGCTAAGTAGAAAATATTTTCCTACATCCTGAATAATGGCTTTACCCACTCAAAATAGATTTTCAGTATAAATATCTCCTATATGAACTGAAAGCACTTAGGTTTGAAAGAGCCATTCATGTCTATTAAGTCAGACAAATGATTGAAATTTAACATTAAAAGTGCAACTCCACACCTTGTACCATTTATCGACAGGAAATTAGGAACAATTAGATCTCTGTAAAACAAGGCAAAACCATGATTGCTGAGGGTCAGGCTTCAGGAAAACCCTGCAGAAGGCTCAATAGCAGAAATTCTTTACAGGTATGTTCCTTTACACTTAACTGTACATATGGCTTCAGTGAAAATCAGGTAAAATGGACAAAACCAGATTCTCCACCAGATGTAATAAATTCAACCCCTTTTCTCCCTCCCACTCCTGTGATAAACAAGCAGAAACGTTGCAAAGAGCAGACACTCATCTGGTCTTTTATGGGTGTTACTGTGCTCTGGAATGGAAAGAGGACTGGCAAAAATTGCTTTGCAAGTACCAAAATGAAAGGAAGAGAATTAATTTTCTGCAAGTCGCTCCATGTATTTCTCGAGTTTTAATACTTTCACATTCTGAGAGTTCACAATGAAACACCTTGTGTAAATATTGCAAGCTTCTACCTGGAATTCTCACAATGAGCTGTCAGCAGATAAACTTTTGCCTGCTCTTTTCCGTAAATGAATAACCTTGAGAACACACACACAAAGTCAGATCTCATGACTTCTTTAAAATGGATTGGTTGGCTGATTCCTAAAAACCATGTGCATGCAAGGTTAGAAATTATGAACCACTTTCCAAAATTTTTTGTCCAACTCAGACCAATTTTGAGTGAATCTTCACTAAGGTTCTGAGGGCTTAAAGTTTTCAGACACATAAATAAAATACGATAGATAGATAGATAGATAGATAGATAGATAGATAGATAGATAGATAGATAGATAGATAGACAGACAGACAGATAGATAGATTTGTTTTTTATTTTAAACTTCCAGTTTTGGCCAGCATTAGAGCCAAACATGCCAAAACACAGAGAAGAGGACTATTCTCTTGATACTCCCAGCTGTGGTCAGAAGAAATTGTGCCTGAAATTGCGTGAGAAAATGTCAAGACAAATGAGCTTTGGCTGGCTAAGCTGTGAACGTTTGGATGCTTATTTAAAATTAAGTGATCCCAAACTGCAAAGCACTGGATGTTCACTCATCACTAATTTCTAATAGTCACTCTGAGACAAGGTGAAAGAGCCAAGAAAGGGATATGGACTCCTTGCTTACACAGAGGACTTAAGAGAGGAAGGAGGAAAGAAAAAGTCTCTGGGGTTTGTAGGTCATGTTGGTTGGAGAAATTGTTTTTCCTTAGCATTATGCTGGAGCTTTGATACCTGAACAAAAACTCTGTGCCCAAAGGCAGAATGAGAGCAGCCATGGTGTCCTTGCAGGCAAACCAACAGCCACTGCCATGATCTAACCCTGCATCTCCTCTGTGCACAGAGAAGGGGACATTTGTGGAGGAGGAGATGGAAATGGCATCACTCCATCTCCTACAAGATAGACAGGACAATCCCACTCCCTCTCTGCTTCCATCCCTTTGCCCCTAAAGCACTTCCTCTGCTACATGTTGGGCCACTTCCATGCAGCCTTGAGTAAGGCTGAAGTGGTAGAGACAAACATTGTGCCAGTCCCCTGGAAAAACTTATTTTTGGGGTGGGGGACAAGGAAAGGTATAAGAAGGTTAAGGAGAACTTGTGTTCTGGGAAATCAGGGAACCTTTTTTGTCGCTGGTCCCTCAGAAGAGTGCAGCTGAGATGAGTATGTGCTTTTACAAGCAATTATTTTAAAATGTACCCAGAGGATGCAATAGTCAGGCTTTATTGGACATGTAATACATACTGTGACAGTATATGGTGCAACTGCAGGCCAAAATTACAATTCTGGGACCTTGTAGCCTGCAGCTGCTCAGTAAAACAGAGGAAATCCCACCGAAAGAAAAAAGGGAGGGGGGATAATATGCTTTTAAGCCAAATCCAAAACATAGATTATATGACTTCCCTCACTTCAGGGCTTTTATGTGCCTTTAGGGACAGCTGGAGGAAATACGAAAGAGCATCCTCCCTTGAGCTTTCCCTAGTGAGAAGAGGGGAGGTGACAACAACACCTCAGGTTTGCACATCTCATTCCAAGGAGGGGCACTGGCAGCAGAGGGCCTAAAGCTGGTGGTGACCCTTGCACTGCTAATTTCTGGGCTGTGATGTCCCTGTGGGTGCCTCAGAGCAGCTCTCCAGAAGCATCCATGCCATGGTTCAGTCCCATATGTTCATTAACGTGTCACTGGCCAAGAGGCCAGAGGAGAAGCATCCAGTAGGTTAAATATATGCCAACCTGGAAACAAAGAAGATCATCTTTTGAGAGAAGCTTGCAGCTAGTCCTGAAGTAGAGGAGCAGGACAGTGCTTTGGGAACAGAGACAGCCAAGCACACAGACTGTGGGAGATCTGTCCCACCACAGGAACCACACATCAGATTTTCTCTTTCATGGTGCTTGTTATGCTGCTGACCCTAACCTGATTAGTGAGTGACATACTGTTCTGCACTCTAAATCACTTCCCATGAATAACTTCTTTTGTTAGTTTGTTTGTTATTTTGGTTTGGGGAAACTTTGTTGCTGTATTCCAGAAATCAGGCTAAAGGTTTGCCTTTGAGAACAGGGTGTCCAGATGTTGGCAGGACAGCCTCAAGACAAGTTAGAACCTGATGAACCACTATTGCAATCAGCACGATCAACACAACAGATGAGCAGAATA
Organism: Formicarius rufipectus; assembly: GCA_013399695.1. NCBI lineage: Eukaryota > Metazoa > Chordata > Aves > Passeriformes > Formicariidae > Formicarius > Formicarius rufipectus. The sequence continues at coordinate 164,945 of VXAU01000232.1, forward strand.
TGTGATACAGATCTCAGATGGGGGACGCAAGATGTAAGAAGGGCAGTGGAGCAGAGAAAGGGGCTGCTCATGAATGCTCTGGGAAGGAGCAGCAGGTTCTTTGTGAATGACATGATAAGCTGTGTTACTAGAGCCTCAAGAAGCCATACCACAGCTTTCATAGCAAAAGTAAGCGTGGCACAGATCAGATGGAGCTTGTGCTTTACTTCATCATTGCGGTTCTGCTGGGAGTGTATTTCCAGACGGTAAGTGTTGCTCAGCTGCTGGGCTTCAGCTATTTCTTACCTCGAGGCCCTTCTTGGAAATGCAAATACACGTGTAGAAGTTTCGGAGCCATTTTCTCTGCTGCAGCAGCAGCCAGCAGCCCTCAGCTGCACTGCCCACACCAGCCCCACATCACAGGCTCGAGAGTATTCATAGCACAGAAGGCAATGGCATTTGTCTGTGATTTGCTGCTGCAGTGCGTGGATCCACTATGTTTATAGGACATGAAAAAAAGGGATTTGGGGACCAGGTGAGTTGGTCTATCCCTGGGACACTTGTTCATACCAGTCAGCACTCTGGAGGTCCCAGGGAGGACACACTAGGGTACAGCACACTGAGGCTTCACCAGAGATGCGCTCTGTAACCTGCAGTCCAGAAAGACACCTAAGGACTAAGGAAAATGAAGGCTTTTTAGACCTGTTAACTCAGGTTCTGGATGCAGAGTTAGGAAGCCTGAAGTAATATGTTAAGTCAAAAACTCCATTAACTCGATCTGAATTAAAACCATCGCCATTAGCCACTATCCAAGTTTAACATAAACTCCCTTTGGCTCTCTGGCTCTACCAATTTTATCAACACTTGATCTCCTTTGACATCAGAGCTGGCTTCTGTCTCCAGATCATTTTGTCTAGACTCAGTGTTTACATTCAACTCACCCAGATTGGCACCATTTGCCTGACCACCTTTCTGTGTGTGTGTGTGTGTGTGTGTGTGTGCTTATAGCAGCTTTGTTTACACAGTTTCCCACTGAGCTTGTGACCAAAAATAAACACGGAATTAAATGTGAGCAATACTCCATGGGACACTAAATGCATTTTATACTGTTTGCCTACGAAGCAAAGGATATGAACTGATTTTCAGTCATCTACAAAGGCCCTTAATCAATCCCAGATCATCAGACAAGAGCGATTGTTCGGGTGAGCTAAATTTCTGCTGCTTTTCACCATTGGAACAATTACTGAAACCTCAGTCATGTTCAATATGTAAAGTGGCAGCAAAGTCCAACCTCAAAACATTTTCAAGACAGCTTTTTCTGCATATAAATACATCGGCCCAAGGCCAGAAAGAGTCAGTGAAGAGCTGCAGAGTCCAGTGGACTTTGGATAAGAGCTGTCATGATGTTGGTAAAAGAGGTGTTTCACAGCTCATGATGGTTGGAGGTAGTTATTCCACCTAGGAAGCAGCAGCTGATGTTCAGTTTCTTAAAATTTTTAGGAAAAGGCTTTCTTTTAATGAAAGGATGCAGAGTCGTGGATCTGAAAGCCAGAAACCACTGTTCATAACCACCCAGCTCTCCCTCTGCAAAAATCCTCACTGTGATATTTCCAAAGGTAATACAGATGTGCACGGATGAGTCACTGTCCTCTAGACAAACATCTGTCCTTGATTCAAAGTGCCTAAAGATTTAGTTAGGCTTCTTCCTCCACCATTGCTCTTTGTTTGTCCTTGGCAAGAAGAACAAAAGATTAGCCATAACTATAAACTCAATATTTGGTTCATGTGACTATCCAGGTCTTGAAGAGAGTAAACAAAGTGAACGTTTGGGGTATGAGCAAAACTCAGTCAGGGAGCCAAAGAGTTCATGGGAAACAGCAATGTTTGTTTCCACCCAAAACCTTCCCAGACTTTGCATTTTTGTGCTGGGTTGTTAGTATTAATCACTCTAATCAAGTTAACTATCAAGGTATTGTGTAGTCCAGGGTTCTTCTTGCTTCTACGTGTCCCTTCCTGCTCATTTTCCCATCACAAACAATGGCCACAGCTTTGCTGTTAATTTATTGGAAATGAGACAGTTCAAGATTACTGCCCAAAAAGTCCAAAGGTTTGTCCAGTCAGAAGGAAACAGCCCAGGGAACAGAGGCACTAGTTACAAAACGCTTTCATTTACTTAGCAAAGCAGTTGTTTTTACTGGGGCTGAGCTTTCTGAAATAGCAACAAATACTTGAAAAGGTAGGGCTTGCTGCAGATCCCCATCCTTTGGAAGGATTTCTGGGCAGCTCTGCAGAGTTTTTATTGATTGTCCCAGACTTATTTGTCCTTTTTGCCATCAGATGTATATGATCTCCCTGGCTGATGGCAGATCTCCAGCAAGACAGCTTGAATGACCCACACAAGTCATGTGTGCATTTGTGGCTACAGAAAGAGCAGCTCCTGAGCCAACCTAATGACTACAAGAGACAGTTGAGCTGATACCAAGTCATGTGTGGATGCCAATTTCCAGCCAATAGTGAAGTGTTGAGACACAACTGTTTGGCAGGTCCTTTGCCCTTTATGTGTCCAAACGGGGCGTCGGTGCCTTTGTGCAGCCAAGGGCTCTTGCAGGAAGCAATCCATGCTGCTCTTGGTTTGCTCAAAAAAAACCCAAAAAAAAACCAAAAAAAAAAGCTGCCAAACCTTCAGAAATCAGAAGTGAATCACAGGTCATTTCTATTGCAAAATCTCAGTGATAACCCCTGATCTCTGAAATCTTCTCTTTCACGTGTAATCACATCTTATGAGCTGTGGTGTGATGTTCCACTTATGGATATGGAGTAAGAAGCGATGACTCACACCTTTTCCAAGTTTTACAGACAGCCTTTCCTATGTAACACTATAATAGATATCTGATTATGATGATAAGAGGTTCAGGCATGTTTTAGATCCTTGTGTAATTTCCAGCCTGTATTCTGAAAATAAAACAACTAGAAAATCCAAGATTGATCAGTTGGTCTTAAAATGAAGCATACTATGGGCATCAGTGGAAGAAGTACAGGCCAAGTTTGTTAGAAGTATGAACTTGTAAAGGAAATTCAATGTCAAAATTAATGTGTGGACTCTGGAGAAAACCTTGTTGGTGTCAAGATATGCAGAATAACTGAATACATTTGCTCAGATCCTCACACAATCTTACTTCTAATTAGAGCTGCCTAAGGCAGAATCTGTCAGTGAAGAGATGGAAATCTCAGGCTAGGGACAGGCTGCTGACTCTCACACTGCTTGGGAGCTCATGGACTGCTTTTCCATGGCACTGGAGCATTTAATTCACAGGCATTAATTAAAATCCAAAATAAGGCTCAAAACCAGAATTCTGCAGAATCAGATTGGATGCAGGTGTTGCTGATGAGTGACTTTGCAATGTAAACCTGACAGCTGCTGTACACAGAAATCCTCTCCTGTTCAGCTGACCACTGATCTCATGGAATGAAAGGGGCTCAGGGAAGGTGAGGAAGCATGGATTTAAACTGCAAGGGAATAGATTTAGATAAGATATTAGGAAGAAATCCTTTACTTTGAAGGCAGTGAGGCCCTGGCATAAGTTGTCCAGAGAAGCTGTGGATGCCCCATCCCTGGAAGTATTCAAGCCCAGGCTGGACAGGGCTTTGGACCTGGTCTAGTGGAAGGTGCCCCTGCCCATGGGAGGGGGGCTGGATGATCCTGAAGGCTCCTTCCAAACAATCTGTTCTGTGGTTCTACAATTCTCTGGTAGAATAAGCATTACGATTCCAGAATAGTAATTCCCATGGTATCTATTTTAGGCTAGCTGGGCTTTCCAGGAAGCCCTGACAGATCTTCCTAGCCATGATGACCAGTCAATTTGCCTGCACAGCAAAGCACGGAGTCATTCTTGTCCCACCTTAGCACTGCAACACACTTCTCCAGGAACTTCCTTTGGAGAGTTTTTAGGCAGATAAGCATTAGTTTTTCTTGAGTAAGAGCCATGGTGTTTGTACAATAACAGTCATCACCACCATCTCCTGTGCCAATGCAGTCCACAAGCTAACTATAGGATGCCTGAGGAGCTATTTCCTGCTATTCTTTCACTTTCCACCAGCTGTTATTATTATTTAACTCATTATTAGTTTCAAGTATGATGCAGCATTAAGTGGTTGTTGTTCTTATTAAGGAAAAAATAATTGGCCGTCTGGCCCCTCGACCTGGATGAAATATCATTTCTCTCTGGGGAGTTTTCAGCATTAGTCCATCTCTGGCAACAAAAGCTACGATTTTTAGCATCCTCTGAAACACTGGATTACAGTAAAAGTGGAAATGGGGTAGTGAAGCAAAATTCACAGTATTTCCCACACGGAGTTGCTCATCTGGATTGTCAGCAGGATGGTCACCTCTGTGTACAAAAAATTCTAGTAAAATAAACACACCCTCTAAACTTCCTGGGCTTTAAATCATCCTGCTAAATTTGATTATCACTTAAGTGAGTTAGAAAGCAAGATGTTCTCTGAGTTATAAGAGTTTATTCACAACGTCAGCTAAAAGAGATAGACACTGCAGTAATTCAAACCAGAGGGTGGGGGGAAAAAGGAGTTATGAAAACTTGGCTTAGACTGGAGACCAGAGAAGAAATTGAAGGAAGAGCAGCATTTTTGAGGGAAAGATGAATTGAAGGAATGAAGTTTTGAAATTCCTGTCTTTCCTGCCTCCCCAGTAAGCAGGAGAATCGAATGTTTGCTGCCTTCACAGGGAACAAAGCAGAGCTTGAAGTCTGAAGCTTTGCTACTCCCACTGGCTGTGGTTACCTGGCTGCTTAGCCCGAGTCCCAGTGCTTGTGAACACACAAAGCAGTTTGTGGCTTGCTCCAGACTTGAGCCTCGTGAAAGAAAGGCTCTCCAGAGCACTGGACCATGCTGGCACTCAACACTGGACTCCCTGGATGTCAGAAGGAACAAGGCTTGAGGGTGTCCTCACCCCGCCCTTCTAGTGGGAAAGGAGGATCGCTGCTGCTCTGTGCTGCTTCTCACAGGCTGTGAGTTAAACCACCTGGGGATCTGTATAGCACTGCCCCTTCTACTGACCCTTCTCCCTGATGCAATCCCTCTTCCAAAATATGCACATCCTGCGCCTACTGCACAGGGGATAATTATGAGTGAGAGTGAACTTTCCAAGTAGGTACTGACATCCCAGCTGATGAGATGACACAGGCTGTGAGCAACCATCACAACAAAGATGTGGCAGGAAAAGATGCCATCCCTGCTCCATGGGATTTGCTGAGCCACACAGCTCTGCTCCAAATCCCACACGAGACTTCCAGAAAACCTTGGATAATTAAGAGCATGAAGTTAACCGTGTGTCAAACATTACACGGTATATATCCAGACTGTAAACGACTATCTGTTAGAATTTTACTTGGAAAAGAAAAACAATAGAGGAAGATTTATTCTGTATTAATGTTCTAACATATTTCCTTACCTATCTCCCTATCCAAGAACTTTTTCAGTTCAGGATCCCAGCCTGGGCTCATCACCGTTCCCGTCAGGTCCCATTTGCCTCTCCTTAACTTGCAATAAATTTTGAAACAAATCAGCAGAAGTGAAGGAGGTTCTCAGCATTCTAAATAGCTGAAGTAAAAGTGGGAATAGAGTCATCTGTATGATTTCCTTCCACCCTGCTTAAAAATAAGACAATGAGAGTAGACTTAGGGATATTCCTGCCATGCAGGAGACAAAGGAGTGTTTGTGAAAGCTTGTGCAGCACTGAACCTGTGTCTTGTGCCTTAAAGATTCTCAACAGCAGCTCAAAGAGCTCCAACCCAAGGGTGACAAAAAGAAATTCAAAGTCACAGTACAGAAATAATAATTAAAAAAAAAAGTCTGCTGGACATTAGTTTATAAACTTGAGAGAGGAGAGTCTGGAACTCCAAGCACAATCCCAGGAAGGGTGTGAACTGGATATCAGCTACTTAAGGGTCTTAAACCTTCAAGAAGGAAGATTCAAACTGATCCAGAAAAGACATGTGAGTCCACTGTGTCTAGCCTCAGAGATTTAAAGATCTAAGATGTAGGCTCTCTGGAAATTTGGGTCTTGGTTAAGGAAAGGGTTCATGCTTTTGGAGCATTTCTTCAAAATTTTCTCTCTGGGACAAGAAAGTGAGCAACCTGATTAACCTGCCATCAGAAATGTCTTTATTAAGATGCTCTGAAAGAGCCTGGCAGTGAACATGGATTGGTACACAGGTACCAGACCAGCACATGCCCAGGTGGGCATGGTGTCCCAGAGGTTGCTTGCCAGCCCTGACATCACCTTTCAACTACTCTCCAGCATGTGAACCACAGGAAGCAAAGGCTGACACTGGCAAACACAGCTTCGTGTCCTTTATTGTAAAGGTCTGACTACTTTTCCTGAAGTTTTTGTGTGGCCCTTTGAGCATAATTGAATGAGACAGAAGCAAAAATCAAGAGGTTTCTGCTCTAGAAAGAGACGTGATTGCTAACCACAAAACACGGGCCACTTTTCCTTACTCTTTTTCTTTTTTCTCAGTGTCAACTTCACAGTTTTTCTTCCTTTGAAATAACTTGATGTTATCAGAGCTTAAAACCCCAAAACGTCTTCATCAGTATGTTGGGGCACCTCTTCTTCAGGGACTGGAGCCATCAAGCAGCTCCTGGGATAACTCTTGTGTCCTGACAATTTGACAGCCACAGCAGCACCACCAAACAAGCAGGAGCCTTATTTTAACCTGCACCAAACACCTCATTTACATTTCCACTTCCCATGACCCCTTTCCACCTGTCACCCCACGCAGTCCCGAGGCTGCAGCAGAATTTCCCAGCACTACAACACCCCTTGCAGGCTTACATAGATGGTTCCATCTACGACAACTGCTGCAGTCTTTACAGACCAAGACTGCAGGTCTGTGAGGGGTTACGTTTCTCTGCAGATGGACCTTTCTGTCACCTGAGAACTGAGATTTGAAGTGCGTATTGTTGATAATTACCTACTTAATGCAATTTTGTGATTGTAAGGATGAGGTGGACTGTAATGACTGTCTTTTCCACCTCCTGTCTAACCCAAGCACGAGCCTTGTCCTGTTGTCACCTCCTGCACAACCCAGGATGACCCTTGTCCTGAATGTTTCCCTATCCAGTCCCTATAGTGCCTCTGAGTCATGCTGAGCACCTAGAAGAAAATAACCTTCTAGTGATGGAGAATTCTACATGTCCCATTTATGAATTAAATCTTCATAAGCTCTCTGAGGGTTATTAATAACCACCATTAAAATTTTCAGCTGTATTTCTAGTCCAAATTTGTCTGGATGTTGCTTACATCATCCTATCTTTTTATATCTCCTTTTGATATGCAAAGGAGACCCCATTCCCAAATCAGTTTTCTCCAGATTTCAAGTTGATTGGCCAAATACCATTTTAAAATAAAATTTAAGGATATTGGGTGGTTTATAATGACAGAGGGGGGAAAAACCACATTTCCATACTACTGCTTTGTCCTCAGTAATGTCCTTTCCAAAGTCAAATAGTGATGCTGAACTAGCACAAGAATTTTACAAACTCGTGAGCCAGCATCCATCTACTCTTCTGATTCAAAGAGTCACCATTTCCTGAACTCTGAAAGCATCATAAAATAAAACATTTCTTGGAAGGTCTCTGACACAAGCAACACTTTCTCAAAGTCAGTGGGAGCCTTTCCACCTCCATTAGTGGGCATTTTGTCAAGTTCTGACTTATTTTGTAAGTGAAGCTCCAAATCCTACAATGATTTGAACTTTACTGCCTATGAAAGAGAAGAGCAGCCAAAACTCCCCCCTCCCCCAAATAAATGTATAGAAAAGAAACAGTAAAACAAGGCTTCCCCAAGAAGCATTCACTGATAACAATACAGCTTTGTGATTGCTGCAATTTTTTAACATGTATTTCCAAGACAAAACAAATGGAAATAAATCATTTGTCCACATTTCTGCCAAAAAGGCAGTTCCCAGAGCATACATTTAATGACAGCAACACAGGAAGACAATTTTTCCCATCCTTTCTAAGTTCCCTGTCCTCTGCACAAAGAACATCAACAGGAAGAAATCCCACACAGAAAGGGAGGGGGTATGGCCATGTCTGATGGAAGTGAAACGATTTTTTTCGAGCTGAGCTGGTTTGAAAGAGCTCTGGTGAGCAGCTCATCATCTACTGGAGATTGGCCAAATCCAAGGTCTCCCTGGGGCTCATCAAAATAGGTTGTTCACTCATTTGGCTGACAGAAGAGTACCAAATATGTGTCCCAGAGGAATTCCTCATACCTGATGAGATCATAGGATTTTTGGTATTTTGTTTGTTTGTTGGGGTTTTCTTTAAATGCTGTGAATTTTTTCCCCCAGGCTGGAAATGTAGAGTTTTATTTCTTTGTAAGGAGAACTTGCAGGAGGGCAGGTTACCTGGGTCCTTGGCCATCAAGCAAAACCAAACTCAAGCTGTCTACATAAGACTTAGTGGAAAAATGGCAGTAATTCCTGGTCAGTGGGAGAATAAATGGTGATTTGAAGTGAAGGAGGGACCACCCCTGATGCAGCATTTGCAGCTAAACTAAAGGAGAAATGTCTGCTATAAACAATGTAATACATGTAAACTTCACTTACACTTAAAACCAGACTTGAAAAAAGTACTAGTGGGAGAAGAAACACCAACAAATCAAACGTGGCAGAGGATAAAAGGTGGATTTTGGAGAGGTCTGAACAAGAAGGCAGGCTCCTACGGAAAGCCAGACAGAGCACAACCATCCATGAGCTCACACAACATCCTCCCAGCAAGGGAGTACTTAAAGAGCCAAATAAGTCCATGAAATTCACACAGGGCCTTCAGGAATGGAAGAAATATTACACTTGAAGAGACATATTCCCCAAGCAAGACCACAAAAGCCCTTAAAATTATCAGACAAGTTGGTTCAGACTCTCTGGCGGGATTTCTGTGGAGCAGCAGGAGCTGTGGTGTGGAGATCTCTGATAAATCACAAGCCACTGCTGCGTTGCTGATGCAAAGAAATGAGATCCATCAGGACCAGTGTGAGTGTGTTGAGAATTGTGCTGAGAAGTGACACGGTGACATTGTCTGACTGAGACCTGGCCTTGGCAATGACCTCTGCATGATCTCTTGGAGAGAGGGAAGATACCGGGAATTGTGCTCTGGATGGAGATTTCCTGGTGGGAAATTGGAGAAATCACTCTGCTATCTTGGTGGAGCTCAGTTATTCCTGGATGGACTTCTCCATGAGTTGCTCTTTCTGACCTGCTTTTGGTTAAGCATGCAAAAAGTGATTTCTAACTCATAGCAAATAGCCTTAAACTGAGTTATCACAACTGACTCACTTGAAGTAAAACTACTGCTTTCAGTACTCAAAAGGATGTAGAGTTGGAGGAGGTGGGGGGCTGAAGGGCTCAGTGACTGCTCTGATGAAGGAGGTTGGAATTCCTCTTAGGAAACACAGACAAAAAAAATGTCATCCAGTACATCTCCCTGTTAAAAGAGGAAGGTCTCCTCTCTGACCTACACGGATATCTTAAAGTGGCAAAATTGTAGGAGTCTTACCAAGTATTCAAAAAGGGATGCAAAAGCAACAAGGGAACATCTTAGAGGCTGGGGAGAGGAGGGGGGATGTGAAATGAGAACTGTCAAAATCAACCTAGAGAGACATTTTGATGAGGAAAACAGCCTCAGATGTTTTCCAGCCACAAACATGGAGAGGGGAAAAGTGTTGTGGCACAGTTAAAATGGAGCAGAAATAGGAGAGCTTGTTGCTCCAACCAGCCTGTCTCCTCTCCTGTGGTGATCAGCAAAGAGTGTGGGGTGGCAAGGGAGAAGAGATTATGGAAAGGATGGGGCTGAGAGTCACAGCCAGAGCAGCACATGGGGAAATCTCCATCCTGGGTTGTGAAAAGAATGTGAGAAAGTGCAAGTTAGGAGTGTGGATCTATAACCCCCAAATGTGCAATAACTGCATTTAGGGAAAGGAGCAAGGAGAAAAGAACAGTTCGGGGACTGGCAGGTTGCTGAATCTGAACTGACAGCAAAGAAAGCTTTCAAAAACACTTTTTCAAGAAAAATTAGGCATTGTGAAAGAGGCTTTGCCTCCATTCCTGTTTCTTCAAAAGAAATGGGTCCCAGACTTTTTCTGTCAGGACATGAGTCATTCTGATCTCCCTCAGAGAAAGCCAGTGGTGTCTGCGTGGAAAGAAGAAAGCCCCTGGCACAGGCCGTGGAGGTTTCTTTGCTGGGCATCATCTGGGTAACATACTTCGAGCCTGAGCTGCCATTCATTTTTGGAAAATGACTAATAAAGAATTGCAAAATTCACTCCTATGTTTTTCATCACAGCTGCTCTGGGAATACGTTTCTGGCACAAAAAGCACTGCTACCATCATGACAAAACCAATTATGTTAGTGAAAAAAACACCAGGCCAAGCAGATATAAGGTTGTTGTTAGGCTGAGGGCAGGGGAATTATTGAGATGAGTTGTCTACAAAATAGCTTAAGAGAGTTGATTTCTTATCATGACATCATGCTTTAGGCTGACTCAGTTATGATGAGTGATAATCATGAGGAAAACTGCTCTAGCTATGGGAGATGAAAATTGAGGGGAGGAATTAGCAGGGGGTTGAGGAAAAAAAAAATTAATAAAATTAAGTCATCTTCTTAAGCCAATAGACATTGGTTTAAATTATAGTGTGTGAGTAGAGTAGCAGGAAAAGTAACTCCAAAAAAGCAGGGCATGGATTATCTTATAGTGTCCACCTACATAAAGTCAGGCACCCTGGGGGAGGATTAGGGCTCAAAGGGGTCCTGGAAGTGCAAACAACCAGAAAAAGCGGTCTCCAGGCAGAGGGACATTTAGGATCAGAACTCTATGTCCTCAAGTCTTATTCTCATTACAAAATACTTTTGCATAAATCCACCTAACACCCCTACAAAACCAAGGATTTTTATGCCTCCTTAAGTGCTCAGAGTCACATGGTGCTTGTTGTCAGAAATCTGTCCTTCTTCTCCTGAATTTCCTTATTTTAAAGCTATACCTGGACATTAGGTGACCTCCTGGCACTACCTTCTTAGGATGATCAAGCTTAACTCCCTTTAGCTTGGATAACCAAACCAGCATCTCTGAGATCCTCCATATCACATGGCCTTTACTTTCCCTGAGGTCCTGTTTGCCACCAAGCGTATTCCAGGTGGGAAACCTGATCCCTGGAGGCTCTCCCTGCCCTGGAATCGGGGGACAGCTGGGTGCTGAGAAATCACCTCTGAGAAAAGGGCTACAAAACAAATAAAACCATGTGAGAGCCAAGGAAAACGGCACATAACGAGATGATTTGTGTAAACTTTAGATTGAACAAGTTTCACGGAGAAGGCTCAAGTTACATTTTGCGGGCAGGGAGAGGCAAACTCCAGCCCAACAGCAGCGGCTGCAAAGCAACACAGGGAAAGTTCCTTCCTCACGGCCCCTGTGCCACCCTCCATCACATGGAAAAGTCAAGCAAATGGGTCTTTTCAGGTCTGCTGTGCACTAAAATGAAGGAAAAAAAAGTCAAAATATCCAAGCTTTTCCCTGTTGATTCTGGGCTGTTGGAAACAGCCGAGGGTTTGTGATGGACACACCAGTAAGGGCAGGCGAGGAGCAGCCTGCCCACCTCGGCAAAGCCTCCAATCTGTGATCTCAGATTTTACCTGGACATCATGTACAAAAGGAAAACACATCTCTGGGGGTTTCAGGATGTTTGTTGCCCGAGCATACATGAGGGGCTAAGGCACAGTTCCCCTGCATACCACCCACCACCTCCTCACAGCCAGCCCTTGCTCTCCTGCCGGTGTCTTCAGGATGCCCCGGTGTGGGGCAAGGGACCAAGAGCTACTTGAAAGCTGGACAAACATAAACAGCTTCAGAAAAAAAGAGATAGCGAGTTTTGTGATAGAACTGTCACTCCAAAGAGTGAGACCTGAGTATAAAGTCAAAATGAAAAGCCTGTCTGGCTTGGGAGGATGGAAAATGAGCTGAGGGCAGGAGTTATGCAACGTGGTAAGATGTTTATCAGTTCTGGTTTTTTCACCTTTTTTTTTTTTTTTTTTTTTCCTGAAATTGGAGCTGAGAGTTGGGAAGCAGGCTGCTGGGGATGAGATAGAACACAGGGGCTCTTCCCTTCTTGGGCTGACATCTCAGAAATCTGACACGAGTATGACGGTACTCAGAGAAATTTTAAAGGATCCTCTGGTTCACTCCTCTCTGACTATTTTCAAGGAAGACTCAGGTGAGACAATGGTGAGGGAGAAAGGGATAGACCCTCTCCCACCCAAGAGCTCCTCAGAATCAACAGTTCCTTGACATAAACACTAACACAGCCAGGGCTCAGTCTGGGAACAGGGTGCTCAAGCATGTCTCTGTCACACTTGACATCCTCAGACACCTCTCCAGTCTACATATTTAGCAGAACCTTAAAAATGCTTCTCCTGAGGGAGTAAAACCAAACCCAAACGCTACTGCCTGTCCAAATCCAGAGGGGATGACAGCTGAGAGGTTTGGGTGAAGTTGTGGAAAGTTCACAAGATATGCCTGTGAGTGGTGGAGCGAGGTAACCCTTTAGAGGTAGCTCCCAGCATTCTGAGGTCAGTCATCCATTAACTTCCCGTTAAAAACCTGGCAATCTGCATGTGAGCATTGCAACACCTGATTTCTCTGTGCCAGAGAGGGTGTGCACCCTGGGTTGTTCTTGCACCCTGCTCCTCAGGGTGTGCAGAAGCTGCTCTGGACATCCAGAGCCAGAAGCCACTCGTTCCTGGGAGAAATGAGTCAACACCCAGACCAGAGACACATTCCAGCATCCAGGAAAACAACTGAAACCTTGAGTGGTCTTGCAACATCCAGCCACTCAAGAGAGTGAAGCAATCACTCACATGAGCTGGTTTTCAGCTCACTTAAACCAAACTGCAGTGGCCAGGAGTACCCAGGACCAGAGTTTGCTCCTGCATGGTTTATGGAATACCCACACCCAGGGTGGACCTGGGTGGACCACCAGTGTCCTTGCTCTCTCCACCTGCTCCGTGTGGGCAGTGGGCTGTGTGTGCTGGACATCCCTAAATGGAGAAAGAGGCTGCCCTGGTTGTTGAGTGGGCAGAGAGAGGCAGTCCAATGTTCCCTTTGCCGGGATGCAAAACTTCTGCCCGGGAGGAGGAACAAACTCCTCATCCTAAATCCCATGCACACCAAAACAACGACAACAGCAGATTTGTCTTTCTGGCACCTTTACAGCTTTGTCAGATTTGGTTGGATTTTTTCTTTTTTTCTTGCAAACCTGAAAAATGTTTACAGTCTAAGGAAAAGATTAGAAAAAAAAAATCAAATTCAACGAAACCTGGCAAAAGTAATATAGGCTTTTTATTGTCAAGGAGGGCAGTTTAAAAAAAAAATTGAAAACAAAACTTTTGTAGTTACTATGGCTCATTTCTGTTACAGAAAGAGTGGTGAGAAACAAACATTTCTGAGGCAAAAGCAGCTCAGCCCTAGCAGGTGTTTCATGATGTTAATGGAGCCAAGTGAGGAAAACATTTTTTCCGTTACAGATGCAATTATCTGTTTGAACTGAAAACACAGACTTTGAAGAAAAAAGAAGCAAAACGCTTGACTTCCAAAATATTTAACTTATTTTGAGCATTTGACCAGTAGGAGGGAGCAAAACAGGGACAAAACCACTCGTGTAGTGCTTCCAAATGTACATATACTATTCACGCTTTTCATAGCTGAGTGGTTAACAACAAAGACAATTACATTCTTGCTACAGCTGATTAAACAGTTGATCCCATGGAGCCCAGGCTTCTCAGACCCGGTTGTTTGCTGTAAGCAGAACCAGCAAAACAAAAACAAGGCTAAAGCAGAGATGTTCATCTGCCATGGCTCGGGTTCAGGACAGCAACCCTAGCCAGAGTCATGCATAAATATGAAACACGTCCTGTTTATACTAAAATTAATACCATTTAGCCAGAACTTTGCAGGGTTGGGAATGTGGGAGGTGGGGTTAAATTTGCCAGCTAGGATCTGAGTTGTCCCTCTTCTGTTATCATCAAAGAGCTGAAGTTGACAAGTCCTGTGCAGGGACTCCTGGATCCCTCTTTTGTTTATGGGTTGGTGTCCCAGTACTCAGTCCGTGTTTTCTTGGCTGTACATAGAGTGTCCCACCAGCCCAGCTGGGCAACTCTAGATGATCTCTTAAGCATGCAAACAACTCTCCATTTGGAAAAGCTTTGATTCCTGTTGAGCCTGTGCATAAACACATCACCCAAGAGTCCATTCCCCACCTCCAGCTGCTCCCAAGGGGCATCCTGAGCTGTGTGACACAGAATATCTGAGTTGCAGGGAAATAAGTCTCGTTGAACTTAAATGATCTATCCTTTCAGCAGGCATACATACCACAAATTCCTCTCAAAATTATTTGACATCCAGCTTTGTTTTGCCTTTTTGGAAGCACTGAATGTTGTCTCCTTAATGTGCCTTTGCAAGAAACAATTACATTTGTAATTGTATTGGCACTTTTTTTTTTTTTTTTTAAGATATTACTAAATCTGCAGCCTTTTCCTTCGGGAACAACATAACTTGGATAAATAAGACAGCTGGCTTCTGACCAGTTTTTTGCAAAAGAGGAAAAAAATGTGCTTTACTATGTGGCATAACAGACAGTATTTCCACACAGCAGCAACCTTTTCAGTGGAAAAAAAAAAATAATCCTGCAAGCCTTTTACTTTTTAGCCCAAATGGAGTATTTGCTCCAAAGCAAAAATGCTCAGAATGTTCTAGGAGTCCACATTTGATATTTAATATTCACTAATCACTTTTGCCCCTATATCGTTTTTATTACAGCAAATCTGAGACCTGAACATGGCTGACCTTTTGTATCTCCTCGATGGTGTATGGACTGTAAAAAAACCCCACTTTTTTATGGTTAAAGAAGCTTCAGTTCTGAGAAGTTTACAAAATAAAAAATAAAATAATAATAAAACCAACCAACCAACACCAAAAAATCCAAACAAACCAACAACAGAAGGAGGAATGAGGGGGGGTTGAAAACTTGGAGACGAGACCTGAAACAACTTTTCTTAGCAGGAAGCATATGGAAGATGGAGAAGACCACCACAAGCACGAGCCTGTGACTGGTGTTCCTCCAGAGGTATCTAATACATCTCTTATTTTGTATATATTTGAGAGCAATGTTTTAACTTTGGAAGAAATGCCATGTTTCTTGGGAGTTTTGGTGAGGGAACTTTAGCCAGGGTGAAGGGTTTTGGTTTTGTCTCTTTACTGTCTAAACAGAGTAACTGTTACAGGTAGAGTTGATCCACCCAAGGCTTGGTCTTAACCCTGAGGGAGGAGACTTCCTGTTCCACAAGTGACAAAGAAAAATGTACCAAAATACATCTGAAATAAGGATGCAACACAAGATTTTTTCCCCCAAGCTATTTTCACACACTGGTGCAGTGTTCCTGCCTTGGTACGTAAAACACATGGAAGGCACAAGAGGGTTCTCCAACATCATTCCAGAGCCTGGAGCTCACAGTCCACCTGGGACTTCTGGATGATGTGAAGCTGAGAGTTGAAAAGCAGCTCATAGTCACCCGCAACCCAAGGCCATGATCTGTAGGGTGTTGTGTACTGGGGTTTCCCCACAGTTAAACATCCCTGAAGACACAACTCCATCTAATATCTAGCTAATGGAAACCAACTGGAAAGGTTCCCACTGCCTCCCAAGGGCCATGCCTCAAAACATAATATATTAATGGAATAAACGGTCCTGTTGAATCATCAGAAGTCATGCACAGACTCATTCCTTAAGCCCCTGTCCAGATGATACACCTCCTCTTTAAGGGAGGAGCAAAAGGAATTAATCCAGGGACTAAAGTCTGGGCAGCTGAAATGCAAATTTCACACTCCCTCCAAACAAACACCTCTGAATACGAGAAAAGGGAAAATCAGAGTATGGTCCCCAGGGTCAGACCAGAATGAGCCACCCTGATCCTGTGGCAGTCCTACAGCAGCCAAATCCTTCCCTGCTTACTCCAGAGGGATCTGGCTACATAGGTAGTAAGGAATGTGCAGGCAAGAAAAGGCTGCCATGGCTCATTAGAGGGTAAGGATGGGAATGAAAAAATAGAATCAAAGAATCAGAGCATCATTTAGTTTGGAAAAGACCTCTGAGATCATTGAGTCCAACTGTTAACCCAGCACTGCCAAGTCCACCACTGAGCCATGTCCCCAAGTGCCACATCTACACGCTTTTAAAATGAGCTTACTCTGGAAAGCTGGATTTTGATGCCTGGGATACATCTCCATACACTCAGCCCAGCTTGGAGCTAGAGAGCCCTGCAGCTCTTGGAACCTTCTGCTGCAACTTTCCATCCAAAAGCTCCACGTGGACTCACTTGCAAATGGCAAGAGATTAGAGAACTTCCCGTCGTCATCACTTATTCACAGAAAGTTTGGAAAAATCTTGCTTTCCGCAAAGTAAAAAAAAAATGGGGGGGGAGGGAGAGGGGGAGGGATCAAATCTTGAGGGAGGGGTTAAATAAAATGTTTATAGTGTGCATTACCTAAAAAATAATTCAGATGATGAATCTTTATCTTAAGAGCCCCGGACTGAAAACAAATAAATGAATCATTGAAATGATTGTGGAAACAGGCATGTTTCATGTTATTTATGTGTTTAATGTTCCTTTTAGGGTTAGGTTTTTTCCTCTTTATAAAGAAAGGCAGTTTTCTTAGCATTGCTGTGAATACCAAAGTCAAATTCCATTTTACCGGTGTTCAGTTATGCATGAACATCCCAAAGGCAGAATTTTAAAAACACTTAAACCATTTGTTAAAGAGCAGCTGGACAAATTGAAGCTCTCTTTTCCTGCAAACTTTACAAAGACAGGATAAAATATCCACACGGATGGCGTCTGAGCCAATCCCCATTAAAATAAACAGGAACATTCTCATTGACTTTATCTGAACTTTGGATCAGAACCAGAAAAGTAATTTTCTATTGCCAATTGGTCCTTGTGAACAAAATTCTTGATAAAGTCACAAGAAGGCAAAGTATTTATTAAATGGCTAGTAGTTTTCCAACCAGCTGATATGGTACATTCTGGTTTCCCTCTAGAGACCTTGAAGCTTCCACTTGAGGTGGGGAATGAAACAAAGCAGCACCGCTGGGACACCAGGAAAGGCTTCTAAGAAAAACAGATTATACTCTTTTTTTTTTTTTTTTTAGGAAAGGAAGAAATGAAGGGAACTCTGCTATGAAAAGGAAAAGGACTGTCTCAAACCAAATTGTGCCTTTTGGGAATAGCCGTGTTTCCTTTCACCAAAACAGTGACAGGTTTTCTGATTCAATTCTGTTCCAGGGGTATCCCAGGTATCCCTCTTCCATCTTCTGATGTGATAGTTTCAGACTCATCTTTGTGTGTTAGTAGTCCAGCAGGTAGGAGCATTTCTTCCAGTGGAGTGTGAAGGATGGATGGAGGGTTGCCTGTCTGAGAAGCAAGGAGGCAGGGAGTGCTGTGAGAGCCCTCAGGTTTGCTCTTAATACCTGGGAGGTGTATCAGTACCTTTTCTTCAAGTTGTTTTCCCCAAATCTTCAGTTTATGGAATGTCAGTGAAAAAAAAGCACATGATATTGCTCCCTGGAAGGAGAGAGGCTCTCCAGAGGATGCTTGGCCAGCATCAGTGGAATAACTTCAGCTGCAGACCCAGCCCCTCCAATTCTTTGCATCGATTTGGCCAGTTGATTTAAATATACCCTCTGAGTGTGCAGGTGCAGCACAATTAACATCATTAACCAGCTGTAAAGCAAACGAGTAGCTTGCTAAATTTCTCTCTTCGGATGCATACCAGGAAGGTTGCATACATGTGAATAAGTATGTGCTGGGGATCTCTGGAAAACTATGTGTTATTGAGCCATGAATGTTCATGTGAGCCTTGGGATTCAGCCATTCCTTTGTATCAAGGGTATATTTTAATATCAAATGTGGGTAATAACATGAGAGATCTACCAGTCTCAACTAGTACTTTTTTATCTTTCCTAAAGGCTCAAGCTGTGACTAGGAATTGCATTATTATTATTGTGAATAACAGAGAAGGGAAACACCATTAACAATGACAAGAATAACAGAATACACGTTAGATTTGTTAAAGGCAAGTTAAAACAATTTGGGTCCTAATTTGTTGAGAATAAAATGTCAACAGCATTTACAGCCATGCCTCACCTGGCCTCAAACTCAGTGAGAGACTCACACATAGGCCTAATTCAAAGTACACAATTAGCATGTGTGATTTAGCGGGTGCCTTTTGTGAGTTTAAAATTACATATATTTAAGAGCACTGCTGATTCAGAGAGTGTATTTACATTGTAGCTTCAAATTCTTCATAATTACATTTCCCCTCCTGCTTTATTCAGATATTCACATCTTTCCTCTACGTCAGGAAAAGCCTCTCTTTCACAGTTTGTTAATTAGTTTATGATTGTTAATCAGTTTGTGATAACACAATCTTTGTGGTGTTTTCCCTGGCAGCACAGACTGAAATTATTTAATGATCTAGTCATTAACTGAAGATTAAAGTTTGTGGTTGAATGCACTTGGGTCTCCCATTGACTATGAACCCAACAGAACTGGGGACATCCATTCTTTCCTAGGACAGAGAGTCAAATTATGGGGAAATAGTGAATTCCATCAGGCTGGAGTTATTGTGGTGATGTTTAGTACAGCTTTCACCTGGCATCTATATTGTAGAAACATTTTTCCAAGGAAATCAGAGAAATTTGGTCCCACTGCCCTCTCCTTACGTGCACGGACTCAAGGCTGATGCAGAGAACTGATAAAATAGCCCAAAGTCACTTATCACCTGAGGTTGCCCATGAGGCAGAAGATGTTGGTCTGTAACCTCCAAACTGGGCTGTAAGGCTGTGTCTGCATTCCCAGCAAAACATGGTCCTGAAGGACATACTTATTTCCCCCTGCTGTCATGATTCACCTGTGAGGGTCCTCCAAGAAAGACCCAGAGACAACCAGCAGGATTTTTCCCCCAGTCAGTCATCACAGGCTGCATCCTTCCCACAGTTATGAGATGAATTCTTAATTCTTTTACAACCTTTTTTTTTTTTTTTAGTTTTGCCTTTTTTTTTAAGGCAACAAGTGGGTTTTCAAAAATCTATTTAATAAAAAGAAGAAAATCAGTAGTAAAAGTGTTTTAGGAAGTGGAGGTGATGGCTTACTGATTCTTTTCCATATAGCAGGAAGACATGTGGTTCCAAAGAAAATAAAAAATACAGATGAAAAGAAAATCTTCGAGAAAATCATAAAAAGAAAATAAATGAAATAAAATAAAGCCCCCAGTCTCTCCAATTAGTTAAACGAGGGAAATGAATGCCACCTGGACTGCAGCAGGTATTGGACTGTTTGGTTTTTCCACAAGAGGAAAAGAAATTCACTTTTCTCTCCCCGCGTCCCCAACTTTTCATCTGTCTTCATTTGCTCACATTATTTTGTCAGACAACTGCCCAGCTCCAAGTCAAATAACCTTCCTCCTTCTGCAGGATAAAACAGATCCAAGCAAGGGAATACAGAGTGTGATTCTGAGCCCCCTTGGTATTTGGGATGGATAAACCCAAGCTTATGCCTCGTCCCTTTAAAAACCTGTTGAAATGCTTTGAATAGATGAAATTAGCCTTGTAAATACTGTGCTCCTCTGCCCTCCCCCCAAAAAAAAACCCCTACAGAACCTAGATTTCCACTGAAATACTGAGTTATTTTGTTACTGCCTTATGCTGCTGCGGCTGCCTTTTGAAGAGCAGGTGGCCTTAGTGCTGATTAGTTAAACAAACACATGGGAAGGAAGAGTTAGCCTGGCAGAGGGGGGGAATGGGAGCCAATATATCTTCTTGCCAAGGTCCAAAGTGTGTGCCTGTGTATGCACAAAGAGCACACAGGAATTTGTCATCATTTTATGTGTTACATGGTGACAGGGATTTACCAGCTCAAGTGGAAAGTAAAAACAAAACCCCATTCAGGGGCAAAGGCTGGCTAAAAGACCAGAACGAATTCTGGCTTTCCCTTGGGAAGATTCTTGAGAATACAAGAATAAAACAATAAAAATAAAAAAATTAAAAAAAAATCACAGGTATCTGGCAAGGTCAAGAGACAACGGCTGAAGAAACAAAGTCACTGTCATGTGGGAGGGGGTTGCCAAATAGTCACTTATTGGTAATAATAAATGGAAGAAATAGCTATTTTTGGGAGTGGGAGAATTAGTGTCTAAACCAGTAGGATCTGCTGCCTGAAACACATAACATTAGTCAGCCAGGTGCAAAGGGCTAACTAAGGATTTGAATTTCGTTTAGAGGAGCAAAGGAATTCATGCAGGTTTTTTTTCAGGGTGGGGGAGTAAGGTTGGAAAGGAAAGGAAGTGGAGGAAAATGGGAGAAATAGGTAGTAAAAACATCATGAGAAATATCACAGTAGCGAGGAGAAAAGGCAGCTGAAAAAGTCAAGGATAACTGAAGAAGCACATGAAGCATGACCTTGAAATGAGACTGATGAAGTGAGCTTTTTTGGGTTGAGTGCTGGCTGGAAAAGGGGGCTTGGACCACTGCCCAAGGAAACTACCTCCTGCTATTTAATTCCTAATGAGTTCAGGGAACAAGGATTTTTGCCCAGGCTTTGAAATAAACAGGATTGTGTTAAAGTAATACTTGAGACTGTCATTAATTTCTACTTCTAGTGGAAACAAGCCATGACACCCCATATCCTGACTGATCATTTGGGTCAGAAAGGTAACATCAAATGAATTTCTCATTATATATTATTTTGCAGGGCCAAACAATTCTATGTGTTTGCCTATATTGTGGCTCTTCAGAAGAGATGGGTCATTGCTAATAAATTATTATGTTAATCAATACTGTAGGGATTCACCATTTTAGTTTCTTACTTTTCCCTCCTTCCTGCACCAGTTTTTCTATCCCTATAATTGTCTTCCTGTTTATGCAACTCCATATGCACAGTGGCTACTAAAAGTCAGCTGTTAAAACTGTTTACTGTAAATATTTGCACTGTGGCCATTAGTGAAATCTGTATCTCTGAATGGATGATGGATGGCAGAGGGTCTAATCCGAGAGGCACCGTGGGATAAACAGGGGAAAGTCACATGCAGAGGCTGGGAATGCTGCTTCCCACTGCCTTTGAGGCAGAAAAAGTCCTGTACTTGGGACATTTGCTCTGAAAAAAAAGCTGCTAAGAAGCACAAGTTAATTGCTCAGGTCCATGATTGATTTTGGGTGCCCTTTTCTCAATGGCATCTTGGAGTCTGGGCTGCCAGTGGGCACCCAGCAGCTCCTGGATGAACGATGAGCAATCCGTCACCTTCCAAAAGGATGGATCCCAAGTGCCCCTATTCTGCATATTTTTTGTTCTCTGTATTGTTTCAGAAGTAACTGGTGTGGCAAAGCATGCATTGTCATGAAAAAGACTTAAAAATAACATAATGAAATCCCCTCCAAAATGAATTATTCGGGAATAACAAAAATAGGCAGGTATTTGATGTTAGTTAAATATTTGCTGGAGTAACAGTTTAGGGTTTGTTCAGTGTTAATAGGAGTTTCTCTACATGGTGCTGTCGGATAAACCTTCAAAGAGGAGTCACCTATGGCAAACACACACCACCTTGGATCCAAGCCTGAAATCCTAATTACATAAGGGACAGTATTGGGAAGGTGACATTCCCTGGAATCTTCCAAAAAGACAGATCAATACATCTCAGGATAGAGACCGGCCTCATTCCATGCTTCTAATAGGAGTTGTGGGAATTATTTATAAATCAGGATAGCACATAAGCTCAAAGGACATGCTTCAAAATCCCTTGTTAAAGCCACAGCATGTGTTTAGGTGCTGTTTTTGCAGGGATGGGCTACCCTGATGACCCAGCAGATGTACGTCATGGAGGATGTCCTATGGGGAAGTAACTTGGCAGTTTACTCTGGTTTTAAGATAGGACTTGTGTGCACATGAAAAACACTCCATGACTTATGCCTGCAAGACGTGATGGTTTGGGAAATGTTTCACATGTCATTAAACCCGTTTGAGATTCTAAACTCTGCCTTCTTTGTTTTCATTTTAATTCCTAGAAACGTGGAAAATCCATGGAGAAATGACCAGGCTAATAACACTGATGAGTTCCTATTCATGGGGATTCATCCTAAAGTACATCATTTTCCCTGACCAACTGGCCTGAAAGTTGAGCAAAAGCAGGATAGGGGAATAAGGAAGGCATGGGGCTCATCTGAGCTCAGAAGCAAGGAATTCTGAAGGAAAGGGAAAATGATACAGAAAAGGGAGGAATGAAACACAGATGAAGAAAAAAAGAGAAGAAAGAAAAAATAGAAAAAGGTGGGGGGGAAGGAAAAGAAAAATAAGCACATTCCTTGAACACTGTAAGGAGGAAGAGAGGAGAGAGATACACTGTGGTCCATACAAGATGTCACTTGAAAACCAAAGCAAAATGAATGTAAACAACATGATCCCAAGTCCGACATTGAGGAATTAGGATTATGGAAGGGTCTGAGGCAAAGTGTTTTAGGCAGTTATTGTGTGGGCATTTGCGGCTGTAGGAGGAGGCAACCCACAGGCTGAGCCCAGGGCTGGCAGAGGGGTGACCCAGGGCCACTCACTCAGCAGCACCTTGCTGCAGCACTGGGGTCCAGCTCATAAAGCTCAATGCCTTCCCAATGAGAGGAGCCACATTTTGGTGATGTTCAAACCTTGCTGACCTGTACCTGATGTACAGCAACATTCCTCTTCCATGTACACACACCAGCACATCTGCAACTAGAACTACAAAAGCTCAGTTTTAGTGAAAATGCTCTTCTCTGCCAGCTGCACATCCATAAACCTCTGTTTTCCTCCATCCATAAACCCCCATCTTCCTCCTTGCTGAACAGGTGCTCCTTTGATCAAAGGCAAAGCAAGTCCTTCATTCAATACTCCCTTTCATTTGGCAGAAGCACCTTCTTTCCCACACCAGAATTAATCTCAGCACAGGTAGTTTTCCATTTGTAGCTCAGCCTTCTTTGTGGGAAAGTTTATTTTGCTCAGCCCAATTAGCTACTGCCGCAAAAGGTACTCTTAACGGGAGCCAGGGTGGGATTAGTCATTCCCAGCTGAGAAAGTTTGCTCCACACAGCACCTGCCAAGCTCCACATAGGCCTTTGCTGCATTTAACAGATGGATGGATCTCATGGTACCATCTTTAATTTCTCTCTGCAAGGTATTTTATTTCTGCTGGCACTTCCAGAGTTCAGGCTTGGATGCTTTTATGACATGGTTTGATGTTAATGTGCGTTTTCTTTGCTCCACCATTGCATTCTCACGTCTCCTTCCCCCATGTGTTACTCCACTCCGATCTACTGCTTGTATTTATATTTTCCCCACCTTTTGGTTTCATGGCAAAAAGTCATCAAACAGAGCTACAGAGAGAAGGATCAGAGAAGACAGCTGTCTTCTGTCTGAGAGAGACCACAAAAGTGGGCTTAAAACATCACAGGCACACAGAATCACATCATTTATGTCGTGTCCTACCAGTCCTCCCCACAGCTACTGCTGGAGCACGTACACCAAAGTGGGGAAGGGGGAGCTCCCTTTTCCCCTCTGCCCTGAAACGACTAATTAAACTGAAAGTCATTAACTTCAACTCAGCTGACCCAAAACTTGCACTGGAAAGTGTTTTCAAGTCTGGCAGATTAACCTGACCCCGGGTTACACCTCGTGTTCAGACAGAGGTCTGAAGACAAGAGGCTCATGGAGTTCCTCTGAAGCCACTCTGGTCCTCACAGAAAGTGGGGAGCAAAGCAAGGGCAGGTTCCTGCAGCCTGGACTAACACCTTCGTGCCTCAGTTTCCCACACACACACACCACAAACAAAAGCAGCCACGGGTTACAATGAGTGCCATTGAAGAGATAACCACCCCTACTCCCTGTTACTGACTTTAGAGTGGCATTTCCTCTATCAAAAATCAGCCCCACAACAAGGTATTTGTACCTGGCTGCAATACAAACTTGCTTTTTACCCATGCCTGCTGCACATACCACACCGAGGTGTTGGGAGGATTAATTACTCTGCACATGCAGAGGACTTTGAAGATAATGTGTGCCAAGTAATTACTATGTGTTTTACTGATTGGGGCATGCACAGACATTTTTTTCTTAATGGCTGGTTGATTTTGTTGACTGGCAGTCTGGGACAAAACTACATTTCTTGTGAGGTTTCTTTTTTTTTTTTAAATATTAGTTTTAATAGGCTTTTTAATTGCAGTATTTACTTTAGTCACCTATTAAATAGCTAATTACTTGTGATCCTGTTTAGATTTGTGTTTAGCACAGACAACAATTACATATTTTCTCCCACAGCCCACAGTTCCTGCATTACAAGCTGGGCTTGAACTGTATTCCCCCCCCTCCCCACTCCCACCCCGTAAACAGAACAGGACTTTTAAACTTATTTTTATCTTTCTGCTCCATAAGGTGGAATGAACCTCAGTAAAGGCTCTCTGCTTTGGTCACAACAAAGGGGCCATGGCCAAAAGCTGTTGTATAAACACGACAGATTGATCCTTTGTGTCATTAAAAGGTGTAAATAGGACAGCAGTGTAAACAGGAGGAACAACAGGGCGGAGGGGAAGGAGGAAGTATGCAGTATTTCGTGTTCTGCTGATTATAAAAAGGTACCAATGAGCACCTAGGATTTCATTAGGCTTTCCTTTTAGGAGAGAGAACAAGTGAGTAGTTGAGCAAGGAGACTGGTGGCTCTCACTCATCAGAGCTTTAGGAAAAGCACTGATAGAACACCAGCAATAAGGTAACACGGAAGGTGGGAGAGCCTGCCTGGAAAAGAGTAGCCCAACCAGCCACCCATGAACTTTCTCCTTGGTTTGATGTCTTCTACAGTATTTAAACTACCTTTTCCACCTCCACAAACACCTGGTTAAAAAGAAAGACCTTACTAGGTAGAATCTGGCAGATTACTTCTATTTTACTTCCTCGCCACTTAATGCCAGCATTAAGCTCCTCTGCAGCACACAGGCATTTGTGAAAAGGTCAAGCCTAGCTCAGAAGTGGCCACCAGACAGGAAGGGTCTCCTTTCTTGTATGCCCTTAACCTCCTTTCACAGCTGCAGAAGGATTTCCAAGTTCAGCAGCTTAGACCAGATTACTTTTTTTACCTATCTTATTCCCAAGCCTCCAAAAGTACTAGTCCTGTAGGCTTGACAGAAGACCTTCCCAAGAACAGTAAGTGAAAATTAGATGTCTTCTTGTCAAGATGAACTTTGATTTACACTTATCTTCTAGTTACTTCTCCATGTGTTTTGTTTTCCCAAAGACGGGCTGCAGAGGAAGCAGTTTACATTAGAGGTGAATGGGAGGAGGTCAAGGTGAAGATGCAAGAAGAAACTCCTGCTATCTGCTAAATTATCTGCAGTGACTTGTACTCAAGCCAGTCACCTCAACTCTTACTTTCAGCTGTAAAGCTCAGCAAAGTCACCATAGCACTTTGCTCCAGGAGCTCCAAAACAGGAGAAACAAACTTAACCAAACACTCTCAGCCAGCTCAGATTGATCAGAAATATGAGCTCCGATGCCTTCTCCCTGCCTCAGTGGGCCAAGGGCTTGAAGAACAGCCTCCCTTGCTGCATTTGCAGAGTAGAAAGGTCAAGGGAGGTGCAGGGCAGACATGGGGGTGGCTGTTGACCTGTGGTGTGTGGTGCCTCTGCCCAGCTCTTCTCCCCAGCCTGTGCAGACACAGCTTCTATCTGTCCCAGGAAATATTTTTCCCAGTGCATCTCCTCCAAGATATAATCCAGAATACATTTAGCAGATGGAAACATTGGATTTGCCTCCCTGTGATGCCATCCAGAGGCTGGAGTGTTCCAAGGGGAAATCTTGCCACAGGCACAAAGAGAGCTGATGCCTTGCAGCTGCTCCACTGAGATCTGAGGGGCTCATTCAGCCCTGACTCTGTATTTACTTTTCACAGGTTTTATGGCAGAGGCCATGCACTGCAATTTTTTTATTTTTTATTCTTTTTTTTTAAACCCAGGAGTTCACAGCAGGTGCAGGATTGTGGAGGATGCTTGCTGGAAAAAGCCAAGCTCCAGGGGAAAAAAACTTCATCCTTGACTGTCTTGCCATCTCCAGCTGAGGTCAAGGCAATGCTGCCAATTACTGGATACACTGAAGTCTTTACAAGTGCAGAAGCCCCTCCAGGAATCCTGCAGTCAGGTTTAGCAGTGCCACGCATCCCAAACCTTTCAGGGCAGGTAAGCTTCAGGACTATCATGTTTTTCCAGGCACAGTATTGAAAGGAATAGGAAAACAACTGTCTCATTGTTTAGAGCATCCCTAAATATTGCCAGTAAAGATCTGGTCAACTTTCCACAGTCTGCGGCTTTTGAGATTTTTTCCATGAGGGTGATTTATTTCATCAAAACAGCTCTCAGGCCACCAGCTGTTAAAGCACTTGTGGAAAGGGCCAACTCCATTCTCATTCTTCACTGCAGGTTTCCCTTAATAGAATCAAACTGGTTAATAAGTGCTAATACCGGTAATAACAGTGCTCTGTACTTTGACCTAATGCTCCTTTGGCTCCCAAGGGGGTAGGCACAGGGGAAACCCCACAGTGTTTCCTCCCAGTGCACAGACAGGCAGGATTAACCCACACAGACAATCCCCATCCCTGTGTTTTGGGAGCATTTTGAGATCTCGGCTCTGTTGTATCAGATAACTCTGCAAAATCCCATCCAGCACATCTGATCCCAAACTGCCTGTGGTCCCTCAGTATCCCAACAGTGCCCAGTCCCGGTCCTTGTTCTCCAGAGTGACCTTTCCCTGCTGTGTGCAGCCAGTTCAGAAAGTCAAAGTTGTTTTTTTAAATAAAAAGATAAGACCTGGCACAGTTTCTTAAGTGCAGTAACTGCACTACCAGTCTGAGCCCACAACAAGGAAGCAAATATCACGGTGAAATTAAGGGGGGAGGGAGCCTTTTTTCCTGGGAGAATATCCAGAAAAAAATCAGACTGATCTAAACACTCAAAATGTCATTTTATTTTGGTCAGATTAATTTGGCAGGTCAGGTTCAACTGAAATGGTTTGTTCAGTTACTTTCATTGCTATGTAATCCAAGTTGTAGTCTTAGATACATGAACCACATGTGATTCTCTTCAGAACTACCACAAAAGCAACTCACACAAGCAGAGTAAGGTGGTTCAGGACAGGGGTCTGGGATGAAGTGAGGTGACTTCTGTCCTAATCCCAGCAAAAGCACACATTGCTGCCCAATAAATTGGCCTGAAGTACTTCTCGAGTAGAAATGGGTGCCCTTAAGCATCAGGGCTAGCCACCCAGAGTGTTGAGCTGGAAAGGGCTTGCAACCACGACCTGGTGCGGTGGGTTTGGCACAGCCACACTTCCTCCTCCCAGTTCAGTGAGGAGGCGTCACAGCACTCCCAGCTCTGACCTCCCGCACGGCTCAGCCTGGGCTCTCCAGACGAGTTCAGTTTTTGGCAGCAAAGGGGAGGAAGGAAGGAATGTAGACTCCTCCAGTCACCAAGTTAATGGGTTTCAATGTGTAATTAGTGTCATTCTTGAAAACCCATGCCTTGTCACCACTCTAAATGCGTTTAGCTTCTGTTTCCTCATTATTTTGGGATCTCGTTTTCCCACTAGATTAAGGAGATACTTTTGTTCTCTCCCCCCAAAAAAAATCCCTGCCCCATGTGGGTGTTCATAGATGATTAAGAGATGATTGGAAACCTCTTGGCCTGCTTTTTGCATAGTAAACATTTGCCTGAGGAAGGGCAAATATCCACTATACAATTTGGAAGTTTGACAAAATCTGACGCATTGAGCAGAGACTAACAAATCCCTGAGTTGTATCTCATCCTGGGTACCGCAAGTTCTTTGGGACTACTTACACATAGTGACCATGAATTAAATGAAAGAAAAATTTTCCTATATTGACAACAGCAGGTTTTGGGGGTTTCAGACTATCTTGGAAAGCTCAGTCATACACCCCGAGGGGGCTAATTTAGGAGATTGGTCAGTACGTGCTCTTATTATCATTACTGGAGAAAAATAGGTGCCTTGAGAGGTGAAGTCAACTCTGAGTTAGTTGGTGGGGAAGAACTATCTCCTCTCTTCCCTTTCTCTGTCCCTATCAGAGAAAAACCGCTTCAGCT
Source organism: Formicarius rufipectus (assembly GCA_013399695.1). Classification (NCBI taxonomy): domain Eukaryota; kingdom Metazoa; phylum Chordata; class Aves; order Passeriformes; family Formicariidae; genus Formicarius; species Formicarius rufipectus. Next base: position 193,207 of record VXAU01000232.1, read on the forward strand.
GATGCAGTGAGTGAACATTGACATCTCTGTCTCTAATCAAAACACATGATTTTTTTTTTATTATTATTTTTTAACACTACTGCACTGGCTCAGCAGGGTACAACATGTCCTCTTGCAGCCAAGACAGTTTCCAACGTCCCCATGCCTGTACCCACATCCACCCCACCCAGAATGTGCAGCAGCACGTGAGGCTTCAGGCACACCACAGCTGCCCCAGCTGGGTAAACTAAGGAAAGGAGTTCAACTCTGCAAATAGAGAGATCTAGAGTTACACAGTACATGTTTCTTATCCTATTTGATTTTGACTTGATTTTTATTTGCAAGGCAGCGCAAACGCAAAGTTCTGAGGATGGAACACACTCTCTCTTTCCCCTGCCTTGAGACAGACAGAAAGACTTAGGAAATGCCACAGAAATAAACTCCGCTAAGAAAATGCAAGAATTGAGCAGTTCAGCTTTCAAGAGCCAGATAATGGCAAACAGAAGGTTGAACTTTTCCCCTCGTGTGCATATGCATCATGATTCATTGCAAACTCCTCTTATGCTATTCCTCAACTATTGCAGCATGCCATAATTTGTCTCAAGAGGCAAACAGTAGTTTGCAGAGCTGCATACTTGTCTCGGAGCGGCGGGGCAAGGCTGAGTTCACAGCACACCCCCTCCACTATGCCCAAGGCACTGCACACAACAGCAAGCTTGCTGGTGTCAGGGAGAAGCACAAGAGCAGGGCTGCTCCCTAAAGGAAAATCCAAGAAAACCAAGCAGCAGTTTGGAACGGGGACGGGGCAAAGGGCAGGCAGTTCTGTGATGCAGCTCAGGCTGGGCTGAGCTCAAGCTTGTCAAAAGTTCTGAGCGAGGCAGGTCAGGGAAATCACAGCATGGGTCAGGTCGGAAGGGACCACAGTGGGTCATCTGGTCCAACCTCCCTTCTCAAGCAGTGTTATCCTAAAAGATATTGCATAGGATCCTGTCCAGATGGTTCTGGAATATCTCCGGTGAGAGCAACTCCACACCTTCTCTGGGCAATCTATTCCAGTGCTCGGTCACCTGCACAGTAAAGAAGTTCTTCCTTGTGTTCAGAGGGAACTCCCTGATCAGATTCTGCCCACTGCCTCTTGTCCTATTGCTTGGCACCACTGAGAAGAGCCTGGCTCTGTCCTGTAGGCGCTCTCCTTTCAGAGCCCGATAGCAAGATCATGATCTCTTAGTGCCCTCAGGGGGCCCAGGTGGTTCATGGATGTCCCTGAGATGTCACTGCCCTGAAGCCATTCCCTGGGGCACAGGCAAGGCTGGCTGCATTGTACTGTTCAAGTGGCCAGCCCCATGGCTAAGCCAAAAGTTGCACCACACTGTGCAGGATTTGGCCTCATGAGATAGGAAGTAGCGGTGGGTTTGAGTCACTTCTGGCAAGGCCACGTGTGGGGTTCATCATCCCCAAAGCACAGCTTAAGAAGGAGCTCTGCTAGAAAAGGAGTCCAAAGTCATGGCTTCGTGTCCATACATCCACATCACTGCTTGGACCAGCGAAAGGTTGGTATTGCAAATACCTCTGAAAACTGTCCCTGAGCAGCTCTCTGCAAGAAGTCCAACCACGGCTCTGACACTGCTGCAGTCAGCACAACCCCGGTATCTCGGGCAGGACACGCTTCCCGGTGCTGCAGGCTGAGCAATCAGCTCTTGCCATGCAGATGAGCAGCAATCAGCATCGGGACGGGCAGCTCGGGGAAGCGCAGCCTTCGGCTTTCAGACATCTCTCACCGCAGCAGTAATGCTGCTCCGATCTTGCAAAGCAATAAAAAGTAATGGGAAACAGATGCTGCTGTACCTTAGATTAGAATCTGTGTTTAGATTTCCAAGATAAAAATTATCTCTGATACTTTGGCTAATGTAAGGCTGATATGATAAATGGATTTTCTACAGAGTCTGAGAAGAGTGCACCCACTTCAAAATGCAACCTGATATGGATTTGTCTCCGGCAGGGAGACAGAGAAAAGAAACAGAAGTGGCCTGAACGAGGGTCGGGATGGAGGATGTGTTACATGTATGAGGACAGATGACCCTGAACTGGTGCTGGAGAGGGAAAAGTCACATCTTCCCTCCCACCTTGACTAAGCCAGGTGAAAAGGACCATCCTGCAGGGTTCCTTGGAGGGCAGGGGAGCATCTCCTCCTTCCCTCCCCAGAGCAGTGCAGCCTCCTCAGCCCATGTTTCAGAAAGACCCTGGGAGAGCTGTCAGTTTTGCAGTAGAGTGAACCACAGTCTTTCAATTCTAAATGGGCTGAGCTCAAGTATCCAGTACATTGATTTAAAATCAGCCACTAATGGGGACAACAGGGTACCATATTTCCACTGGCCCACAGTGCTAGGATGGGGTATAGACTTCCCTGCACATCCACATCCTCCTTGTCTCACTTGAACCCTGTTTTCTGAAGTCTGCTTTTTGTCTGTAAGAAGCACATCCTTCAGTATCCCCATTTCTGACAATCTTCAATATCCCCTCTTCCCATCACCTCTCCTGAGGCCAGGCACAGTTTGCTGCCATGCTCCAACTGCATTTTCCCCCCCTCTTTTTCACATTGAAGCAATGGCCACAAACAGTGGATACAGTCTTGTCTTGGTCTGCAGCCAATAAGGCCAATGGCAAATGCACATGGCAAAAAATACAGGGATTTTTTTTTTTTCAATTTTTTTTTTTATTTATTATTTTCTAGCCTAAAAGCTTTTGGCAGAGTAAAGCTCATCAGTTTCTTCTAACATTGTAAGCAGAGATTATGTAATATTTACAGTGATATTAATGCAATCAATCAGCGTCAGCAAGTGGAGATGTGGGAGCTAGCTATGCACACGAGAGAAAAGTGGGGAAAAGGAAAGCACAAAGGGGTCCCTGTGATGGCCAGGGAAGGATGCCAAATAACTTCACTGCTTTCCAAACTAATATGTTACAAAATAACACAATCAGCTTTGGCCCAGTTTGTTAAAAATAATTGACTTGACTGCTCAGTGACTTCCCCACAGACTGGAGATGCCCACAAGCACCCAGGAGTTCCCATAAACACCTTTTCTCCTACCACTTGAACAGAAAGACTTTGCCCAGTTCTGCTCCAGCTCAGTCTCAGATGATGTCAAAGGAATCCTTATTGGATCTTGGGCTACTGGGAACAGTGAAAGAGTCATGGATCAAGAGCCTGCACCAAACAGAAGGGCTGTGCCACTGCTCCATCCACTGGCAACAAACTGCCAGTGGCTCAAAAGAGGCTGCTCTTCCCAAGATGTGGGCCTTGCAGCGCCAGGAAACTGACTTTGCAACCCTGAAAACTCCATAAATAGTGACTTCTGCTGCTTTGTCTTTTCTTTTTGCAGGTGGAAATATTAAGGTCCAGAGGGGATTGTTGCAAGAACTTGATTTCTGCCTCATCATTGGAGAGTTTTTGGCAGTGGGGAAAAGGCACTGTTTTCCTGTACAAGGGTGGGAAGTGGGATCTGAAGGTGATTTGAAAAACTCTTCAAACCCAACCCAGCCAGCTGCGAACCAGGCAGGCTCCAAAGGGCTCAGCAGTTGGCTTCCAAGGAGCTGGGAATGTGCTGAAGAGCAGCAGCTGAGAGGGTGTTCTGGTCCCTGTCTACCAGGGTGGAAACACTGCAGGCATTTTGAAAATGTATCTTGGAATAACTTTCCTAAATAACTGTTACTGATATTTGGACCCCAGCACACAGTTTGGCAGAGGCCAGTCTTGGTATTCAGATCTTGATGTGGACAGTCTCGTATTCTGGTGATGCCAGAGAGAGGGATCACTGCTGCTCTGGCTAGTGGGGCACTCTCTCTAGGATAAACAGGCAAATCATGCTCATGAAACAACCTTCTAAAGAGGTTAGAATTGATGAATGAACACATTTTCTTAATTTGAAAAATGTTTGTGTGACTGTTAAGATACTGGGTCAGATGGTTCTCATATACCAGTAGAAGATCTGATCACTGACTTCTGCTGGACCACTGAAGTGCCTCATAGTTAAACTGGCCAATTCAAGAAATTCAGATCTACTCTGAAGGGGTCACTGCATGACAATATGGTTGTCTCAAGCAAATAATTACAGCTTACAGAATTTATCCTTTCCTGCTGCCTAAAGGACTTAACCTACATATCTTTAGAAATGTGAACATCACTTGAGAAACTGAGGCAAGGCATAGTTAAGAAAAACTGAAATGATGGTAAGCATGTAGAAGCCTGAAACCCTACAGCATTTTCTTTAGAGGACTTGTTTGACTGAGAATTCAGTTTAGCTTCTGGAGTAAGAAATTCCCTGGTATGCTTCATTCAGAGAGAGGAAACTATGTATTTTAAAACCCATCAATTGCAGTAAAAGAACAAGAGGGACATACTAATTTTCCCCTGTTCATGTTATCCCAAACCCAGAAGTGTGCTCAGGTCACAGTCAAAGCAGACCTACTCAAGGCTGACTTTTCGTTTGTTAGCCTCCTGCCAGAAGCCACCATGAGGAAATTCCCACACCTTCAGAAAGGTGATACACACCTTGGTTGAAAGGGAAGAGACAGGTCAGTGACAGAGCAACAGCTTCTGAGGTCCTGACCCCAGTGCAGATGGAGATAAGGGTAGAGATGATGACTCCTCAAATGCAGAGTTTGGAAAGAGCTATTGGCCCAATCACGATTGAGAAACGCCTGTTCTCTGAAGCAAGGTCAGCATGTGGGCAGCAGTGAATTTTTCAAGAGCAGACCTCCCCAAGCAGTTAGTTCTGCAGTGAGAGCCAGTTGTCTTTGAACAAGCACTCAACATGTGATCATTTTGGGCTCCTTCCCATTTAGGAGTATGACTCTTGGGGAAAGTTTGACATCAGATTATGCCCTGCTCAGAGCATGCAAAACTCTGTCTCAGGCCAAGTTTTGTGCATTTCTGACTCCTGAGCTATGTTCTTTCTTCTTCTCTGACCCAGAGAAACTATTTTGGGCTGAATTCCTAGTGACATGAGCAAAAATTCCTAGAATAAGACCCTTGTGCACAGACTCTTTAGACCACAACCACAAACCACTTCCATAAACTCCAGCCTTTTGCTCCAGCTTTAGGTTTTCTTGTAGAGTCTTGAAAGCCTTCTGAGCAAAGTTCAGTGCTCTAGAGGAAAAAGGGTCACTTTTTCATTGCTACAGAGACCTGTTCCTTGTGCCATGGAGGTGCTCACCAGATGCCTAGAAATGCTTGTCACTGGGAGCAAAGGAAAATGAACATTTGCCCCAGACAAGTTTAATCATATAAGCAGCTAAATTAGGTGGCTGATCTGCTTTCAATCTCTTTATAATCTCTGTAAAGATCTTTTTTCTCTGTGAACATCTTAGAGCTGGAATTAACCTCATGTTCAGGGAAGAGCCTTACAGAGTAACCTTTCTCTCTCCCCTGTATAGAGCAGCTGTTGAGCAGTTTAAACCAGGCAGCCAACTTAGACACCTTAGGTAGACACCCAGGTGTGTCATCACCTTCTGGAGATGAATACTTATCTGGTACTCTACCCTCTGTGTCTCCATCGAGTGGGAAATGCTTCATTTGTGCTTCAAAATCTGGACAACACCTTTCCCAACACCAAACAGATTGAGAATTGATACTAGATAGAAGGGTGACCTGAAATTCTCATTCCAAGAGTCAGAGAGGAGAGCAGTTGTTTGCTTTGGTCTGTGGTGACATTCACAGCTTTCTCTGTGTGTCACACTGAGGCAAAAATTATGCAATGCCCTGACTGTACATTTATCCACACTTCTGGTGCTTTAGCAATCTAGCTTCTCAGCTAGAGGCTGGAGCCAAAGTATATTAAGAAATGAGCCTGTGAGTTGAACATATGCTATCAGCAAAGTCTCATTTTTTTTGTTGCCACTTACTATTTCTTAACAGAAGGAGCCTGCACATGGGGTTGTCCCGAGACAGGAACGATGCAGGACAAAACCCTGAATGCTTAACACCTTCAGACCACTCACTGCCACTAGTCTGCAGTGAAAGGGGGTCCAATTTTAACCTTCCCAGTTAGGGCTAATGGAAGGACACATCAACAGCAAAAACACTACAACAAGGACCCAAGATACTGGCAATGACCCACCACCATGTTGCAGGCAAATACAGAACAACTAAGCTGCAGATGACCTCAAGATGAAAGATGGATTGAGGAGAGCTCTTCACCCCAGTCGAGGAGAGCCATGGTCTTGGCCACCAGTCCTCAGCTAATGCTGGGTCCATCCTGTTTGGTTATAAACACAGTGCAGCACTTGGCTGCTGCTCTTGTCTGTATTTCCATTTGTGCTGATAATACACATTTTTTAAAGGCGATGCTAATTGCTGCACTAGATTTATTAGCCCGAATATTATCCATCCTTTCCTTTCACCCTCCTCTCCCCCCGCTTCTGCTCAATTCATCACTTTTATGAGAGGGCTTGTTGAGGACCACACCTCCTCTGCTTCCCAGGGACAGCACTGTGGACATCAGCTCCACCATCACCCACAGCTCGAAGAGGATAAGTTCATAGAAAGTCATGGGTAAAAGACTGAACCAAGCACAGGGAGGCCCATGGCATTATATTCTCCTGGAAACATCTGAGCAACTCAAGGTGCCAGTAGTGTTGCATCTATTTTGCAGCAGGGTAATTGAGAACAAAGAGTTTTCAGGGTGGAATCCAAACCACATCCTCCTATCAAACCCTGCCGAGCCAGGATGCTAAAACAGCTGAGGCTGCAGCACGGAGCTGTATAAAGCTGCAGGGGTAACAGCCCTTGTTTGGTGCCAGGCTCCAAGCTACAGAGGGTTTTACAGGAGGAGGGTTACAGGCCTCTAACGGGATGTAAATTGTGTTTCAGAAAGTGTGGCTGGTGTCTGTGCAGATCCTGGAAATCTGCATCTTTCAATGTAAGCATCAGTGGTGCCAAGCAATTACTATGTTTATAGAAACTGATGGCCTACATCTGTTTAAAATACTTCCCAGTGTTTAGACTGACAGGATAGAAAACATTCTGCAAGGAGTAAGCAGAAATTGGATGGTTTGATATATATATATATATTTTTTTTTTTTAAGTTAGAAGAACTCACACTAAATTGATTAACTGCTCAAATTCATTAGCACTGTAAGCACTGTAGGGTGAACACATGCCATAAACCTGCCTTCCTGCATGATAGAGAATTAACAAAATGTAAGAACTCTTCCAGAGGGTGAAGCCTGTTTGGAACTAGACTGAAACAGGAATGTAGTCTCATATCCCAGCAGCTTTACAGCCTTCCTGCTTGATCTTAAGCAAGACAAAGCTTTCTCTCCATTGAAAATCAGCCAGTATGTCTTTGCTTCAACTCCCAGTCTCTGCAACAAAGATAACCATTCTTACTCCAGTGTAGCTGTTCATGGACAGAGCAAAATAGCAAGCAGAGATCCCAGCCTGACCTACTTGTAAAGGATAACTAGATTGGTTGCACTGTACAGAGAACCCTGAGCAAATCCTTTGGCTTTATCTCACCTGCCTGTGATGTCTCTGTCTCCACTCCAACACTGCCCTTTATTGCTTTCACTTCTCCCAAGCTTTGACTCCATCCAGGAGACTCTGCAGAATCAATGGTCCCTCTTCACACCAGAATCTGGCATCATGGAATGCACCTTCTTTGATTCAGACAGTTTTGGACATCGCAAAACATCCAGACAGTTTAAAAATGAGGAAAAAAAAGCAGAAATTGTGTAGACTGTAATCATGAGAGCAAAGAGAGCAGAGCTATATGGTGCTGCAGTCCAACAGCCCTCAATGACACAAGGGCTCTTTAGGGACCTCAACAAGCCAGTGCAAACCAGAACCACCGCCAGAAAACCAGGGATTGCTTCAGAAATGGCCAAACCCCAGGACCCAATGATCAAGCCCTGCAGTTTTGGCAAAGCATCCTCCCTCAGCTGCAGCAGCTCTAAGCAATACGAACAACGCCGCAATACCCAAATTCTCATGCACGTATCCATGGGCTCACTTGTACAGCCATCCTCAGCTTCCTCAAACCTGGGCTGCTGTGCTGTGGTGCTTTGCCACCTGACTAGTCAAAGAAGCCTTCCTTCATTAGCAGCTTGGAATCTTGCTATAAATTCCCCCGTAGGGCTCACTCTTGGGTGACAGTGTTCCAGAACAAAGAGCCCCATTCACCCCACAGGCCTTTGGAGTTCATTTGCTGTTTTTTAATGTCAATCTTAGTGGCAGGGGGTGCAAGTTTTATGGGCAGAGCACACAGAGAGCCCAGAAGGGACACCCTGTTCTGGAATTAGTTATAACCAGGTTCCCTTGGGCATGGCTGCTGCACAGCAAGTGGGAAGGTCTCTCCTCTCTCAGTTACACTGAAAACAAATGTATGGCAGAAAAAAACCCCACCATCTCTGGAGCTCTCCCATAGTTGGCTGCCAAAGTTATTATGGTATATAGCTTAGTAAAAGACTTAGTTTCCATTCTTTTTTTTCCTCCCACCCGATCCCTTGTATTTTTAAGGCTACTTATGTCACACACACAACACAAGACTCCAGCACGAGAAGGCAGCCACATCAAGCACCAACATCACAAAAAAAGCACTCACTATCCCTTCCAAACCCTCGTTCTTTCTGTGCTACAAGTTAGTATACAAATTATGTAAATTAGAAGCACGTGCAGAGGGGAAGTTGTTCTCCCTACCACTGGCAGGGAAAGGACTCCATGTCCCATCAGGAAGCTCTCTGAGGCACTGGGATGGACTTAGTGCTGCACTTTGCACTGATGCTTCATCCTACCAACCTCAAGTGCTTCCCCGGGAGGGTGGCCTGTCCCCTCTGCAATGGCACCATCCACACGGGGCTGTGTGTGTTGTTCCAGCACTGCTGCCTCTCCCCCAGTCCCTGAGCAGAGCTGTGTAAAACATGCAGACGTTTTCATCGCTAAACTTATGGCTGCCCTGAGGGTATGTGCATAAGATTACCCAGTGCTCTTTAAATCAGTCCCAGGACAACCTTTTTCAGCCACTGCTAAACAAAAGCTTTTCCAGCAGAACTCCATTTTTCTTTTCTCCGTAAGAAATTTTTTTTTCCTCCAAACTAGCTCAGCTGTTACACTTGGGCACTAGCTGGTGGAAACACACACAAATACCTGCAACTTCACAGAAATTAATGGAAAAAAAGCCTGCCATTAAATTCAAGGAGAGTGGAACAAAATTTTACACTCTTTTTTTTTCAGGGAGGGATTAAAAAATATAAAATTCCACACTAAAGCAGAGCTTGATGGCTCTCCTATCCCCCATGGATGACCCTTCAGTCTTATAGAAGTGAGCAGCTGCTACTCCACAACAGTGTAGGAAACTGCCAGGATGCGATCTGCTCTAGGCTATGCCTCCAACCTGCTCCTCCTATGTCCAAGGTGGCCTGGACACCAGTATAAAATTTGCAATGCTAAAGAAAGCACAGGGCAAGTGGGCACATCATCTACCAAGCAAATTCTAAAAGGGTCGAGTGTTTTTAGACTTTTATTCTCCTACCAAAATAGTTCAGCCACTGACATCTCAGAGTGGACTTTAGAGGGTGAGGCTGTGCTATGAATCCATCTGGCATGATAATCAGGGAACGTGCTAATCCACATTGTTTGCATCCATCATGACCAGTCCAGAGGACAGTCCAGGCTCTCAGAGAATGACGACTCTTGTGCTTCTCCAAAACCAACCCCATTTCAGATCTGTTTTATCTGTCCTTCCTCTGTGATCCTCTCACCCACAGCTGCAGCTTTGCACAAGGCAAGTGACTCAAATGCCAATACAACATAAGAAGGGGTGTCCTTGTCAGGTGAGTGAGTGCCATGAAGGGCCAAGTGCTTTATGGCTCTCCTCAGAGCAAGCCATGTTTACATCAGCCAAAGGGGTTGTTCTTTGCACCATGATGGATAGGTGAATTTTAGACAAAGCCAGCCTAACAGCTCTGCTGACACCTTTCAGGGCAGCTACACAACCACTTGCAGACATCTGACATGATCCCATGTAATGGAGCTTGTAAAGTTTCCTGTGGTGTCGTCTGGGACTGACTAATGTCTGAGGCTCATGGGGTTGCTCAGCATTACTGTGCACCAGGGCAAGGCCAAGCCAGCCTGTGCATTACATGGAGACAATCCTGAGGACACATCTGGCCAATGCTGAGGGACCTCAGCATCTTCAGAGACTACCTCCATGTGAAGGGATACATCATTACCATCTGTGTGAGGAGTCATGTCAGGGTCAGGGCTCTGAGATAAGTTGTCCCTACACAACCAGTTGTTGGATCTGCTGCACACTGATATTTCCATACAAACAGACTTGGAAGCTGCTCACATCAGCATTCAGCTGGAGGAAATCCCAGTCACGAGCCCAACGGGATCAGGGGAATCAAAGTGTTACTAATAAAGAGCCATTTCTCACCCTCCCAAATCCACACTCCAAACAGTAGGATGCAAGAGGAGGGATTTCTCGTAAGCTGAACGACTCCAGCAGGAAATGGCACATTTAGCACTTCTTTCATGACTTTCTTTCCACCACATTTTCTCCATGCCCTCTCCCAAGCTCTGTCAATGGTAGCACGCTATCTCTGTGAGAAGAACCCTTCATTTTTAAGAGCAGCACTGTGCACTCCTGCCAAAGAAACCGAGATAGTCCCTGGCTGCAGCCACATCTCTCCAACTTAGCCCTACAAGTCACAGTGGCACCAGATTAAGCCTTTGGCCGTGTTATTTCACGAGGTTTACTCATCACAAATGTTGACAGTAAGGATCAGAATTAAGTAACAAACCAGAAAACCAATTCCCTTCCATATATTCAACAAAATCCTGTTGGTCCCTTCAGGAGAAAACATGCTGCACAGGGTTATTATACAGGCACAAGAGGAAATCACTCTTTGGATTTGGAAAGTCAATATTAATGGGTTCAGACTGCAGTAGAGGGCATGTTCATTTTGCAATTGAGTTACTCTCCCTGGTATGCTCTTGATTCTATTTTCCTGGCAAATTGTGATGGCTAATAAATTGCAATAACTTTGAGTTTACATTATGACTTGCAGAAGATTATTTTGGGCAGTAATGACATTCCCAAAGCACAGGGTTTCTCCGGTGGAATATCTGGCATATGGAAGCAATTCACTATTTACAGATTCAGATGAAACCTACATATTACTGATGAAGAAACCACGTTTTGATAAGATAATATGCAGCCATGTGAGCTGACAGACCTGTTTGTTAAAGGGAAGAAAGCATGAAGCTCCTAATGTCTACTAGGAAGTCAGGCTTCTCCCAGAGCTTACTGAGGCTGATAGACTGAGTCCTCCAGGCTTTGCTGGGGTTGAAGATCAAGTCCTCACCCTCGTCACAACAGGAACATGCTCTGGGTCACCTCACTTCATCCCAGAACACTTTATCCTACAATAATATTCCAGACTCTCACTTATTACATGCTGAAATCTGTTTATTTCCTTTAATATCCAGCTCTATCTTAGTGTCTCCTTTTGAAACCCCCAGGGCAGCCAAAGCGGGAATTTTAATTTTATTGTGCTATTTGTCAGAAGCNAACACTATTTACACAGAGCAGCCTTCCTCTCTCTGATCCCCTCTGGTTTGTCTTTTGCTTCTCAGGCATTTCCTAGCTGCTGTGCTTGTGCTCCACCTTGTCATGTAAATCCAATTTAATTTGCACAGTTCTGCTTGACTGGGGCTGTTTTCTAATAAATTCAAGCTCCGTGAAAAATTCCAACCAGGTGATACACTCAGAGGCAGTAGCTCCTAACACAGTTTGGGGGAGGGATCTTCAAAACACACTCAGAGGAGGCAGGTGGCTTTCAGGGATGATTGGCCTTTTGCTTCTAATATTGACTTTTAATTATCAACAGCTTGACCTTGTTTTCCTATATGATCCATTGCTGCCTCAAAATCCATTTCATCCTGGGGTTATTGACACAGTTGGAAAACTTACTATGTTTACTCTTTTTAAGAAACAGTTTCATTTTCATGCATTAATTGCAAACCAAGATTGTCTATGCTCAAATTCTGCCCCTCTTCATCCCCATCCTATAGAAGAGAGTTGTCTGCAGAAACCCTCTAGTGCAGAGATGACAACACGCAGGAAACAAGGATGAAGAATAAAATTTTATAGTTTTAATACTTCTCAGTGGGTGAAATTTTGAGAATACTCAATAAGCTAAAGAGCAAAAAACTCCTCTTGGCAGAATGAGGGTGGTTGAACCTGTATAGGACACAGTAGAACATGTTGACACACTGAGCATGGTAAGAGACATAAGTGAGCACTGTGCCCTGTGTAGGAAAGCAGAGCTAAAAAAATCCCCTCCTGGTATAAGCAGGGTCTGGGAGGCTTCAGAGCAGCACCTACAAACAGAAGAGATCCTTTTTCTTCATGGCCCAAATCTCAGTGCAGGGTGGTGCTTCCCTCTCACCTATTTTTGGCTGCAGGCTCAGCCCCAGGCACAGGTTAGGCAGAGCACAAGGCTTCCTCAGCCAAGCCACTGCTGCACTGCCTCAGCTCTGAACTGGGCTTCATCCCCTCTGAAGCACCTCCAAAAATAGCAGCACTGCATACCTCAGGTACAAGAGGCCAACTTGAGGTTTAGGTGGCATTTATCTACTCTCCCATGCAAAGAAAACTCAAAAATAAATAGAAATCCCAAGGAATCCACAGAACAAAGAGTCCCAGCTTTTTTTCCCCCTTGGTCAATAAGACAAAAAATACTCCTCTAACAGCTTTGTGAATAAATACAGGGCACCAAGACAGTGCAGGTGATTTATTGGCACTTAACATTATGGGGGTGACAGAAAGCACTGCAACAGTCAAGTACCACAGTCATGGTCATGATAAACATTTTTTTAAGAGGGTTTATTACAGAGCTGTAAAAGTAAACTCTAGGCTAGAAGTTGGCATGGGAGTTCTCTCTACTTTTGAAGCATTTATTGACAGCAGAAATTTAGAAAAGAAGAAATATCAATTTGGAAACTATGGTTTCATCAGACTTTGAATAGCAAGTGTAAAAAGGAAAGGAGATAAGAAAGGGGGGAAAGGAGAGAGGGAGTTGTGCTATTAGAATGAATAATGTCCAGCAAATAATTTTCCAGGAAGATCTTTTGGGTTCACCTTTTTCCATCCACAAGTGATTCATAAAGCAGTGGTTTCTACAAAGTTTCTCCATCTTTCAAAATATTTGCCCAGCCATTTCCATGCAGTTATTGGTGTGTAATTTACAGCTTTTCACAGCAGGGAATGCAAGTCGCCCTGGGGTAACACATGCCATTGAGAGCTGCTGGGAGAGCTGCAGTTCTCCTGGCTCCCTCCTTTCACCAGAGGAGAAATAATTTGTATATAGGCAGATCAGTCCTGCCAGGTTACACATTGGCAGGAGCAAGGGGTAAATCCCACCTGGCCTGCTTCTCCAGCCAGCGCTAGAGCTTCAGAAGTCTGGTCCAGGCAGAGGGGACTGTTTTTCCATCCCTGAAAGCACTCGCCAAATGTAGGTACCTCTCAGATTTAAAATCCAAAGGAGACCACTGGGAGCTTCCTGTACAGGAAAGGCCATTCCATTTTACAGTTAAATGTCACCACAGAACCACTCCTGCTCACAAGTCACCTGCACAGCATTTCTGTGCCATGAACTGGAGCATCCCTGGAAAGCCCTGTGCTCAGGGGTACCTTTCAAGCCAATTATAGAAAAGGGTTGCACAGAAAACAATTGAGAATGGGTTTATCATCCAGGAGGACAGCAAGGAAACAGTAACCCCTCTGTTGGCACCACCCAGGGTTGCACTCTGAGCACGTTGCAGCTCAGCATCCCATTTTGATGGCTTACAAATGCCCACCTGCATTTGGTGCATCACTGAGCTTGGATCAGAGACGAGCAGCTGTCTTCATTCATTGTCTGGCTTCCCCAGGACAAACCCCACAGTGAAACCTACTTGGAGGGGGTAGATGACCTGGAAAATCAGCTTGGAACATCTCAAAGCAAGTGGTGAGGATGAACCACACCTTGAGCAAGCTGTGCAGGAGAGGAGACACAGTAATTAACATGCACCAGCAGCTTGGCCTGACTCTGGGAAGATGACACGGTTTTTGTCTGCCCTTTCCATAGCCACATTCACCACTGAAACCCTCCCAACATGCTGAATTCTGGGCTGGATGGATAAGCCCAGCTAGGAGCAGATGTTTTTCTAATTTGCTTCCACATTTTTTTTAAACGTTTCACATGTAGGAAAATGATAAAAGCGAGAGGATTAAACATGGATGTCCAAAGTCTAATTAACATCCCCACTGGTAAGTTGGGTGTGTTTTATCTTTAAAACAGAGTGACACCAGTTTCCTTTGGAACATGCATGAATCCCAGGGGGAGCAATCAGGAATAACACAATGATGTTGTTAAGAATCATTTATTATTATTACTGCTAGCTTGGGTGAATCAACTCAGTAAGACCACCACAACCCTCTGTGAATCACTTAAACTCTATTTTAAGGTCTTGAATAAGACTTTGATGGATCAGTGTAAAAATCTACATAGGGGTAAGATGCAATTATGGAATTTTGACAGGGGCATTTGACCAATCCAAAAAAACCCATGCATCAAACTGTCATCATCCCCAAATGTGCATACCTCAGATTTTCCAGTACAGAACGGTTAGAGAACATTACAGCTTTTTATGCATTTAAAAGTGAGAGTTAAAATATAATTATAATATAAAAACATTATAAAATAAAAAGCTTACTTTTTATAAGCTCACCACACTGGAAAATTTGAGGCTCAACAATCTTCTCTATAGCAGTCTCAATATTATGGTTCCAAGTTCCTCACACCTTGTAACATAATTTAGCGTCCTCCTGAACGCTCTGCCGCGCTTTGATTTTTGCAGCCTATGGCCAGGAATGGTTGGTTGGCCTCCACTCTCTCCAACCATCCCGACACTTGGTGGCTTGGAAATAGATTGCTCCAGGAGCAAGAGTGAGAAGTGAGCCCTAGGGGTAGCTTTGGCTCTATAAATTCACTGCATACAGGGAAAGAGGGAGAGCAGTCAGAAATATTTTCTTCCCAAATGCAAACGGGCAAGCAGGTGCCAAAGGATCCTAACTACATGAGTGTATTTAACCTGGTGACAACATAAACCCCTGTGTAGGAAGATACAGTAGTTCAAAGCAATAGGTGAGGGGGGTCACTTTAAGCAAGTTCTTTATCAGAGGGAACAGCATTAATAGATATATAAAATCTTAAACAAAATATTATCCCTAAGGTCATGTGCCTGAACTGCTTTCTTTTACTCATGTTCTATCAGTGTTTTCAAATGTCCATATCCTGCCGCTGTAGTTCCCATACAAGCTTGGTCCATGCTGTCTGTGGCGAAGGGATATTAGCACCTCATGGCCACTTGTTGTAAATTGGGCATTCTTTGGCTCAAAGACCCGTGCATCTGGGCTGAAGAGGTTCGTGAAGTAAATCAAAACAAGTTACAGGAAATTCTAGACACGGCAAAGATTTTTGCTTGAAGGATTGATTTACAGATTGCAAGAAGCGCTGGTTTAAGCTGGGGTAGAGTTAATTTTCTTCATGGTAGCTGGTATGAGGCTGTGTTTCGGATTTGTACTGAAAACAGCAG
The DNA here is from genome assembly GCA_013399695.1 of Formicarius rufipectus. Taxonomy (NCBI): domain Eukaryota; kingdom Metazoa; phylum Chordata; class Aves; order Passeriformes; family Formicariidae; genus Formicarius; species Formicarius rufipectus. Next base: position 208,826 of record VXAU01000232.1, read on the forward strand.
ATGGAATGTTCAGAGTGATGGTGTTTGTCTCACCAAGTTACTGTTATACATGATGGAGCCTTGTTTTCCCAGAAGTGGCTGAACACCTTCCTGCCCATGGGAATGAATTCCTTGGTTTGTTTTGTTTGCAGACATGGTTGTGCTTTACCTATTAAACTATCTCTGTCTTAGCCCACAACTTCTTACCTTTCCAATTCTCTCCTCCATCCCACCGTGGGGAGTGGGTAAGAAGATGGGTGGGGTTTAGGTACCAGCTGGGATTAAACCTTAACAAAGGTCTTGCATATCAAAATACCTCCAGTTATGAGCCCAGGGCTTTGCTAGAGGAGCACAGAGGATGTCTGGAATATGGATTAGAGCATTCTGCACCATAAGGACACCCCATCCTCCCTATTTCTTTGTCATTCTCTTTCTTTCTGGCTCTGTGAACCAGATTAGGCAAGCAAAGCACAATTTCCTCTCAGGACTCATGGTCTATAGGTGTCACGAAATCAAATCCTGGATTTTCAGGGGCTATGTGGGTCATGAAGTTGGCCTGGAAACCGAGAGATGGAGTGGAGAAAAGGACAGAAAGGCTGTGCTGTCCTGCCCAAATAAAGAAGAGCCTAAATGGGTGACTATGGGAGCAGAGAACATGTCCCAGTCCTTCTTCCCACAAAAAAACCTCATCATGTGCTGACTCCCTGCCATTCCTCCATTGAAGTTTTTCTTTGTAAAGAGATTCAAGAAGGTGGTCAAAGAAGAGCTGCAAGAGGCTTGCTTAGGCACCAACTTCTGGATGATGTGTTATGCATTGGCTGTTTTTCCTTTGATTCAGCCTCTCCTGACCCTGACACAGGAGGGACGACAGGGATAAGGACCATCCCTATTACATCTCTGGGGACATCTCACAGAGGGTGGACACAACACTGCAAAACTGGGCTTGTTATGACACCTTAGTGTGGATAAAAATCTGCAGCGTATCCAGGGCTGACTCTCAGGTGTCAGGGAGGGCCATAAGGAACAATACCCAGATTTTGGAAGACTGAGTGGAACATTCCAGTTCTTCCCAAAATATACAGTGGAAATATTTGGGCTCAGAGGGAACGACTACAGCCAGGGCAGCAAGAGAAACAGTCCTAGTGCTGGAGAGGTTGAGAGCTGACTCAGAAAGAGGATTATCATTCACGCTGCCAATCACAACGTCCTCGCCTGGCCTTTGGTGCTGCATTTCACAAGTGCACTGAAAGCCAAATCCCCAGCTATGGGTCAAGCCAAAGGCTTGAACGTGGGGCAACTGGCAACAGAAAGACTTCTCCAGACACTGACTGTGGGCCAGAGGTGAGCTGATCCCCGATTGCTATTGCAGGCAGAGAGGTGCGGTGTGCTTGGCAGCTGCTGTTTCCATCACCTTACATGAGCTGGACAAGGGAAAGCAGAGAGGCAAATTCATCGAGGCTACTGTCTCCAGCTGCCTTCTAAATAAACCTCTCAGTGGGACAGTCTTACCTGGTTCTTTGTCTCTTTGATGGAACATTTCTCCCAAGGACATTACAGCACCAGGAATCACAGGACAGAAGTTTCTTTTTCCCTGTTTGCTTATTCTGTTCCACCCAAACCATCATATGGAGTTCCTTAGTGTTTTGCTCAAAAACAGAGTGAAGACAGTGAACTGCTTTCCACTCTGGCCTGCAGTTGACTGTACACCCCTGTAGTGTCTCTGTACATTTCAGGTGTCACCATAAAACAATTAATGACTAATAATCAAGTTATTAGCAACTAATTTTCAGTTAAATTAATAGATTATGATTGACATCCCATCAAGGTACCCCCAGGCACCAAGACAAAGCACCTCCTCAGATCAACATCAGCACATATAAAGCCAGTAGCATGAGACTGCAGCAGTTATTCCTTCAATTTGTGGGAATTTAATCCAGGGAGCAGCTGGAAGACCAGCTCCTCTTTTCCTTTTGACCTTTGCCATATCTAAATATGGGTTAGGAAGAGGAATTTCAGAGGACTTATGACAAAAGGGACACTGTGTTTTGGGACATGTCCCACAGCACCACCCATCTCATCAAATCAGGCAATCAACTAAGGACCAGAGCCTGATTTAAGGCCATATATCCCAATTCCCTTCCCATGGCAACCGGTCATAAAATGCAAAACAGAGTCAAACACATCCAGGAAACACACTCAAGTTCGACACTGTGGGCATCACCATTGGCTTACTCCAAAGAGATGTGATGCTATTTATGAGACTGACTTTTCCCCACCCTCACGATTCAATTTTACTATTTTTGATCATCAGGTAGGAAAGTATAAATAAAATCCTCTTAATGTCATAGTTACTTTTCGAGCAGGAAGTGACACAGGTTGACACCCAGCCATTAATATGACATGAGGTAGTAAAATAATTTGATTCTGCTGGAAGAATTCTGTAGGAATCAACCAGCTTGAGTATTTATGGCCAACATATTGCTTTCACTGTAAAGGCCGGCATAAAAACCCCCCCATGGAACATTATTATTTATTGGGAAAAGGACTATTGTTTACTGACTTATGGAAACACTAACTTAGAGAACTGCTTTTCTGTAAATATCCTCCATAATTTTACTCTAATTTAAAAATTATTCACAAAAGGGTGTTTTAGGAGAAGTAGATATTGTAGATAGAGAACTGGATGGGGTTTAGTGATGTGTGATCTTTGCTCCCAAAGAAAGAACGAGCACACGTGCTACAGCCAAACTGATGGTGGCCATAAGTCAAGTGTCCAGTTATCTGGCAAAACCTGAGGAGGTCAGGGAGGTCTTTGGGCATGTAAACACCTTCAGCCAGGCCAGGGAGAAGAAGGGACTGAAAAGGCTGTAGTCTACTTGTCACAGCCATAGGCCCTAATCCCCACCACACTCTTAGCACAACCACCCAAGGCCAGGGAAGGACTCTTCATAGAATCTGTTGAGTTGGAAGGGACCAACAAGGATCATCAAGTCCCACTGAGCCCTGCACAGAACCATCCCCAAGAGATCCACTGTGCACCTGAGAGTATTTTGTGCACCCAGACTCTGGATCGTGTCCTCCTGGTCCTATTCTGGAAAGCTTAACCAGCACACACCCTTGAATGAAGTATCAGACCACTCTCCTGAGGGGAGCCGACTGACCCAAGCCGGTGCTCACCGTGCAGCCTCCACCAGCTCCCCTGTAGTGTCACCCCATGCAGTGGCCACCTCCTTGCTCACTCAACCTTAATATTTGCATTCCCAGCACTATTTAAAATGCTGAAGGGGAGGCAGGGACATCTTCCTGGCACCTCCAGAAGGAGTGAGACCTGGATGCTTGCACAATCAGTCTCACCAAGGGGTGACCACAGTACTAATGATCAACTAATGAATGATGATGCTGGAGATCCTGGGAAGAGATGAGCTGCCAGAAAAGGATGGCCAATCCCACAAAACTGTCATCCTTGTTCCTTTGGCTCAGGCCCCACAGCCAGATGCACCCAGCTGTGAGCCACCTTCAGCACAAGTAGCACCACAACCAGTGCGCCCTAATTTGATTACGACAGCGCCTGCACTAATGGGATGATATAATAAAGTAGAATGTGACTAATAATGGGCACAGCTGTGCAATAACATGCTTAGGTGACTTCTGACTTACATCCCATCATCTTGGGGCAAGGTGCAGCCAGTCCTGATCTGCAGGCAGAGAAAACATCTCATTGCTGTTCTGGTGTCTGCATTGCCTCTGCAACGCCTCATGGCCAAAATTCCTGCACGAACTGACCCACAGCAAGAAGGCCTCTGCACCAAGGAGATTTATATGCTCAGCAGCAGGAGATTTTGGGGGAGCAGATGTAGAGAGAGGGTCATGCAAGGTCACATTGGAAATATATGGCAGAAGCAGAAGCTTAGCCCAGTTGAACTAAAATCTTGCAAAGTGCCAAAACCATGAGACCATCCTTCCTCTTAAGAGTTTTTTCCATGCCCTAACAAGCCTGGTGAGGAGCTTAATGACATCTGCGTGTTCTTGCCTGAGTGAGGACCTCATGATTTGGCTGAATGCCATGAAAAAAAGATGTCCAAAAGTTATGAAAATAAAGGTATTTATCTTCATTGTTAGAAGCAGAGACTGAGCCTTTTATTTCCCTCTCTTGGAGGATTAAGCTCACAGATTTACAAAGAACTGGTTGATTACCAAAATAAATACATGGCCATGCCAATTTATAGGACACAAACGTAGGAAATCCATCCAACCAAATCAGGCAAAGTGTAATTCATGTGAGAGCCCTCAGCATGTGCAAAGGGCACAGTGCATGTGGAACAAAGTACATAGGGAAAACATGCTACAAACATCTATCTGCAGGAACAATTCCCAGCACAGCATACAATGGAGCTATAAAATAAATGGCTTGGCTCTCTACTGGAGGCAAAGCCCAACTGTTCTCAATGAGAAGGAGGATCATGTATCTTTATAATGAGAATTCAGTCATTTTTAAATGTTGGCTTTGCTCATATCACCACCAAATCTGTCTGCAGAGCTGACAGGCTGCAGACTTCATTTGGATTTCTAACTGTGATTATACATGGCAGTGATGGATACCACAGGGTTTTCCAGGGCTTAGGGTTTGGGGCTGGCTTTTGTTTTTCAGTTGTTTGGGACTTGGGATGGAGTGAGCCGGTGGGGTATTTTTAGTGTCACTGTCCAATGAGGCTTAAAGAGCTCTTTCCTCATTTTAGTAGTTCTGATAACGCACAGAGATGAAAGCAGACCCTGAACAAGTTGTTCTTTATATTGGCAAAGTTGCCTCTTCTGCAATGAAACCCAAGAGCAGTTTTTGCTTTCACTGCTCAGAGAGATGGAGCAGAACATGCTTACTGAGCCTGAACATACCATTGTCCTCAGAGGTGTAAGTACCACCCTCTGCAGCAAAGGTGATCCTCAAGCACTAAAACATCTGCTTGCTCAGGGAAAAAACAACCTCACAATCATGTTAATGTTCATGACCCTGGCATATTCAGTAGTTAAGGGTTCTTTCATCTCTGTTGTTTCTTATAAGGCAGAATCACTTTTTATAGCTGATAGTCCACAAAGGAATGATGCATTCCACAGCATATCAACTCCTTGTGTGAGGAAACCTTCACACAAGGCTTGAAGCCCCATTTGGAATCTGTTCTTTCCCAACCCTGCAATCCACCTTACTGCAAGGCTACAGACAGGCAGAGCATTTGTATTACAGTGGATGCACAGCAAGAGACTCTGTAGCAGTGATGTCCAAGACTTTACAGGAAACAAGCACAGAGAGAGTATTTGTAATTTTAAAAGTCAATTTCTCCAGATCTTTGCCCCTACTATTAAGACTAAAGAGCAGAATATCTTCTGGTTACTGCTGGGGAAACCAACCCAGTGCTATGATCTCTAGGCACCACAGCCTGGTCTCTAATGGGAAGATTAAGTGGCGTAATATTGACTTCTAAAAGGCAGTTCTCCACACAGCCTGGAGGTAACATCCCTGAATTTCTGACATGAGACATTTGAAAGCAGCAACCCACCTATTAGCCTGATTTAGGACATTGTTAGGCAGACTGGAGCTTGAGCACTTGAGAAAGAGGTGAGTGACCTGACTATTGGAGCACTGGAGACAAGTTGAGTGCATCCAAATCTGTGAACTGACGACATGCATGGAGTTCACAGCATGTTCTTTGCAAGTGGACATGAAGCAGCTCATAAAACTGTCTCAGATCAGTTGCCAACATCAAATGTTCTCAGCTGAGATGATCTGGTACAGCCCAGGGCTGGGTCTCAGCAAAGAGGATCTCTCCCTTCTTCAGAGCACTGAGTGGTCCAAAGCAGACCAGCTCTGCACAGGACCTGGATAACACCTTGGGATCCAGCCTGCTGTGGCCTTCAGAGCAGCAGTGCATGGCCACGTAGCATAAAAGCAGCTCAGGAACATCTAGACTATCTCACAGTCCTTGAGGTGAAGGAAGCACACCAAAACTGAATCATAAAATCATTAAGATTAGAGAAGACCTGTAAGATCAAGTCCAACCATTAACCTAAGGTGCTGTTTGCTCTTCATGCAGGCGTAAAAGGCTGGTTACAATGCTTCTGGGACTCCCACCCCAGCAGTGAACATCATCCTGCCACTACACTGAGAGAAAATTTAAAGGCAATAATGACAAGTCCACACTTCAAATCAAACAAAAGCACAGATTCCCCACAGTTAGCTCAGCAGCACACAGCTGTATTGCTCCCAGCACTCCAGCTAAATGCTGCTGTGGCACAGACTAGCCGCAAGTGTTCTGTAAAGGAAAGGGCACAGAACAGCCAAGCAGGGCTCCAGCTTTCCCCAGCAGCATGTCAACTGCTTCAACCCAGCACTCCTTTGCAAGCTGTAGCCACCTGTGCACAGGCCTTGAGGCCAAAATGAGGAGTCTTCCCAGTCAAAGCTTTTGGAGGAGGCCAAAGTCTCTGTACATTGTGAGCTGTGAAATATATGAACTCCCAGGCTTTACATGAGCCTCACTCTTCTGTGCAATATCACATGGCTTTTGGATTTGTCTGCCCTGTCCACCTCTCCCATGTGTTTCCAATAATTGCTTACATATGGAGGGGTTTCTTTTGTTTGCCCTTAGAAGGGACAAGCTGTTGTTCCCCCTGTAGATGAGTCTACAGACATACACATCATTTTTATTGGTATATTTTATTGCCCTTACTTCTTTATAGCACACACCACTGGTCTCCCCAGCCTTCCCTTTCAGTCCACTGTTCACCCCTGCCTCTGTTAGGTCTCCTCATTCCCCATCCTTTCTCAGTCAAAACAGGGGCCCCTAATTAAGAGAATGCCTTATAAATTTCTCCACATCCAAATAAGATCCAGAGCCTGGCTGGGGAGACAGATCTGGAGACAGTGGGTAGGTCTGGCATTCCTCATGTTGCACACAGGCTTTCTTTAGCATCACTCTACTTGGCATGTGAGCTGGGTCTCAGTGCTGAGACCGAATCTCATGTACCCACCCCTTAAAGAAAGTAACTGCAAGAGGAATGGGCTGGAGACCACACATTTGGACCCAAAACCTCGGTTATACTACGCAAAGATCCAAATTGAGAGGTTGACCCTGCAGGAGAGGCAGTCACATCATCTAAGGCTTCCTTGCAGGACCTTGTGGTGCACACTTGTAGGAGATGTGGGTAGCAATCTGTCCCCTAGAAAGCTGAAGGATTTGGTGCTCTCCCAGGGATATGGCCAGCAGGTGAGCTGTATTCAGAGATTCTTCTTGCTCTTCCAGGGCATATTCTGTCCTCAAACCCCCCAAAACCCAGGATGGAGGTTCCTGCTATGAAGCCCTGTCTGGGTAGAGCCTTGTGCCCAGTTTCACACTGCTTGGTGCAAGGCAGCTCCTGGCTCAGCACACCCATCCCATACACAGCTGATCACCCAAGAGGTTTGCCCTTGTCTGGGGCTTCTTTGTTGCCTTCCATTGGTGCTGTGTGTGCACAGAGAACACAGGTCTTGACACAAGCAGCATCATCCTGTGATTTGCACGTAGGTCACCCAAATTACATGTCTAAAGCAGAATGAGGGAGTACAACCCTCAGAACTCACAGTAACACCAAGCACCTCGCTGAAAACCTGCCCCTTGTGGAGTAATGATGTTGGAGGCCTGTAACTCAAAAAAACCCACAAAGTATAAAAGTGACCTGAGAGAGAAAAAAAAAAACACCCCACCGTATCACCACGTTCCTTTTGTCCACAGTCCTGACTTTTGATCAATACTGTGCCTGCCCAGGGACTTAAGCCCAGCCTGCAGTGGTGTCTCTGCATTACACTCACACACAATAATTTCCTCGGTGTGCACATCGCTGGAAACACAGTCGGTGCCAGAATTCCCCAATGCCAAATCCCTCCTTGGGCTGGTGCCCAGTACTCTGAAAAGGCCGGCAACATCTGGAAGCAGTGACACCGCACATCTGGGAGACCCTCAGAATGACAAGATGGAGGGAGAACTACCTACAGGATTAGTTATGTTGATAATTAAATCCCGGATAGAAGGGCACTACATGTACTCACCTTCCCTAACACCATAATGCTTGAACTACTGCATGACTCGCACACAATGATGCTGCTGTTGCCGCAAACAGCCCTTGGGGCAGAAGTAGATGGAAATTTTGCTGGCACTTGTAACAGAAGTGCAGCTGGGGAGGCTGAGCAGGTAGGATAAATCTGAAGAAACTATGTCTAATTATCAATTGAGTGATTTTTGAGTCTCTTATTCATGTGGTAACAAAGTAGATCACTGCACTTATTATCACCGTGACTCAGGGGACTAGATCAAGGCTTTAACCACAACCAGGACCTCTAGGACCAAACCAGGGTTATGCAAAGCTTCTTCAGACTTTTCACAAACTTGGGAAACTCATTTTGCTCCTCAGACTTCACGAGACACAGCCTTTCTACTATGCCCAGCAAGATACCTCCATGCTTCCGACATACTGTGTTTTCTGGGTGCCTGGTATGGAAGAGCACAGAGTATTTTGTGCTTTTATTACAAACATTCCCTGTTTAGGCTTGGGGAATAATTTATACCACAACAGACAAGATACAGTCTCACAGGGTTTAGAGAAAGGTATCTTTAATGCATTTTTTTTTCTTCCAAGGCATTTATGTTTTTACTACTAATGAAGTCCCGATTTCCTGGCAGCTGGGTCAGATTTAGCAGAGTGAAAGAGAGGGCAACAGGGACTGTGAGCCCACTCTGTGATTCCCCCAGCACTGCATCAGCATCACCCAGTCCCTGCAACGGCAGAGGGGCTGTGGTCCACCCCACAGCCCACACTGCATCTGGCCTGGTTTTTGCAGACATACACACTTCACACTCCTGAGAAACCCCAGTGAAACCAGTGGGGCTGATCATGTTCCTGATGCTCTGTTTGCTGCACTGAAGTGTCTGGGATTGGCGACAGGAGTTTTATCAAGTCACCCAAAAGTCAGAGAATCCAGGAGAATTTAGAAAAGGATTACTTCAGCTGCTGTATTTATGTACTAACACTTCCTACTTGACTCAAGGTCTATGAAATTTAAAAGGGGCATTACTTAATTTATGTATGTTTTTCTCTTACTCTTGCTACTTTAAAAGGCAAAATCCACCCCTGGAGAGCCAAGATCAGGGATATCAAGCACCCCAGCTACCCTGGGAGCTACCATGGAGATTCTGAACAGAAAAGACATCTAGACCAACTGCTGACACAGGCTATAAATTAGCAGAAGCCACCTGTGCACACTGCAGGAGCCGTGCTTTGTGCACACCACAAACAGACAACAATTTGCACAAAGAACAACATTTCCAACCATGATGAAATTGGAGATAATGAGGCTTCCTGATGCTTATCTCTGATCTGATAACTAGGCTCATTCCAGTTTTTTCCAAGTCATCACAGATAAATACTGCTTCACTTTTGCAGTGATTCTCAATCCAAAGTTTTCCAAAAATCAGAAGCTCTCAGGACAGTTTCAGTAGCCTTCAGGAGTATGTTTTGAAGAGGGTGGGGCAGACTTTTCTGCTTTTTTTACTAGTGAATAAACCCATTATGTGGACACCCAGCACTGAAATGATGAGAGATCTAGGTTCAAAACGAGGTTTTTGTTTCACTGTAAATCCTATTTATGGCTTAGGGTGCAGCTGATATGCCGTTAGCTTTTATTTCATTGATAATTCTGTGATTGTAGTTGAAACCTTGCAACTTAATGAGCTGATGTTATTACTCATACTGTGTGGCCATCTGGAACCAGTTTGGTCAGAGAGCCCAAAGCACCACCAGCCACCTGTAATGCATTAAACCTCAGTCCAGTACCAGCTCCGTGGATTGGGAAAGCCAGGCCTGCATAAATACTAACCTGTGAGAATGTAATTGGAGAAGTGATATTTAAGAACTTATAGTTTGCCAGAAACGCTCATTCTCAGGGGAATGCATGCAGAGGCTTAAAGTTTAAAGCCAAGTGGTTTTTAGTTTCAGCATTGTGAATCAAGAAAAATCATTGCATATGGATGTGGTTGGACTGTCCAAGCCGCCGGGTCTGTTCAAACAGACCAATCTATGCCAGGGCTTTTCAAACCCAAGGTTCCCTCCTCACACCTGAGCCTCACACTGCACATGCTGCTTATTACTGAGGTACCATCTCCAGACATGGCTCCAAAGAAACTAAAAATAGTAAGGAGTAAATGCTCCCTAATGCTTTACATTCACAGAGAATGCACAGCTGCCTCAATCATTAAAAAAAAACACCTAAATTAATTACTACAGAGCTTTCATGTGGAAAACAGATAACACCCAACAATTTGGAAAGGCACAAACCAGCAAAATATTCTATTGCATATTGTGATCAGATATGAACTGCCCCCAGGCCAAAAAAATAGATGGAGTAGCTTCCTTACCTGAAATGCCCTGCTGTGTCCCAAGCAGACCCATCCTTGGTGGCCTTCTTCCAGGAGAGCACATGAACTGGAGCTGCTGGTCGCTCCGGCACTGCTGCACCAAAAGGGTGCAGGTGTTGGCAGAGACATTAATTAGCAAGGTTAATTAGCATGATAATTAATTGGTTCCTCTCTGCTCATTGCTGATTTACAGCAGCTGGGGGTATGAAACGCTACTCAGGTTTTGGGTAAAATGCAATTCAAGTAAAATGTTGTTGGTTTTTTTTTTTTAATTTTTGATTTTTCCAAATCTTTTTGGCACTTCAGTGGTAAAATATATATTGGGAATTGCTTTGCATGGTTTCCTGACACAAACAGTGACAGCAGAAAGTCAGGCAGGCTGTGACACTGAGTGAAAGCAGTTTTTCTGGTTGTTTTCCAGTGGTTCAAGGACAGTGGTTTCTCCTACTGGGACTTGATGGGGCTGGGCTTCATGATCCTTATGGGTCCCACCCAGTTTGAGATATTCTATGATTTCAAAGCCCCTGGTTCAGTTAAAGACATACAAAGCTCTGATACTTCGAGGTAGGAATGCAAATCCAAAGGAATGGAGATGGCTCAGCCCTTAGAAGGGTTTCCATTTCTTTTCTTGCCCTGTTTGTCCTGCACGAGGGAACTTTGCAGATCAAATAAACAGCATGTCCAGTCAATACAGGCCTATATGAAGACATGACTTGATACGTGAGCATTTTGCCTTAGTAGAGACCCTTAAATGTTTTATGAGTTCCATATAAACATATAAACATGGCATTTGTGTGAAACTTGCTTTTTATTCAGCATCATGTGTGTTTTACACACTCAGGATACACCACAAGGCCTCAGCATGGCCAGCACCATCACATCCATATGTCTTGCCTGGATTTACATGGTGGTTTTTTTCTTTTTTTTTTTTTTTAATTTTATTTTAGTGCATTTTGGTGACAGAAATTTATCTGTTTTAGATGAAGGTTGCAAGTACCTTATTTCTTTCCCCCCTGAGTAATCCTGAAACGCTTTGAAATTCACAGAGTCATAAAAAAAAGGAAAAAGGGGGG
>VXAU01000232.1:220352-232579 GCA_013399695.1 Formicarius rufipectus
AATTTTTTCTGATCTGGTTTTGATATAAGTGATGCAATGCAATATAAAAGAGCATCTATAGAAAGCCCACAATAACAACGAAAATGTGAAGAGGTTTCATTTTAAACCCCAAAGTGTGGTGGATATATTAAGAGCTGGGGAGGGCTGTGCATTCCTCACACACAGATGCTTTCCAATCCCATCCCTGGCTGGAAAACACCCCAATCTTTTCCTCCCCCCATCCCCATGGCCCAGGAGAAGCTGCAGTGGAGGTGTCAAATCCCATCTCCATACCCTCGGAGAAGAAGCTGTCCCCCTGACCATATTGACCAAAATCCTTGAGAAAACGGGGAACAAAACCAAATCCCAAAAGAAGGGATGAGTTTCCATGTGGATGTGCAGAAGATGAATCTGGTGACTCTTTTCATGTTTTCTTTGTTCTGTGTCAAAATATATTATGATACAAACCTTTCTGGCTCTCAGACATAAAACCTTTTTTTGTGGGACAGTAGATACTTCTTCGTGATCACTCAGACTCCTTTTTTTCCCTGCAAATTTCAGCAGATTTTTCAATATTTTGTGGTGGGGTTTTCAGTAATTCCATGCATAAAACTGTCCAAGGAATTTTTCTTTGCAATAGTTCTTCGTGGGTTGACTTCCTGCAAACATACTTGAGTGAGAGCTCCACCAAAAATGCTAGTGTCTCTCAAGATGGGTGAAGATTAGGATAGGAGGATAAAAACCCACAAAAATTTTGGAGATTTCACAAGAGTGTTTATAACAGTTACTGAAAATTCCCCATTTTTTTCTGGGAAATTAGTATTAATAATAATAATAATTTAAAAAAGCAGTGTTCTACCTTTTCCCTGAAATGTATTTGTGGCTTGGACTGTGATAGAAATCTCTCTTGCCAAAATTTTGTTAGTCTGAGCATCTGTAACTCCATTTATATGAAAGCAACAGGAAGAAATCCCATGAAGCCTGGTTCAGTGGAAGGTGTTTCCCATGGTGAGGGAGTTGGAACTTGGTCATTTTTAAGCTCCCTTCCAAATCAAAATACTCTATAGTTCTATGATCATCCCCTATAATTGCTGCTTGTTGCTGGAAACCTTGGGCTTCTACCCTACCTTTGAACCTCCAGGTAAGTCCTACTTCTTCCCTACTTTTTCTTTCAAGTCACCTTATCCAAGGTGTGCATCCTACACATCCTGTATGGCATTTCCCTGACCGTGTCAGCTTCCTCCCAACACCCTCTATTGCTATTCCATCTATGTTCCTTTGATACGTAAAATCTCTGAGGCTGGGATGGAAAGATTTTTTATTCCAAATTTCTTTCACACTTAATCAGCCTCAGGAAAAACAAAAGAAAAAAGAACAGAAAAAATTAAAGCAGGGCTCTCAGGAAGCTCAGTTTGAACAACCGATCACAACATCCTGAAATTCTCCTTCTCACTGATAACTATGACAGAGAAAAATGCCACCAGCTCACAGCTGATGACAGCTCCTGTTTCATGTGTGCCCCCACAGTGACAGAAGGGACAGAGTTTATTTCAGTGCTCTTCAGACAGATACCTGGCTTCCTTCAGGATAGGGATGCCCAAGTACAACCTGCAGCAGATGTCCCCATTGTATCCAGGAGCTGCCCTTAGACTGGAATCCGAGTGAAGATGCTGTTTGCTTTGCCATGGTATCTCAGCTAAACCAGTCGGATTTGCTCTAGGAATAACAAAAATTCCTTGCCTTTGCATTTTATTCATTCACAGCTCAGATTTCCCAGGGCTCAGTAGTGTGGGCACGCAGGCGCTGCTCACAGTCAGCCCAGCCTTTGGCTGTCAGAATAAAATTCAACCTACACTCAATGCCTTACGAGGAAAGAAAAATAAGGAAACCCATCTAGATTAACCGGCTCGCCCCGTGTCCCACAAGTTTTCATTCACAGCTTTCACTGCCAGCGTTGCACCATTACAAGCTGAATGGTTCAAAGCTTTGTTTCTCCAGAGGCTTTTTCCTTCATATGAAATACAGGTTATTGCAATGCATCCCCATGGCACAGTGCCAGCCACCATCAGCCATCTGCGCTCACCACAGCGAGAAACTCACTTGTGCTTATCCAAAAAAAAAAGAAGGGAGGAAAAGTTCATTCATGGACTGCAGGGTGTTAAGTGGAGGTATGAGGGCTGTATATGTGTCCTGGATGCCTGCTCAGGGTCATCCCCAAATCTCTACAACAACTGGGCTATCTGATTTAGCTCAAATCTGTCCTAGGTGCTTGCTATGGTTTCCCTGACCCGTCCCAAAAGAAAAACATCTCCCACTACACACAGAAGTGCCTTTTCCAGTGGCTACTCCAAATTTCTGGGCTTGGGTCTCCAAATCAAACCTGCCTCTGCCTTTCCCAGCAGCTGCCTTCTCCTGTTACACAGCTTGCGCCTCGCTCCCCTCCCTCATGTGGTGCATGAAAATCCAGAAAACAGAACCACTACAGTTCTATAAATGATGGGGGGAAAAAAACACAAATAACACAACCAAGGCAGAGAGCTTGATGACACACCCCATCCATGACTTGTCCAATCGTTTTTGCAGCACCTTACATCTTTAGGTGTTTCTGACAAAGGGACTGGGCTTGGAACTAGATGATCTTTAAGGTCCTTTCTGACCTAAACCATTCTAGGATCCCATGATTTAGACCCGTGTGCATCTCCCCACATATGAAGTTGCCTGTGCCAGCCCAGCACCGGGGAGAAACTGAGGGTGGGGATTTCCAGCTTCCTTCAGTTAGCACATAAACCACTTGATTACTGATATAAAGCAGTACAAAATTACACCCTCATTGTAAGAAAAACCAAGCACAGTGTTGCAGACCCACGACCATTTATCCCATTCCTGCTCTGGGCTTACAGCTGCTACACACTGTCGTTCATCTTCCAGCAACCTCCACTCCCACTTGAAAAAAACAGCACAACACGAGGAAAACAAATAGCATTCCACATACACAAACACATGTTTCTCTGTAAATATTTAGAGAACATGCGAATCCTCAAGAGGATGGAGCAAAGCGCTGAGAGCGTCAGCAATGGTTCTCATTGCTTTCCAAATCCCAAACACTAACAGTCATAGGCTTTCTCCATCTCTCTTTTGTAAGAAAGGTTTATTCTTGCCCCTGTGCATCCCATCACCATGGTGTGGGGATACTTGACACTCTGCGTGACACGGTGAGCGCTGCTTGACACTTTATAGGACTTTTAAACAGCAGGTGTGCAAGATGCAACCTCGGGTCAGTCAGTGGGGATGAGAGGCTCCATCCAGTCCAAGGGAACAAAACAAAACAAAAACACCCCTTTTTCATGGCTTGCAGCTGGTCATGAAAAGGCCGGAGTGCTGGAGCCCTCCCTAACCTGGGGGCTGCCGGGGGTCTTCTGCGGGCGGCGGATGGGAGGGGAGCAGCTGTCTGGCTCTGCCCATCTCTGTCTCCATGGAAGTGCTTATCAAGTGGAAGGAAGTTATAATAAAATTTTCTGCAGTTCCACAAAGTACCACTGTTTGTGTGTTATTAATCATTTACGCAGGTGTCCGTTGGAGGAAGTGGCAGCCCCGACAGTGATTTATACGCTATTTAGATAACCTGAGCAGGGCACGTTACGAGCTCCGTGCCCAGGCGGACCGTCTGCCAAGGAGTGTCCCCTCCTCCAAACACCCAGGGGTCCCCCTGGACCCTCCCTTTTGCCTTCAAAGCCACCGCACGCCTTATCAGGGCCACCGCCAAAGCAGCGCGTTCCAAAGGCATCCAAAGGCAGCGGCTTTTCCCATCGCTGAGATCAAACAGTCCCTCCTGCCTGCAAACAAAAACCTGGCTGGAAAACAAAGTGGCTGTCCCCTGCCTTGAGTGCTGAGGGATATCAAGTGCAGGCAGATGGTGATGCTGCTCTTCCCTCCCGGTGCTGAGCAGTGCCCAGTGCAGATCCCACCCAGCCACGGGGCCACCCCAGCATGGGACAATCCCATCAGGATGCTCATTTTGAAGTGATGGAATGGTTAATGAAGTGATGTCAGTGTCCTGTCAGAAAAAAAAAAAAAATTACATTTGTAGAATTTGCGTTTTGAAAAAAATCCTTTTTATTTCAAATTGTGGCTGGCTTGAGCCTGGGATACAGTATGTTTTGGCAGCAGATGTTGGGGTTGCAAGCAATTCAAGGGAAGATTGTGCTGAAGGGACTGGAGAAGGGACCCTGTACTGTTTCCTGGCACCGAGTCCCAGGCTGACCATGTCATCCTTTTCTTTTTCCAGTCGTTCCTCCAGCAAAGCTTTTCCCACCCCCCATCCTTAACCCTGCATTTGGGGTGCTCTGGCTGCTGCTCTGTGCTGCTGTAGAATGAGGTCTTGCTCTGTGGTCCATTCCTGGATGTACAAGAAGGGACTCACAGACCCTGCCCTGCCCACTCTGGGCTGCAGGCTGGATGTGGCTCACCCTTTCTTCAAAGAGCTGCACAATTTCTGTTTCCTCCCCCCCACACACACTTGCCTGTTGCCTTTGTTACCTTCAGGCCAGCAGGAAGGCCCAATTTCACTCATTCAGTCTGAACCAAAACATTCCTCTGCCCAGAAAAGCCCTCAAATCTCTCTTTCCATCCTGATTTTTTCCCCCTGTGATGTGGAAGTTTACATATCCTTGAAAAATCCCTGTCCCTATTTCTGAGAGAGCCTAGAGGAAGCATTTTGGGGGATAGGGAAGCAGCACAGCTCGTCTCAATTTCAGTAGAAGGGTTGTTTTTCTGGCCCCTAATCTCTTCTATGTATCGCATTTCCTTTCTGTTTCATAAATGAACAAATTTACTGTAGTCATTAGAGTTTTACTTCAAAATTGAAGGCAGGCTAATACAAAACTGGGCACGTATTAACTTTGACTTTGCTTTTGTTAAGTCAGATGTTTCTTAATCAAAACCATATTTTTTGCAAAGTCTGGTGATTTTAGGCACCTTAAAAAGAATAAAAGGCGGGGAAAAAAAGGAGTTAACCTTCCATTAAACATCAACCTCTCTTCATTGTAAACAACTCAGCTCTAGATCAATGGTGTGACATTTGCTTTCCCAAATGCAAGTGTTTGTTTCTAACTTTTTGTAAACAGAGGTAATGTCTTTGTGGCCTTTCCATTTCAGTTGACATTGAGAAATGGAGTATAAAGATGCAGCCCAGACTGCTCTGGCTGCAGAGCTGCCTCTTTTGGAGAGCTTCAGAGTCCCATGTTAAGGGTTGCTCTGAGGTTCGAGTAGAGCTCCATGGATTAGAGTGCTTGAAATCCAGAAACTTCCTCAGAAGTTCATTTGGAACACCAGAGCTGAGATTTTGGCTTCTGCATCGCTCCAGCTGGGGATGCAGAAACGCTGCCATGTGCTGCAGGCTCCAGCCAAGCCCCAGGCAAGCTCAGGACTCAAAGCCATGCATTCAGTGGGGCAGATGCCCTCACTACTCCCTGGATAATACAAAGCATGATTTCCAAGAAGCAACAGAGCCTGGAGACAAGTATTGGAGAGAAAAGGTCCCCCTGGCCTGTGAGTGTGCTGCAGCTGGTAAGGGACCACTTACTTCCCATGTTCCACCTTTCAGTCCCATGGGGATGGCTTGGGTACCATCAAAGACCTTAAACAACATTAAATGCCTGTGTTCATCTGAAACAATCCCTTCTTTTCCCTCGATTTGCAGCTTACACAACAGCCTTCCCGTTTATGAGGTCCAGTTAAAAATCTCAGTTGCTTCTGCAGCTTTTGCAGCCTCAATGCCTTTCCAAAACTGAGCCCTATGCAGAAGCAAGAGCAGATCCCCTCAGACCCTGGGTAGGACTTGTCTTTACGCTTGGCAACAGTTCAGAAAAGCCTCCTCCAAAGTGGTGACCTCTGTGGAATCAGTGCTCTTTGGTTCTCCTCCTCTGGAATCACTGAGTCTCCCCAAAAAGGACAGTTATCCCTCATGTTCAGTATCAGGTCTGAACACATATTTTTCCTCAGGTGCAAGTGCTGTGTTTGCTGGAGCTTCTTTCACCCTAACCAGGGAACAGGAAAGGGAACACAAAAACAGTGTCCTCACATGGGTCACGTCCAGGAGCAATACAGTCAACATGGAAATATGGGAAAATTACAGAACTAAGTAAAAGATTCCCTTCCAATTTCTCACAAAACCAATTGCAAAAGCTTTCTGCTGCATGCACTTCAAAATTCTCAAATTTAGGGTTTGCACACGGGGCTGTCGATGCCAATCCTGCTTTTCACATTTCCCCCCACTATCCCATTCTGGAGCTCTAAGCTGCTGCCTGACATTGGTATTAGAACTGCCAGAGGGAGAATTTAACAGCCTAGGAGTCCTAATCCAGCCATGGCATCCTTGTCTCTGCTTCAACCACAGGCTCCCACACTTGGTCACAGAGCTAAAAACAAATTAGTGGTGTTTAAATCAGAAGGAAAGATGTGCTTTTTGTCTCATCCTGCAGGTTTGAGTAGTTGCAGTGAAAATAATAGATTTGTTTTGTTGTTTTCCTCAGCTTATTTTAATCCTCATGTGGATAAATTATGGAATTGTGGTAGCAGATTTAGGGACTCAAAGTATTCACTCAGAAGCTGCAGACCACTGAAACCCACTATTTTACTCATGAAGCAATCTCTCTCCCAACAGAAGCCCCAGTTTCATGCTTATAAATAACAACAGCAGAGAAAGAAGAAAGGGCTAAATAAGATGGAGGGAGGATTCAATAACAACCACAGCTCACTTTTCAAAACAATCTTATAAAAATGCTGTTTGTACCACAGGTCTCAGCTGGACAATATGAGGAATGCCAGGAATCCCATTTCCAGAGTCTGGTCTTTGGGGACAAGGCAGTTTTTAAGACACACTTGATGATCCTGAAAACAGTTATATAAATCACAGCTGACTCAGCCCAGCAAACAGCTACTTTGGAGCTCCACAGCCATGGCAAGGGATGTGCACTTATCTATTACTTTGGGTCTGTGTCTCCTGCAGGACAGTTTATTCCAATTCCCAAGTGCTTTATGAGTATCTGAACTCTTCCAGCCAATAGGCTGGAGGAAAGTTTTTTTGCTGAGCTCTTATGTCCGCGGGTTCATTTGGCTGGCACATCAGAAATGAGACCAAAAAATAACATTTTTGTGGTACTAATTCCAACTTATTTACACCAATTTGAAAAATGTTTACTTCTCCTCCGTGAGAGTGCGGCCAGCACAAATGACCTACATGTGGGGATGTAGGACACCAGTGATGGTACAAGTGATTTGTGACTTGCCAGAGTCCTCAGCAGCAGTTTGATCTGATTCTGAATCAGAATTTCTATAAAACTTTATGGACTTGAAAGGCATTTCTGAAGGTGGGGAAAGTGGGAGGTTTGCCCTCAACCTGCACTCTCCTAAGAGAATTAGCAGCTCTCATCTGATAAGATGACGTGACCCAGTAATGATTTCTCCTCCAGCCTTCCTTCATACTTTTATCTCCCCACTTCGTTTTCCTCCTCAGCACACAAAATAGCTGCTTCTCCTCACTGACTCATCACCACAGTCCCATGGGGAGGCAGCAAGCACAGTTCCACCTTCACCAGCATCGCTGACAACCAGCAGAGGACAGAAACTGCAGGAATTGAGACCAAATTCCCTCATGGTGCTTCCTAACTGGCAGCACCAAGATGCACAGATGTAAAGGCATCTACTGCCCATGTGAACATCCTCAGTCCTGGGTTCAGCTGCATCTCCAGAGTCCCCCTGCCAGCAAGGTATGAAAAGAGACATCCAAAGTGAATCCAAGACCTGCTGGGTGCAGACCTCTGTTCATTATGTGCCTGTGACACAGGAGTTCCCTGACGATAGATGGGCTAATTAGCACGCTGACTGTGTCTGGGGAGCTGGGTGGAGAGAGGTGGCTTAAAGCATGGAGGCTTGATGGGCAGCCAGGGAGTCTTTGAGCTTCTTTAACATGCTGCAATAGCATAGTTTTTTGGTGAAAAATTCTGACAGCTTCAGACACTGAAGGATCAGACCGGGGAAAGAAGGGAAAAGATATAAAGTAAATTGGGATGGTGTCTGCACCGCCATACCAGCATGACCCTTGGAGCCCCATCTGCTTCCTGGAGGAGGGGACGTGCTGGCCATGTGCAGGTAGCACAGGCTGGGTTAGTGGTCTCCATCTGCCAAGATGAAATGGCACCACAACAACTGAGTGAAGCTGGGTGTTGGCAGGCAGCCCCCTCACAGGTGGTCTGTGCAGAAACAGCATCACAACACAACTCTGTCACCTTCCCCTCTCCAGAATCTGTCCCACACCATCTGTGAAGCAGAGCAGGGAGCAGAGGCTGCTGATGGCAGGGACAGACTCCCATTCCCAGCAGATCAGGGCTTCACAGGAAAAAAACAGCATGTTCTCTAGGTATATTTCATGTCCACCAATGCCACAGACCTGTTCCCTTGCCCCATCATTAGGTCTGTGAGGACATCCTCCCTGTCTGCCCTGGTGATAGCCAAGTGCATCTTCCCTTCCCCAAGCCTGAGACCCTGCAGGACATTGGAGTGTCTAAGCCACTGCTGCTCCATATCCTCAGTCGTATCCAGTGTCAGTGGCTGAATTGCCCCTCTTTGAGTGCTGCCCTAAGTGATTAACCAGACAAACACCACCCTACAGCGGACCAGCTGGACGGGTGACTTGAAAGCAGTTCTGCTCATGACATGCCTGGTCTTTGCCTGGTGAGATCGAAGGCTGAAACTGAAAACATCATTCACAAGAGAGCATATTTTTGCATTTCAAAGGAAAAACAATTTTACTTGCTAATAAATGATTTGTTTATTTACCCTCTCCTCCCAGAGAATGGTTTCATGGCTACGAGTCCAGATAACTTATGCTTCTATTTAACCCATCTGTGACTTTGAGGTCATCCATTCAGGGAAGTGTAGTATTTCTTAGCATGGTATAGAACAAAAATAGACTGGACTCTTGCCAGATGGGAGGTTTGCATGTCCCCACACTGGAGACACCCAAGTGGCAGTCTGGCTGGTGGTCATGAGGAGCAGGGAGGCCAGGGGCCATCCATCAGGTTGGGTCCTTTCTGGGTGAGCAGAGCCGAGTAAATAAGTAGTTAAGCCTGCCTGCTCCATGCCTGGAATTGGAAAAGCCATTGGGAGTGGTGCTTTCAGTACAGCACAAGCTGTCAGCCAGTTTGTTTTGTTTGCTAATGTAGCCCAACAAGCAGCCAGTGGGTAAATGTAATCGGTTTGAGTACACACAGTTCCTGGAGAGGTTTTGAGATATGCCCAATAGTGAACCCATTTCCCTGGACTGGGATGAGGGTTGGGGTTTTGGTTTGTTTGCTTCCCCTTTGCTTTGTTTTTAACGCAGAGCAGACCTCACTTATTGTAACAGGAAAACCGAGGGCTCTATTAAAGTCCTTATTATGCAGTTGCCAAGTATTTAGAATGTTAGAGTTGGGATCTTTCTCAACAAGAAAAATCCCCCTGTGCCCCTTCACAGGTAAACCTGTAAAACACTTTTCAAATGTCAGTTTTGCTTCCCATCCCCTTTGTGTCAGAAACTTTTCTCTCATATGTTGGAAATTTTGATGTGAAAACATTAATAACTCAGCAATTCTGAACTGAAACATCCATATTCAGGTTCTCGGTGGAAAACAACATTTCCCAGTGGGACATTCCAGTTTCTCCAGGAGCTCCAGCCATCACCCAAAGAGAAGGCTGCCGTGCTACAGATGCCATCTGATTAATCCTCCTTGCACCCTCAATGTACAGAGAGGATTAACCTCAATTTACAGATCAGGAAAATGAGAGAGGAAGGAGATGAGTGGCAGCTGTAATGAACACATTGCTTCACTCAGCGAAGGAGTACAATCCGTGAACCCCCAGTTTGCAATTCCCTAATTATTAAAAGACAGAGTTCCTCCAATGGACCAGAAAGGAGTATTTTGGAATAAAGCAAAATGTTTTGCTTCAGATGTTTGGGTTCCTGCAAAATATCATGCTACTGAAGCTGATTACAAGCCCTCCATCTGCCACTGCCACCTCTCCTGGTTCTGTTAATGAGAAATTCTACTTCAGGGTGGAAATCTGTGCTGTCACACCACGTCATAGGAGAAAGCATTACAGAAATGTAGCTATTCAGCAATCTTTGGGGGAGCTGGCCATGCCAGGGACTGTTCTCTGCAGGCTGATAACGGCTCCCATGCTGGTTTATTTGCTGAGTGTTTAGGTCTTGGTGCCAATGGAAACCCAGTTTCATTGACGTTTGATTAAAAATTAATTCAAATCCCCTCAGTAACATTCAAGGGGTTTTTAAAACTCTGACAAGTGCAAACCAACACTTCTCTGGAGATGGGATAAAGTTTTGCATATATTGCATGCAAACAGCATCACTTGGCAGCAAAGCCAACCAGGAGAAATCCCAGTGACTCCAAGGCATTGCCCATGGCAGCTGATTTCACTGCTGCATCTCTGCTGATAGTCTAGAAAAACAGACCACAGTGCCACAGAAAAGCCTGTGTATTTATGGCTGCATCCTACCTACCCATACCTATTAAATATTTCCTATTTATGCACTTTTAAATCTCAAGCTTTCATAGGCATTTTAGGTTTAACAGAGTGTTTGACATGTTTTCCAGAAGACAGTTGTTTGGCTGTTGTTTTGCTGGGTTTTTTTGCCATAGGAAATGAAACAATATTCTATACAAATCTACAAGCTTCACAAATTTTATGTAAAAAAGAAATCCCCTTCACAAAAGGCATTCTGATTTTCCTGCAATGGAAGGGTTGGCATTACACTGACTGGCACATTCCATCTTTCTCTTCCATTTGCAATACAATGATGTAATTTTAGAGAAGGAAAAACACCCGTTTATTAGTGAAAAAAAATCATTTATTTTTGGGTTTGAGATTTTCTTCCCCTTTGGAAAAATGTTTTCTTTCCTGTAATTTCAGAACCAGTTTTCTCTAATTTCAGATTTTTTCCATAAATAACAATTCCGATTCCTGCCCTGCTCTATTGCATCCTTTATTCAGGATCCTCCCAGGAATGGCATGCCTCAAGGATTAAAGAGATGTAGTGTTTGGAAAGAGATAAAGATTAAGTTCATTCAGTTCCTAGACCTCATGCCGGCTCCGAGCACAAGACTGAATTTCACTTTGTATGAGTTATCACAACTGAAACTGCTCTTCGGTGGAAACCACTCTGCAACCATCCATTTGCAGTTGTAAAAGTCAATATATTTAAGCCTGCGGTGCATAACAATGACCCCTATGGATCCTCCAACGTTTTTCTTGGATCTGTATAAGCCTGTTTTTAATATATTACTCATCTAAATTGTTCCTGGGACTTGATTATTTGCTGGAGTTAAATATCCAATCTTTAAAGATTTTTAAACATGTGCACGCTGAATTCCCCACTGCAATAAGCTTCATTTAGCTCAACTAAACTGCCGTGCCATAAAAAAACGCTTTAAAAAAATCCCAAACTAACTGCTCTCCTGGTTGGTGGAAGCTCCCCAGGCAGGATTCCTTAGTGATGATAATCTCTGGTTTTGGCTGGCTCTGTTTGGTCCCTGGAAGAATAAAAATCCAGTTTTCACTGAGCTGCATCTTGAGGTGAAAAGAGAGGGCACAGCCACCCCCTCTCCCCTGCAGCGTCCTTCCCCAGAGTACACGGATACTGGATGTCCCCCAAGGAAAAAAACGCGGCGAGCCAAGCGATCTACAAAACAGTATTGATTTATGCCGTGCCTCTGAAAAGCAGATGAAATCACCCTGGTTTGCATGCGCCAGGGCTCGCTGCATTCCTCCCAGTCACCCCGGCCCTGGAGAGCTCTGTCCCTGCTATTCAAAGGCAAATCATTGCACACCCAACCCAGCTCAGGGTCCCTCCCTTTGTCACCATCAACTTCTGGGGCAAAGCCTGTCGAGTTCTATAGCCCATCGAAGGCTGCCCAGCCTTTTCCTGGTTTGCTTCCCAACCCCCAGTTCCTTTTCTTCGTAAGTTAGGGGCCGGTCTGTAGAAGGAGATGAAGTTGTAGCAGAAAAGAACTGGGCAAAAAAAATAATCCAAAATCCACCGGGCAGAGTTCAACAGGCGACCACTCTTTTTCTGTTTCTTCTGCAAAGGAGAAGTGGGGCATCGTGAAAATAACTGCACAAAGCCCGGCTTTTCCCCCTCCCCCTCCCGTATGGAAGGGCAATTGGGCAATCATGCAGAAAACTGCACAAAGTTT
>VXAU01000232.1:247691-429935 GCA_013399695.1 Formicarius rufipectus
TTTTTGCCTAAGAAAAGTCAAAACTATCTGAGATACCCTGGAAATACAGTATAGCAAGTGCTGCTGAAGGGGATATTTGCAAGGAACCCTGCCATGACCTCAGCTTTTAAATCACTTCAATCAGAACCACTCAGAAGTCATGCCAATGCCAAATTATCCCCTTGCAATACAAGAAAGGAAGCTAATCCCCACTCCTTGATGATAATTAGCACAATAAGAAACACCTTTCTGACATGATTTAGCTCAGAGCCAGAGCCCAAGCTGCCTCAGAAGAGAACTTCTTCGAAGGAGCAGATGATGACAAAGTCTTGAGTGGTGCATTGCACCACACCAGTGGTGTTCAAAGAAACGAAACACCTGGCCTTCCTGGCTCATCACGGCATCTGGCCACCAGCCATGGCTCACCTCCCCATGGTTTTGGATGCAGGCAGGAATTTCTTCTTCTTTCCAGTGGCCAGACACACTTGATTTTCTAGCTGTTTCACTGAGGAAATAATCCCCCAGGTGATTATGTGCTACAAGACTTTGAGCGGTGATTCAGCCCTTGTGGCTTTTAGTGGAACCGACTTTACAAGACAATTTTGAGGGGGAAAAAAAATTCTTAGTAAATGTGACAGTGAATAAATATGGTGGTAAAACTCCAGGCAGATGCAGGTTTAACTCCCAGGTGACTTTCCATGCACCTACCCTCGTGCCCAGGCTGGATTGGCTCTTTTTAAGGGAAAAAGAAATAACATTTTCCATATGGATAATTCAGAGAGACTGACTGGAGTTTTGTCACTGGCACCCACATGATGACAGGTGAGGGTTTCAACCAGAGTGCTGCCAAGCAATACTGGGGAGAGGACTACACCAAAACAGAACCACATCAGACTCCAAATCTCACTGCTTTTTCTCAAAGAGTTTGAGGCTGGAAATCCAGAGATCCTTCTGCACCAATCCTTTCCAGCCATTCCCTAAAGTATGGGGCAGGGGAAGGATTCATTTCCACTTGGATGACTTCATCACCCCTGACCCATTAAACTGGTAAAGAATAGCAGGGCCAGAAGATTTAAAAGGTCCTGGAAAGATCTGGGAGTGCTTTTCTTACATGGAAAAAGCCCTAGGTGCCCATGCCATGCACTACAGATGCCACCTGCATTCATAGTCAGAGCAAGGGATGCATCTTTAGCTCTGCTTTCTCAGTACAAGCAGTGAGCAGGGTGTACTTGCAAGGCAATTTAGAAAACAAAAACCTACAAAAAAGCCAACCAACCAAAAAACAAAACAGCCAAAAAACTGAATTCTGTTCTGAATCAGTTCTCCTCTGTGAGAGATAAGATGAGAAAGAGCAAATCACTTGTGACAGATGGCAAGGGTGGTAGGGAATGCACTAATGGGAAGCACACACATCCCAGGAGAATGAAAGCAGTATAAAACCTTATAAAAAACATGTTTGTATGTCTCATTGGGCTGCTTCACTGTGGTTCCTTTAATAAAAGATATATTCATTTAAAGGCAAATCTTAATTTCTGTCATGAGCCCATTATTACACCAGTGCCTCGAGCTGGTGTTCGAATAAGTCTACGTACTCCCACAAGTATATGGGACCCAGATTTATACAGCCAGTGCTACAGGAAACTAAGCACTCTTTATATTTACTTTATGTTTATATTATTATACTCTTTATATTTATATTATATTCAGGGCATCAGCAGCATGAAGTGCAGGGAGCTGAAAAGCAAGGTGCTGGCTGCACTGCAGCAACACCCTGCAGCCACATACAGCATTTCTGCTCAGAGCCACTGCTGCTGGGGCTAAAGGCAGCATTTCCCTTCTTTCTTCCTCTTTCCTAGAGGTGCCTAAAATTTGGATTATCACAGGAGTCCTGCCTTTCAGCAATGTTGGGGTCAAATTTCACCTGCAGATCTGCTCTTAATGCTTTCTCATTGTGGGGATGCAGAGTTTTGGTGGAAACTCTTTTCCAAGCCCTCATGCTGGCGACTCCACCCACAGCCTGGTGATTCCCACTGCTCCACCAGGCAGAGCTCATTTTGGCTTCCTTCATTTTTCATTCTCCAGTTGTATACTCTGTTCAATTCAATGTTTTTCCAAATCCTGCCCAGCCCCATAGCACACTGCATGGGTCCCCCAGCCTGCTGCAAAGGGGGGTTAACAGGACACACAAAGCCACAATAGCCTGGTATTGTATTTGATTTAAAGACAAATGCAAATCTATCCCACATTTCAAGTTGTCTGGTGCAGACTCCCACCCCAGCTGGTACAGGCAGGGTGGCAGAGGCACTTTGCATCCTTTCAGGTACTACCCACCTCTTTAGCTCCTTAGCACAGGGAATCCTGGAAGGCACTTTTGAGTTTCATGAGAACACGTGGCGTAATGTGAATTTAAGATGTTCAGAGAGCTAGAGCACCTCTGCTATGGAGACGGGCTGAGAGAACTGGGGCTGTTCAGCCTAAGAAAAACAAAGCTCCAGGGAGACCTTAGAGCAGTGCCTAAAGGGACTCCAAGAGAGCTGGAGAGGGACTTCGGATGAGGGTTAGCAGCATCAGGACAAAGGGAGTGTCTTCAAACTGACAAGAGGGCAGGGTTAGATGTAATATTAGGAAGTAATTCTTGCCTATATGGGTGGTGAGGCCCTGGCACAGGTTTTCCAGAGAAGCTGTGGCTGCCCCATCCCTGGAAGTGTTCAAGGCCGGGTTGGATGGGGCTTGGAGCAACCTGGGCGGGTGGAAGGTTTCTCTGCCCATGGCAGGGGGTAGGATGAGATGATCTTTAAGGTCCCTTCCAACCCAAACCATTCTGCAATGCTGTGATCTATTGTTTATATCTTCTGACACAAAGACTTGTACCTGCTCCCAGGATGTGCAGGCATCCCAGCAGGCTGTGAGATACAAATACCTATCAAAGAACAGAGAGAAAATTGCATTCCAGTCCTCAGTGGTTTAAAGGACTGATTTAACTTCTGAGATGCAGCCCACTGCTTTCTTAACTGCACCTGCTGGTTTTATGAGATGGTCCAGAGGAAAATATCCAGAACACTTATCAGCTGAAACCACAGGTAGCACATAGGGAAGCAGATTAAGGGAATAACATGTTTTGCACAGGCTGCCATGCCCCATGCACACATGAAAAGCCCAGGGGATGGTTAGCCCTGAGTGCAGCTGCTCGGGTTTAGTACTACAGACCCACAGAAAGATTTATCTCTAATATTCAAGCAGGCAGGAGCTTGGTAGGGATTCAAGGAAAACAGTAGTGGATCCCCTTTCATTTAGCATGCTAAGCAGGTCTGGGCAGAGAGGAAATTTCAGCACAAAACAGACACAAGTAGGAGCTGCTAACGTTTTGAATGAAGCTCAGATCATGGGAGGTCAGCAGTAAATCATGCCTGTCACCCGCTCCATGACATGTTCAAACCAGCTTAGCCAGAGTGCTCAGGAACCCTGAGACACCAGATCCTACAGGATTTTGCGTCATTAGTCAGGAGATGATGGAACCACCTTCCATTCTGAGAATTGGAGTTAAGAGTACATAAACAGCTTTTAAGACGGGTCTTGACCAATTTATGAAAACGATCCAAGATGTGTACTTCTCCAGCAGCAGAGGACACTGACCCAGGACTTCTCTCAGTCCAAACATCCAAACAATTGTGCTACTCACAGCAAAACATTTTGGGGTTAGATATTTTCTGGACCAGCTACAAACTGCCTATCTAAACAATTTTCTGTGATCCCCACCATAACATGTTGCTCTTTTTCATTACATCTTGGTTTTCCATCTCTGGGTGTGCCTTACCATCGTGAAATCTGACCCTGCCACTTAATTAATACCATAACTGCTCACTGTAACCACTTGCCCTGTGCTGAGCACCATCCCCACACTCTGAGGTATTTGTTGCTGCGACAAGGGAATACAAAGCTTTACATGCAGGAGATGGAAAAGGTTAAAGTCAACATTTTGGCTGGTGGAAATATTTATGGAAAGAACCCATGAATTAGTGAGCTGTATTCATTCCACTGACATTTCCTAACTGTGTTAACCTTTTATATTTCTTGTGGTTTGCTCCTGTTTAATATGTTCTAATTATATGAGAACCAGGAAGCAAATGAACGGCTGAGATTAAAGTTAAACAACAGCCATAAATCCTGCAGGACAGATTCTCAGCACTGAGCCTGTAGATTTACACCTCCCAGTTCAATGCTGTGCAGATGGGACACATAAGGCTATCAGACACATGTGCAGAGCTCATAGTTTCTTGCCCACTCACTCATTTGAGGGCTGAACTTGTCCCTTTGATGGAACCGTGTTGATGTTTCACTGAGCATGTAGTAACGCACATCAGTTCATTCAAAGAGGGTTACCAAAGGACAAACACCTTCTGCAAAAATCACCATTTCCTCCGGCCTTTCTACAATGGGAAAGGCAGGAGAGGAAAGAGCGATTCAAAACATGATTCAGTAATTATGGGCAGATGCTCTCGGAGACTGTCACTGTCACAAACTCAAGCTGGCTGGAGATGCTGACCTGTGGAGCAATTGCACTTCTGCTGAAGAATTACATGCCACTTCAGTGTGAGACACTCTACTATTACCTTCACTTTGGAGGCTGAGAATGACAACACCAGCTACACCAACACTTACACGTGGCCAAAGCGCTGCCATTCTGCAGCCCTGATCACCTAGCCATCCATACCTGCATGTCAGGTTCCTTTGAGAATAGTATGGGGTGGTACTTAAGATGCTCACAGATGCAGGAAGAAATCTAGTGGGATTACACGGTCTGCTTTTGATCTAGAGACCTCCTGCCTGCTCACAGACAAAGCAGAGATCCATGTATAGCAACAGGGAAGCAGGGAATCTTCTGTTATCTATTTGGCCTGTGTAAGACATGTCCCCTGAGCTCCCTGCTCCCCTCTCTATCCATGGTCCATATGATTGCTCAATACGCCCGATTGTTGTCTTGTATCACAGCTTCCAATACAATGCAGCATCAAAGGCATTTGTGCATGTGGTTACAATTAAATCCATGCTTAAACACTTCGCTGAACCCAAGC
This sequence comes from Formicarius rufipectus, assembly GCA_013399695.1. Classification (NCBI taxonomy): domain Eukaryota; kingdom Metazoa; phylum Chordata; class Aves; order Passeriformes; family Formicariidae; genus Formicarius; species Formicarius rufipectus. The sequence goes on from VXAU01000232.1 coordinate 252,743, forward strand.
ATTCACTGGACTGCAATTGTTTCTGAGGTAGGGACCATCTTTTCCTATAAGATGCCTCACACAGAGAGTTTGACCCCAGTTGGCCTTCTCCATCCCACTAAAATAAAAATAAATAACTAAGAGTAATAATAATAAACGGTGTCACCCTGCTAAACGTTTATTTCCTTTGTGCTTCCAGGGACGGTACACAATCTTCAAGGAGGGATGTTACTGTCTCCTACCATCAACAGTGACAAAAATAAACAGAAATTAAGTTAGAGAGTCACATTTCAAGCTGCACAAATTCAACCACAGCAAATATTTTGTGTGGATGTGGTATAGTTTAGACTCCAACGTGTTTCTTTACGGTCTATCTACTTCCTCAAGAAATATCAACCATAATCACTCCACAACAGCCAAGCCTAACACAGCATAGCAATTCAATAAACATCTCTATTCCACTTTTGCTTAAGGGGCAAAAGGAATCCTAGTGGGTCTGTGAAGGATTTTTTGAGAGCAAATCTCTTGGCCGATCTGTTAAAAATCCCAGTGTTTGTCTTGCACAGCACTAGCAGAATCTGTTCATAGCCCAGACAGTCTCTGCTTTATTTTCAATGACTCTGATTCCCTCCTCTTGCACCTTTTTTATTTTTTAGGTTATTTAATATAGTGATCTTGAGTACTTTTTGTGCATCTGGGGAAGCCTCTGCTTCTCGCCGCAGTTTCCCCATTTCTAACACTTGTGTCATTAGAGACTGGAAACACTTAATGCTTTAACACATTTTGGGGTAAATAGTGGTGCACTAGCACAGGTGCAAATAGCTTTCTAATTATTATTAATTTAATAATACGGTGCTGCTGGCACATGCTAATTAGATCCATGTTGTTCTATAGGAGGGGAATAACACTAGAAATTTCCACAGCTGTCAGCTGCTGTCTTCTCTCAATTGCTATGGAAAGCAAACAAACCATGAAGGCAATTCATAATTACTACAAACACTCCCTAACCTAAACCACGCTGACATTTCTAAATCAGAGCTGCATGCTTGCTCTTCTCTGTGGTGTCAGAAAGGGATTGGAGCCAGCTGAAGGACAACCAGCTATCGAGAGATATAAGGACCAAGCAATTAGTTTGGTTTTAATAAGCTGCTTTAACAGGCATAAAGTTCTTCCCCCATTGCTCTGACCAATCTGTCCCACCTCATTATACTGATCTTTGCATGAGACATTTGGCTTTCCAGTATTTTCTGGAGTTTTCCTGCAAGGTAAGTGCTGTCCTGTTTGGAAAAGGCTTTGCTGTTGATATCCATGGGGATTCCTTCCCCCCAGCTAGAAGAAAGGAAGGAGAGCTCCAGTTCCTCCTGCCTGCTGCTGAGTCCCTCCGGGTTTTTCTCATAAACTCATTCCAAGAACATGGCTTAAGCTCTTAAGTGATATTCAAAGCCCCCAGCATGAGGTTTATGGCTTTCAATGTCTGCTGAGAATACAGTTATAACTGACAAGTTCAGAGGCAGGTATTTGGATGCTCTTTCACAAATACATCCCTATAAAACAGATCTCAACTCTGACATTGACCAAGACTTAATTTAAAGTGGTTTAGTAGAAGCAGCTGACAGATTAAAAGGAAAGGTCTACATGCAGAGAAAAGCCTACAGGGCTGAATCTGCAGCTGAATGTCTCTCTGGCAGAATCAAAACTCTCTGACTCTCCTTTGAACTCTGTATCACTCACTGATTTTGACTTTTTTAAATTTAAATTGTTGGTTGCACCACAGAAGAAAGGAAATCCTTGTTTGCTATTTCTTTTATATTATGGTTTCATTTAGATTTCATTACAATAATTTGTGTTTTGATTTCCAGTATTTCCTGAATGAATTCTTCATCTCCTGTGAAAACCCCCAGAGGATGGTTAGGGCTGACAAGCCCAGAATGTGGGGAGCAAGAGGCTCTCCTATGGGACCCACATTCCCATGCATGTTGAATCCTTAATGGATGGACATGATTTGTGCAGGGGGATGCACAGAGAGGAGGCTGCCAGGGTCAGCCCATGCCAGCCTCAAAATTGGGGTGATCCCATTTGTTATCCCCATCAAAGGCCACTCCAGAGGATGCCATAAATTCAGTTAGCATTAGTAGCAGGAATGGGATTAGGGTTAATTAGGGTTAAAACATTGGGGTCTCTGTTGGGACAGAGAAACATGCCCTAGAGAAATCGAGTCCAGCAATGAGCAAACCCCCAGCCTTGCAGCACAGAAGCCTCCAAGCTAGGAATAATGCTCATTCACACATTCCCAACCCTCCTGCAGACAGAAAAACCAACATACAGAAGAAACCCAAACTCAACAGAACCTTTTCAGTTAAAGTGTGATTCTGAACCTTGTGAAGCCCGATATATAACACAATATTCATAATCTTCAAAGAATCACTGGATTTGGGTGAATGCAAAGCCTTTGCAAAAGTCATAAAAATCCCAGAATTGTTTGGGTTGGAAAGGGTCTTAAAAATCATCTTTTTCCACCCTCCCTGCCACGGCCAGGAGCACCAGGTTGCTCAAAGCCCCATCCAACCTGGCTTTTTGGATGCAGTCCTTTTAGATGCAGTTGGTTCAGCCACTTATTTTACATTTACTTTAGTGTAGCACCCAGAGGTTCAATCACATCAAGGACCTGCACTGAACAGCATAACAGGAGGCACCAGTTTCCAAAAGTGCAAACTGCTCACTGTTTGAGCAGGCCAGAAAGGATATCCACGTTGTGCAGCACAAACACACCTGGATCAGCATCAGACAAAGAGGAGACACATCCTTGTGGACACTATTCTGTGAGAAACCTATCCGTGCCTTTGCCAAAGCTCTCTCTTTTTGCTGAGACAATACTTTCACCCTGTGCCCAGAGCACTGATAGGAGAAGTGGAACTAATCTGAAGAATTATGTTTTGCCACTGTAAAACACTTGGCAAAAAGGCTGCCCCCAGCCCCAGCTCCTCCAAGTCCCACGATGCTGAGGAGCTTGGCCGTGGTCCAGGAGGACCCCTTCACCCTACCGCACTTGTGTTCAAGCTGGGCTCAGACAAACCAGCAGGTGTGGGACATGCTGGAAAACTCTCTTGCTCTCTGTAAGCCAACCAAGAAACAACTGCTTAATTGGCCTCTTCCAATCACCACATAACCCTTAGAACTCCTGCACACCACTGAGTGTGAAGGCTGAAAAGCAAAATAAACTGCCTCATTCAGAAACTTTCCTTTCTCTTTTATTGCACCGTGAACTTCGAAACATCATGTGCAAGACCTCCCACGAGTGTCAAGTATGCTGAAAAAGACCATTTCTTCCCCACAGGCTGATTCCCACTTTGAACCAAAAAGCCCTGTAACACACTTTACCTAAGAAATCGGATATGGACACTCTTCTCACACTTTTACTAGGTCTCCACACAAGTTTAACTTTCTAGCCAAGACCAGGTGGGAAAGTCCTGCTATTAAAACACTAACAGGAAGCTGTGGGGTCATTCAACATCCCTACCCTCAAATAAAAGCTCCTCTTCCACTGACATGTAGCTGAGGGCTCTTGCTTTTCTTTCCCAACCACAAATCTGGCCTGGATGTCAATTTGAGATGGAAAATGTACCCAAATGTGATGACAGTCTATTAAAAAATAAAATAACCTTAATGTAGTAAACTCTTTCAGAGTACAGGAACCGCATGGTATAAACACTGCGGGCGCTCATAAACCTTCAGTTTGTTTCAGCAGCTTTTCTTTCAGTCTAGTATATCCCCAGCAAAGGGTTTTTCTTCTTAGTCCATTGTGATCACAGTGAAACATTTTTCTTTAACTATCACAGAAAATAAAAGAATTAAAAGGCATACCTTGATGTATAACTTTAAACACTCCCTCCAAAACTTTCCTTATCCAAGCTGACATGGTGCCTTTGGGAGACAAAAATCTTCCACTCCAACCTTTGTAGGAGCCAGAGCTCATCTCCTGTGATGTGCCAGGTGCTGTCCTGCATTCTGGGAAATACAGTGTGGGAAACAGCTGAAGCCATCACCACTGCAGCTCCCATTAGCCTGACAAGCAGCAGGGAGTGCCTCTAGAGCAGGACTAGGGAAAAGGTGATTTACCTGCACCTAAGCTGTTTCTGGACCTTATGACTTGTGTAAGATGCCTCAAGATCAGCTTTTCTCTACCTGCAATAGGGTGGAGTCAAAAATTAGCACCACTCAGAAGTGTTGCTGAGCTTTTTAACCCTGGTCCTGATTTAAAAATGGGGATCAAACAAATAAATTTTGGCCACAGTTTGTTGGACTGGAGAATTTATATCTTTTGTTTTATCTGGGAATATTTCCAGTATAACTAAGTACATGAGCCCCTTCATTTCAGTGTTTCACATCACCTGTTCTTACTTGGCCAAACAATACTTCTTAAAAGAAATCAGAATATGGCAGGAGTAAAACTGAGAGAAATGATGCGGAGCAACATGCTCCTGTCAGGGACAGATCATTCTGGGGTAGGATAATTAATCAGCTGCAGTCTAAATGGTTTCTGTCTTACAGGACTTCCTTCTCCTCCAAATGTATCCTCAGTGGGTCAGAAATGCCAGTGCAGTATTATCATTCTGTCTTTGCACTTGAAATACTAGCTACTGTGTTGGTGAAACAGGCCTTTATTGAACTTCAAAGGCCCAAAATTATATATCCTTTCCTTGAGCTTTGATATTTTAATATTCAGCTGGTGAAATTATTATCTATTCTAGCCACAAAGCATTTATTTATTTTGCTAACTTTATCTCTGTTATTTCTGTGGTGGTAAGAGGCTGAGGAAGAAGCCCCCCTGCTTATTGGCAGCAGCAGAAAGTGGGAATTGAATGTACCAGGACTTTTATCTCCAGCAGCTGAAGAACGGAGCATTTGAACTCCTCCTCAGACCCTAACGGGATGCAGAAACTTCTCCCCACAGCCAGTTCCTCTCATTTATGCTTTTCAAGAGCCAGCCAAATTTCTTTATATAGATTTTCCTGTGCCATAAGGGAGCACAGGAGCCAAGGAGACACCATTCAGCACTAACGATGGCATGAATTTTTCATCTGAAAAGGGCACTCTGTTTTCGGAAGCTGCGAAATGAAATCATTGCTTGTGTTTGCTCAGCTCCAGACTCACCAAGGTGGATGGACAAGCAACAGGGGCAGGAATATTTTATACATACATACAGCCCAAACATAAATACACACAGGTAGAGCACAGCTCCCTTGCTGGCTGACAAAACAAGGTGGTTTTTCATGGCTCTGCATCCCTCACGAGAGAGCCCCTGTGAATATTTTGTGCCCTTCTTCCAGGGTGTTCCAACAACCGAGCTGCAAAATTCAGACCAAAACCTGGATTTACCAAGTTTAACTTGCAGACCTGGCCCAAGCCTTCAACAAAGCTAAATGAAAAGTGCATTTACATCACCAAGAGATCTCAAAATACAGTAAAACCCCCAACATTTTCAGAGTATCTTTGCATTTCATTGAAACAGAGCTGTAGAGAGGAGGTGTTCGAAATCACACCGGAATGATGTTATCGAGACATTACAGAGCAATTTCTGAAATAAATCCCCCCAGATGCGCCTGGATCTCTCTCCTGGTGAAAAAGGATGATGGTTGATCCTGTGCAGGCATTTCTCAAGAGTCCCCACAAGCCTTCTCTCTCTCCATTGGGTCATTTCCAAATAATCCTGAAATCAAACCTGTGTTGGATGAGCCCAACATCCGCATATGGCTTTCATCAGGTGATTTCCACACTGCTGAGGAACGTGACTTAATTGCCCTTCACAGCAGCCCCTGATGGGCTTCAGCAGCCTTTGCTCCGCCTTGCAGAGCTGGAAACTGAGGAAAAGGGTCAATGTCACCCTTCCAAACTTGCAATGAGAAACAGCAGAAATGGCAGAATTACCACTGAGAGGTCTGAACTCCTTGTCTCATGCTTCCTGGGACAGGCTTCCCAAAATAAGCTCCATTAAGAAAGTATTTCCCCACAAGGGAGACAGAAAGAGCTAGCCAGTTGGAATAGGACATTAATGTCAAAATGTTCCATAAAATTGAAATCCTTCCTTTACAACAAAAAATTTAAAAATTAAATTATGGTTGTTCACCATGGACTTTCCCATCATTAAACCTGAAGAAGCTCCTGCTGCAACATATGGGCTGAATGTCCAGGCCAGAAATCCATCTCATTCAGCCCTGGGAATCCAACCTGATGATATGGGGGAGGCATTAAAGGATGGAAGACTCTTGGAGAGGTGCACATTTCTCACATCTGGCCTCACATGGGCTCTGATGGTGGTGGCTGGGTTTGTCATCTCTGGACACCTTCTGTGGCCATTCAAAGCTGTACCAGGGTTTGCAAGGAGATGCTGTTAAACGTGGGACATGTTCCTTTCCTACTGAGCTGTGCTATTCTGCCCACACAAGGAACTTTCCGGAAGCTAAGGCAAACAGCCAGGAGCTGCTCCCTGAGCAGCAGACAGGGCTCGTGGTGCACATCCCAGTGACTGGAGTCATCCAAACCCAGACTATTTCTACACTGTGTCCTGTAAGCCCCAAACCTCGACCTCACTCCTTGAAACACTCCAAAGCGTCTCACTTTCCCCTTGCTGTCGTTTACCCAGCGTTTCCCAGCAACTGGTGGGCATATTCCTGCTCTGCTGCAGGAACTTGCTTTCCAGGATAAAGTTGTTTATCTTCTTACATGGGCCCTCAGGAAAGCTATGATCCTGTTGATGTCACAGTGTTCCAGAAACATTAATGCCTGAAAAACAATAGTGGGGCACCATCTGGGAGAATGGGGACACTTGCTGGAGCAGAGAGGTGACTAAGAGCCAAAAGCCCTCTCTGTTAAGCAATGGCTTGGCTTGGTTCTCCAACTCACAGCTAAGCCGTGCTCAGCACAGGAAAGACACAAGAGCCTCTTAAGGCCAAATTGGGAAGTTATGGGATTTGGGGAGGAGGACCAGGGAGAACCTCACAGGGCACATGGCTTTTGCAAATGAAAGAACTTGGGTTTTAGTGGTACTGCAAAATATTGGAGGTTTACTTTCAAATCTTCATACAAAAATGACTTTGTGTTCGGAAATGTTAACGCCTGACTCTCAGCCCCTGAAAAGATGCAAAGGAAATGGAAATCTAAACGAGTAGCATATGCCATCCCTTAGCTCCACCAATGAAAATATTTGGCTTCCACTTGCAGCTACCCCAATCAAAAAGAAATTTGGGTCACAGGAATGTAAGTCTAAGTGAATGTTAAATTTACATTACACATTTGTTAATTAGCCAGCAAATGAATCGCCCCCATGGACTGGCATGGTCCACGCAATTTAAAGCAAACACTGTTGTGTCAAGTTTAACTGTTACCCTGGAACTGACTAAGCAGAAACATTCCAAAATGAAATTATTAATAAGATTTTCTTGTCTTCTTAAAAGCATCAAGATTAAAATACCACAGTGGATATTTACAGACAGGGAGGTAGGAGGGAGACTCAGTAGGTGCTCATTAAATCCATTTCCAAATATGCATCCAGCCATAGTGTGCTCTTCATTTCCCTGGAAGCAAAAGCCCTCTTTTGCCTGGAATGTACCCCTGTGGGTAGTCCACTTGGATTATTATGCCCTGGTTAGTGTGATCTGTTGGCTTAATCAATATTCAGGCTAAACACTAATTTCTTTAGCAAGAAGGAACTTTGTCACCCTCCTCAGACTGAAATATTTTCCTGGGATGTTAAAAGAACATTCCTGAGATTGTGCCTCAGTGGGTGCTGGAATAATGCTTAGAGCTGGAGGGGTGGTAGCATGCACAGGTCTTGGCTACCGAGTCTTCTTCTTCTGCCTGAAGTTGGTGACACATTAGAAATGGCTCTGGAAGCACTGAGGAATCACTGTGGCCTCAGTTCCTGGTCCCACAGGGCTTCTCTGCTGGGTTTTCTACCCAGTGAACAGCCAAAGTACCCAAATAAGCTATCAGAGATCTGGCTTTACCATTGACACAGGGACACTGGTAAACTTTCTTGTACACCAACATCTGAGACTCAAGTGCCCCAAGACCTTCAGAAAAGGATATCTTTTTTTTTTCCCACTTCCTTTGAGCCTAGGCCAAAAGCCAAAGTCATAAATGGAAACAGTTATTCTGGGCTCAATATCACCTTTTGTGCAGTGACAAAAATAATGTGTTGTTGAACTTTTTGGCATGACTGCCCAAGCATGTGACAAGAAGCTAATTACTTTTGAAGCCAAATCCACTCGAGAAAACAAGAATCCAACTTACAGCAACTCATATTTTGCCAGTTTCGCTGTTCCAAATGCATATTTTCTTTCATTTTCCCTCTCTCTCATGACATCCTCTCCTTCTTTTTTAAGTACTAATGCACAGTTTGCCACTGAACTTGCAGACAGTCTCCACTGTCCCCCTCTCAACCTCACTCAACCCACGTGATAACCAAACCCATCCTGCAGAGCTGAGCTCTTTCTCCACTGGCACACAGAGCATTAATTCACTCAACACATTTGTTTGCAGCTGTCTTCCATCACCAACCCCAGGCTGGCCCCTCATAGCAGAGGGAAAACTTAATTTTCCAGTAATGAAGGTATAAAGCAGGTAATTTTGTTGTCCATTGGAACAACAAAAAAAAGCAGTGAAATGCTTGGGCTGCTAGTTTTGGTTGTAAGGTGGGTGATCAAATATGAGGCTCTTCAAGGAAGGAGCAGAGTTCAGGTTTTTAAGAAAGTTTAGCCACATTCAACAGTGTCTTCATAACACCAGCTGATCATTCCTACAGATATGTAATTCTTCTAGGGTAGGTACAGCTACTGATTTATTATGAATTGCTATATGGCTTCTTCTGCTGCTCCCCCCAGACCATCCCCTTGTTTACTTTCACATATAAATTCTAAAGAAAAAAAACCCACAACAACATCAACAACAACTAAACAAACCCAAACAAAACCTCAACAAACTAATAACAACCAAATCTCAGACTCAGAGGTTTGCAAAGAGATTTGCTTTAAGAGATGTCCCCAAGACTGAGACTGCAAACACAGCGTGGGGTTTTGTGTCCCGTGAAATTTGCTTTGCACCTGATATTTGGGAGGCATTTTTCTTTTTTCTCCCTCACTCTTTAGCTCTTGCTTCTAATGTCAAGCACAGGCAGTAGCACTGAAGTTTTTCCAAATGAAAATGCCAGAAGAGTCCTGGTTTTCCAGTCAGCCTGCCAACTCCAGCAATCATTAATTTCATGTGCTAATTTTAAAGTTGATTGTTTTTGTGTCTTTGACTTCAAAGGTAACTCCAGTGAAAAAACTCAAATGTATTTAAAAAGGTAGAAAATAATTTTCTTAAAATGTCCTTTCTTGCAAAAAAAGAAAAAAATCCATTTTTTTTATTTAAAGGAACACGAGTTTTCTTCCTATAGCCTCATAAATATTGCTGAAGATTTCCATACCAAATATTTAGTTTATCCCAAAGAAGCCTTAAAAAAAAATTAAAAGAGTTAAATAAATCAGACCAAAAGTGTTTTCATTTGTTCCACTGGTGGCACTATGGATGTTATTAGTGAAGTGTGCCTGTAACACATGTGCAGAGCAATTAGGTTTTTTCAGTTACAAAACACTATTCACTAGATTAAATAAAATGACAGAGATTTTGGTCTGGTTCTGCCCTCAGATATTACACAGTCACTTGACTGCAGTACAATTTTGACTGTTTTCCCAGCTCATCAGCACATTAAAACCAGCTGTGGGTCTCGATAAATTGTTTCAGCAGAACCCACTGAAAATATCTGTATTTTCCTTCCTCCCAGCCCAACAAATGAAACTTTGAGGTCATTATGGTAGTTTTAATTACGATTTGGTAGGGATGTCCTTCACAGAAAATGGTAGTTCCATAAACAACATGTTTCTTCTGTCATATTAGATTTCTTCATTTCAATTGTAAACTCACAAAACCATGTGCTTCCCATTTTAGCTTCTGGACCCTCTGCTAAATTTATACACACGAAGGAGTGGTAGCACAGGGAGAGCAGCAGCCAGGAGCGTCCAGGACCTTATCCCTGCTCACGAAAAGATGTTTATTCACTCTGCAAACAACAACAACAAAATAACGGGGGACAAGAAAAAAAAAGGTCAGGGGGGAGGGAGCAAAAAAGGCAGAACTCAACAAACTGGAAGCAAAATCAGGCGGGTGTCAAGATAGAGCCTTGGAGTGCCAGAGGTTTGGGAATGTGTGACAACTGCGTGAGCTGCGAGCCTGTGCAGGGCTCTAAAGTGGAAGCAGCTGCCAATGCCTGGCTCCCCCCGCCCCGCGGCTCAGCCTCTGTGACACCACACAGAGAAGGTCCCCAGCACTGCAAACAATTACCCTGCTTTCTTAGTCGTTCCATTTTATCAAAGCCACCAGGCTGGAGGAGGGAAAAGAGAGGAAAAGGGAAATCTGAAAGGAGAAAGGGATAAAATAGTGAAGAAGGGCTTCGCTTGGGGTTAGTTTGGCCTCACTGGGTTAGATCCAAGAAGGGGTTTTTGTATCACACTCCCACATCTCTCTGCTAGGAGAAATTTAAGTCCCTCCTCAATCTACAGTAGCATTTAGGCTGTATTTTAACAGAGCCCTTAAGCAAGTGCCTAATTTTAAGCACCTGATTTATTCTATTCACTACAAACTGAGTCTGCCAGCGGGTGATGCAAAATGTGGATAAATACTGACTTGACTTTACTCAGTAACTCTCAAACAATTCAGTGCCCATAATATAAAGATGTCATTGTACTAGTTTATTGCTTCTACCGCATGTTTCAGCATCCTGGACACAACCAAGCAGTTTAAGTGCTGCTGGGATAAGCCTTTCCCATTAGGAGAACACTGGAAAAACATATTGACAAACAATTGTCTTGAACAAAGCACAAACGTTCCCTTTGACAATGTGCACTGCATTTGTAAGATAAATTTTGGCTGGAAAAGGGGCATTTTGGCCAGGAATTAAGTATATTTGTGAAAGAAAAGTTCCTCTGGAAACCCATGGAGTTGGTCTTGCACTGAGGAGCTCACTCCATTGCTTTAACCTCATACTGATTCCATATAGCTCCACACAAACACTTTAATTATCTCATCATGGACTGCAAACTGTCCAACAAGGGAGACATTTTTATCTGCCCCACCATGAAATGTCACTTGTAATAATGAATTTCATGTTTGTCGGATTAAGAGTTTATGTGACCGAAGTTAAGTTTGGGAAATATCTCAAGAAGTCGAATTTCTCAGAGGGCAAACAAGTTTGTGAAAATCAGTGCCAGAAATGAAGCAAAGTAGTGGAAATTCCAGTTGAAAATGTTAGGCTGGTTCCCTGCCTTTTGTTGACAGTCAGATTTTGGAAAAGAACAATTAGTGTAATAGGGTCTGGGAGCTACTGAGCCAGAAACTGAGAAAAATGGGAACCCAGAGAAACAGCTGAAATATCTTCTCATTCTCATTTATATTGTGGTTGGAGCAGCTGAATGGCTGTTTTTTCTGGTCCACTTGTGTAATACTGAAAACTGGGGAGGGGAGGACTTGTCCCAAGTCGACCTCATGAAACAAAGGGGGAAAACCGTGGGACAAAAAGAAAAGGAGGGGAAACGAAAAAGAGAAAAAAAGAAAAAAAAAGGTTTTCTTTGGAGAACTGAGAAGTGTGAAGCATGTTCTGTTGAGATGAACTGATGGTTCTGATCAACCTAAAGTCAGATTATTTTCTTTACAGACTGTTTTTAGAGGGGAGCCAGGAGAGATATGGTTTGTAGTATTAGGAAAATTGAAGGACATTCCAGGAAAACAAACAAACAAACAAACAAACAAACAAACAAACAAACAAAACCCTTTGGATTGAAAAGCAGAAATTTTCAGAGGACTTTTAAAAAGCTGTTTCAAATAAAATGGAAAAAAAGAGAAAACTTCCTGATTCAAAGTTGTTGAAATTCAGCTGCTTTTTTTGTTTGTTTGGGCTTTTTTATTCTATTTGCACAGGTTAAAAATAAAGGCTGTTGACACAGGTCTGCAAAACAACCAAATCAGCCTCTTTTGAAGGGAAGAAAGGAGAAAACACCATATGTGGGGTGGAGGAGTCTGAGCTGCAGCACATTAGAGCAGAGCCCCACTGCCACACTCAGGCCAGGGCAGATCTTTCCTGGAGCTGGGATCAGCCCCAAAACACAGAGACCTTCCACCTGCAAACATGGGACCTGAGATCCGTGGAGATCCTGTGTCAGCAGCAGCACAATACCACCATTCCAAGTCAGAAGAAAGCAAACATGCATGGGGTACTGCAGGTGACCAGAAATGTAGAATTTGCAGGGTGGAGATGAGACCTGACTGAGATCAGTCATCAGATCCCTCCAAAGAGTCAAGTCAGGAGAGGAAAGGCAGACATAAACCCATTCCAGCAAGCCAGGTGCTCATGCCATGCAGCCAAACAATGACTACATCCACCTCTTGAAGCATGGAGATTTGTTACCTGTCAAGCTGACAGATGCCTGCACTCCTTCTTTGGGGGCCCAGGCATATTGAGATTATAAAGCCCTTCCAGACCATCCGGGCTCCAAGGATATTACTCAAAAGAGTTTGGGATGTGCTATATCTTTCTAGTATTGGCTTCCTATAGGACAGGATTGTCCCATTGTGGGGCCTGGTATCCAAAAGACATCAATTGGTTTAAGGAATGAGTAGATTTGGAGTATTGAGCTGATGGATCTGTGTCAACAGGAGGCTTCCCAAAATGAAGATCTGCAGGGGATAGCATTTAGTTTTCAGTGTTTAATCTAGACTAGTTGTAATCAACCAGTGAGCATAGGATCCAGTCAAGAAGGACTCTCAGTCTGAGTCCTTGATGGTCTTTCCCCTTGGGAACTCAGCTTAGCACTTGCCTGTATTCCCATAGCCCCATAGTAAGTCTGAAAGCACAGCAAAGGGTTCACCACCCCCACAACTTTTCACTCTGAAGGTCTTTTACAACATCCTCCAAGATAATGCCCACGTGCCTCTGACTCACTCACCTGTACCTTATTGTAGGGCTAAGACTCCCTGTGACCTGAGGGACCTTCATACACTGACCCCATGGAAGCTGAAGAGTTTAAGAGCTGAATTCAAAGGAAGAATGGTACCTAAATTCCCTTAAAAACATGAATTTTCTTGAAAAAGTTAAAAAAGCCCCATTGGATCCTTATTGAATAAGCAGAAGGAGTTCTTTACAGTTGTTACTGTTATGGGCAGTGCTGGACAAACCCTAGAGGAAAGGGCAGAGTTTTTCCCTCTGCAGAAACCTCAGCTGACTTCAGGGGCACTAAAAATGTCTTCTGTGCAAAGAAGAGAGGAATCCAGATACGATCGTCGCGCACTTCTTCGCTCCTGACTAAAAGGCATCACTTTATGTTTCCAAATGGTGGTTCCCCCTTGAGGTTCTAAACTTTTCTTGCATAACAGCATTAATGAGGGTCCATAGATAGCACCAGGGACAAAACAATGAGGCCACCCCTCTCTGCAGCTGCTGCTGTCCCCTGATCTGAGCTGCCTGCTCTCAGCTCTCGGGACACCTGTAACTTCAGCCCTCGATGATGCAATGGGGCTTGCTTCAAAAAGGGACTTTTCACAGTGGAGAAGTGCCAAACCAAGGCCTTTACAGCTCTAACAAATGGAGAATTCAGCCACTTTCTGCTTCTCACGGTGGGGTTAGACACAGCTGTGCTCAGACCGGATCCTGGGCCAAGGGCTTTAAAGCTGTTTAGATACTTTGGCCTTCCTGCATCTTTGAAAAGGTTGTCAAGGCGTTCTGTAAAACAGCTGAAAAGATTTATTAAATTCTGCAGAAGGCTCCAGAATTTCAAACAGGCTATTTTGTGTGTGTGAAATGGTTCTGTCACTGATTTCCCCTGCACTCAATCCCAGCTGACAGCACCAAGGTCTAACATGAGGAGATGCATTTACTGGCTCCACTGAAATCATCCTTCAGGACATCCATTGCCTGTTCAGTGGTACATCTATTCCCCCTTGACTGCAGCCCTAAGACACAAACCCCAGCCAGCCATCCTGATTGCCCAGGTGTCTTATGAGATCATCCTACAACCACTGTGACATCATCTTTTGGTGAAGCCTAACTGAGGCAAAACCACTCAGGATTGACTCTTCTTTCATTTAGAAGAGGGAGAGGCACAGAGCTGAGAAATCCCAGTGTCTTCCAAAAATAAGCGGTGATGGTGGAGGGGGTAGGGAAGGGGTATATGAACTGAGGAGTAGGGTCTGTTTTCCCCCCAACTCTGCTTCAGCACCATGCTGGGAGCAGCTGGTGCCATGCTTGGGAATTTCACTGCTGGATCAGCTTCTCACCCCCTCTCCCCAGCTGTGCAGAGGTCCACACAGGACCCCCAGCTGGTGCAGAGCTACAAGTGCCAAACCAGGAAATGTCTCAAATGCTTGGCTGCACACTCTCCATTATATTTGCCTCACCTCACCACTGCGGCATCTTTGCCCTTTGGCAGCAGAGAAACAAGTTGTGCTGAGGGACTGTGAACCATTCGCCTTCTCTGGTCACATTTCCATGGACATGAGACATGTCTTTGCTCCGACTCTTAGAATACCAAAACCATATGAGGCCAAAACTGAAGGTGTAAAATGCATACACAGAGCTCCCCCTGCTCCAGCAGGGGTTGAAGGCAGATTTCTACAACTGCGAACCAAGAGAATCTAAGTTGCATGGATAGTTTGAGAGTTAGGGCTATAAAAAATTAACCATTAAATATTTTTAACAAAGGCAATCTGCGCTCACTGTGTTCTGTTTTTGTTGTGTGTTCCCCCTGTTTTATGCTGCTTTAACCTTCAGTTGTTGCTGTTGGAGTGGGTTTTTGTGCCATTTCACTTGTCATTCTTCTTATTTTTATTAGAGACACTTTGGCAGAAGACTTATCAAAAAAAGTAATGCAAAAATGTAAAAGCATTGAGTCATTAGCAATGAGCTGAGGCAGACAGTGTAAGCAGGGAAAGGGCATGGGAAAATAAGCAATATAAAGAGATTTTATATGTCAAAGAAGTGGAGCACAATAATAACGGCAAAGGCCTTGCTGTAAATTATTTGCACTGTTATAGAACTAAGTTCTCACTGTTAAGTGATTTCTAGCAAGGCTTGAAAAGGTCTGTACTAGGGACCAGATGCTCTTCTGGAAGAAAATGGTATAGTTCGCTCAAAATCAAGGGCCTGGTCACTCTGTGTTGCAATGTAATCAGGGTGAGACATACTACTCTCCACATTGGAGAATTTCAAATAATCTCAAATGACAAATTACAGACTAGATCTCCCTCTCTGGAAATCAAGATCAGTCCACTGGCAAAAGTGCAGCTTTACCAGAGTACATCCAAATCATGCTTTCTTCTGGTCTAGTATTACACACTGGTATGGCCAAGAAGCCCACACATTCAGCATCGTGCTGGGGTTCGATCTCAACATGCCAAGCTGTTCATCACAGAGCCAAAAAGCTGCCTCTCTCTCTATTCCCTGCTTTGAAGTTCCCTCAAAGACATTTGCTTACTTAAGCTCGTGCAAGAGAAGGTGAAGTCTGACCCCACCATCCATGGGTGGTGTCCACTTTCAGAAGGGTATGAGAAGAAAAATAAATCACTGCAAAAAGAACGTAAGCGAAGCCTTACGGTGTGCTTACCGAATTAGGCAGGAGGTTACATTGCAGGTTGCACTGGGCTGTACAAGAAGGGTTGGAATTCAGGAGGCTTAGGTTAATCAAAATAAATCATAAGGTCAATGGTAAGGTGAAAGCTGAAAGGCATCCCACCCACCCACCACAGTCATGAGCAGCAAGCAAGAAAGTGCATTCCTGGTATTCTGAAGGAGAGGGAAGACATATGAGCCAGTAAGATTTAGTCCTGATTAGTGCTGATTACAGCTCTGTGGAGATCAGCTTCCGATAAGTGAATAGGTCAGGCTGCTCCTGGCCAGGCTAATGGTCAGGGGATGTTATTTGACTTCATGTGCTTCCACGGGGCACTGGAGAGGATGGAGGGCTGCCACTGAGGGTGAGCACAGCAATAGAAACACGGGGGAAGCCCCAGGGAGGTGAAATGGCAGTGAGGCCAACCCTGACCAGCCGTGGTGGCAGAAGGAGAGGAGCATGTGGTGGTTTATAACACACCATAAACATCGCCGGCTGCCGTTCAAAGGGAGGGACAGGACAGGGAAACGATACAAAGGAGGAGAAGCTTGGAAGAAAAAGCTGATTAAAATTTAAAATCCTTTAATTGATCACACCATTAATCTCTTCAATATGCAACTAGGTGTGGTGGGTTCCAGCATCCTTGCTAAACCACACACAGGAACTCAAACATCTCACATATGGAACTGAAGAACATTCCCTACAGGGCAGGGAACTTCCTTCACAGCACAGCCTGCCAGGAGCTCTTCGATACATGTATGGAACAGGGACACAAATGGTTTTACAAATCTGATGGCCTTGATGGAAGCTAATGCCTTTTCATTGGGCTGAACTGAGGCCGTGTGTCTTTCATAGCCTGTTTTGCCTCAGGGAATATTTTTATGGTCCAAATAATATGTGCCATATGGGAAAACCCCACAGAAATTAATAGGAGTGCAACCAGTAAAATTAGAGAGAAATGAAATAATCTATGGAAATGGCTATGTAATCTTTAAAATTTGATAGAGAATGATCCCCTCTTGCGAAGACTTTTTAAGACCTTCTATAGAATTGCAGTGATGTAATTTGGTTTTAAATCCTATTCAAAAAGCTCCAAAGGCTAAGAATGGCTATTGTTTTCTTATTAAATTCTATAATGCTTTTCCATAAGGAAAGAGCTGGTATACTCATAATATCTCCACTACCCAAATCTGAGGGAACACAAGACCACTGGATTTAATTATATCAGGCACATAAATGCCTTCCAAACCATTACACATATCTGTACACATGAAAACATTCATTCATACAAATTAGGTGCCATTGGAATCAATAGAGTTGAACCCACTCGATGGGACCAGCTACTGAAATAACTATGATGACTGACACACTTTTAAAGGCCACAGAAGGGAATGGGCTGGAAAGCATCTACAAAATGTTTTTGGAAGTGGAAAAATAGCAATGAATTGAGACAGACACTGGAGGAACATGGTGGGTTTGCTCCCACTTCTTTTGCAACGAGCAATTTTTGGTCGTGTACAGAAAGGGAGTATGTGGTAACCTCAATCCAGAGCATCCTGTGGCCTAGGGTGAAGAGGCCAACTAGGATGTGAAAGGCACAGACTTTAGAGCTGGGAATTGAGCCTAGGGAGCTGGCAGCCTGAGTATTTCCCTCACCAGGGCACTGTGAGGTATTTGTTCTCCTCCTTTCTCTCTCCCACTCATTCATTTCAAATGAGACCTATTGAGATCAACAGGGGAAAGCAACCCCGCCATCACAAAGTGCTGTTGTGAGATAGAAAAACTGGGTTTTACCCAGCTCTGCTCAAAAAAAATTATTAAGGATAGAGTTGAGATTGGCTGCCTGAAGCCTGCCCACGGGTCAGGAGGGGGCTGTGTGCTGGTGGAGCATGCCTGGGATTCCTCCACTGTGATGCCCTGGCAATTGCAAACAGGGGAAAGTTGCTCAACGTTGTGAAACACAGAAGGAAAAAGTTATATTAAAGTAATGAGTGAAAGTAAAAGTGCTCTCTGTCAGGGGGCTGGGAGCAGAGGAAATTTCAGTGGCCAGTAGACCAGTGCAAAATGCATCTTGGCATCATTTTCTGCATTGGGGGGGAAAAGGACATAAATAGATGCAAAAAAACCTTATGGTCGGCTGGTAGAGTATGCATGTACGTGTCATTATGGAGCTCCAGTCCCTGATTTAGTGAAGCACTTCAGTGGATGTTTAATTTTCAGCATGTTAGTGATGCACTGGGTCATAGAGCACTAATGAAAATGACTGGTGTTGATCTAAAAATTATGAACAATAAACAAGAAAGAAAGATATTTATTCCTTTTTAATATTTCTTGGGAACATTACTGTTTAAAAATAAAAAGCACTTAGATATCTCTTAAACAAACTTTCAAATTTAGATTTCCTACTAAACTCAACTACTCTTCCCAAAGGAACCTATGAAAAAAAAAGTCCTGCCAATTAGAGAATTTTCTTGGAAAATGCTTGGGTTTGCCCTTTTTTTTAAACACAAATATACGACTGTGGATCTCCTGGCAGAGGTCAGAGCCATACCAATATAGCCCTTACAGAGGGTAGAGAAAAAAGCACCATATGTATGGAAAGACTTGACATGAATCTCTCCCATCTACCTCTGACACGTGGCGAATTTGCCTCAATTTGGCTTTTATTATTCAGTTCAAATGACGGTCCCTGAGGTGGACCAAATTTCAAACATGTCCTGGCTGTGCTTCAAGGGAGCACGAGCTACTTTATAGCTTCAGGTGCAAAGACTCCATGACTCTCTTTTTCACATGAATTTGACAAAGTTAGGATGTGACAATTTTAGTCACACTGCAGGAATCTTCTCAAATCTCTGCCTGCTCCAGGGCCACCTGTCAGAGAATCTCACCCTGGGCCTTTAGGCTGCTATGATTTACATTCTATTATTTTACTGGACATCAGAATAGACCACGGTTTAAAAAGGAACAGTAGATCATCTAAGCAAAAGCTTTCCTTTAGTAATTGTGTTCAGCTGTCTTTTCAACAAAGGCAGTACAGGGAGAGGCAGCAATTTTGCTTTATCGGCCTAAATCTTAATTAAAAATGTATAATAAATATTTCTTGTTTGGGAACAGAGAGGGCAAAGGAAAGCCAGAAAGTTGTTTTCCTTTACCTGATAGCCATCAGAACTGAAAAATCTTGGTTTATATTCTGGCTTTCATCACTTCTGCATAAAACCAACCTGCCATCACTGACCCTGGCAGAGAAATGCCCTGCAGAAAACAAATGTTCATCTGGGGAGGGCTCAGCCTCTCTGCTGACACTCTTATGGGACAGGAGACACTATTACATGTAAGGCAAGCTGCTCTGCAGGCACTGTGAAACCTCAATGAGGCTGCCCTGTTTTTTGGAAGGATGCTAAATGACTTTTTTTCTCCCAAACTTGAAAGACTGGGCTGTGTTCAGGGCCAGGCAGGTCTTCTCAGTCGTCTACAAGTCCATCAGCCCTGAGGACACCTGAGTGTGCTGGAGCAGTCAAAAGCATTTGCCAGCCTGGGGAGTCTGGTGCAAAATGTAAATGCACTTTGGTTTCCCCCTGACATGAATGACCTCTCGAGAGGTGGCAGCTGCCCAGGATCCACTCCTGCTGGCAGAGCACACCACAGGTGGCACCATCTGTGCCACCACGTCCAACCCAAACAGCTCATTCCCAGCTGCAGGGAAGGGCCGGGAACGTGATAGTGACTCCCAGGCGGGGTGGAGGGTGGCTCATACACTGGCTCCCTTGTGGAGGAGGAATGGTCAATAATTAGCACCTGTAGGCAACTCCCAGCCCTGGCAATAAACAAAAATATGTCTCCTGGCATGGCCTTCTAGGAAAATAGAAGCTGAGAAAGACCCCTGTGCCAGGGACATTCCACTGCTGTGTGTGCCACTGCCGCCCGCCAGCTGCTCGCTGCGGGTGCCTGTGCTGCAGGGCCAGCAGGCTGAGCCTGCTGCTTCAGGAGGAAGGAGAGTCTTTGCCCCTCGGCTGTTTTCAGGTGTTTAATAGCACTTATGGACTTCAGAGGTACTCTCATCTCCAGGTTTTCAGTCATGACTGAAGGAAGGATGTGACCCCACGTGGATTTGTGCTATGATTTTTTTTCGTAGCATATGTTTGATTTGTCCTACTATTTCAATAAGGGGCTGACCAGAGGTCCACAAGTGTCATGCTCACCTTTCTAACTCTCTCTTGGTCCTCCTGACATCCAAAAACCCTCACGTTTCTTCAGTGTAGATGTTACAGCATGAAAAGCAGTGGATTTGCAACTGGAAAGAAAAAGATTATACCAGTCTGAGACATTAAAAGGAGCCTCTCACAATTGTTATGAAATCTTCTTTGCTGCCCAGAAACCACCAGTTTGTGGGACTTAGGAAAGACCTTGACCATGAGAAACAGCATCACTATGGACAGTCCAAGAATGAAGGGCAAGTAGTCCCGTTGGTGATGGCAGTCTAGGGAAAACCCATCACACCCTACACCCAGGGGGACACTTAACAAAGGGTGGCCATCACCACTGGGAAGACCCCACTCTCCACTCAGCCCACCAAGGGGGTCTGTCGGAGGGGCTGATGCTGCCACCAGCACAGCTGCAGGCACAGCAGACCCAAAGACAATAAACACAAGGACTTTGCTCACAGAGCCGGGGACTGGGCACGAGGTTATGTGATTTTTGGAAACCTTGCAGAAATCTGTGTGTGACAGATGGAATTAAAAATCCCTTCACATCGCACAGACACCCTGGTGCTACGAGGCAGCCCTTGCTAAGCAGTCTGCTAGGTGGCTCCCTGCTGTGCAGAGAGATCTAATCAGAGCCGAACATCTCCAAAGGAAACAGCACTGAACAGTTCCATTGTTTCAATTTTTTCACTCCGGGCTCACAAAATCCTGGTGCTCCCTCTCTTGAGTGTGAAAACTGAATATAAAGCAGGTCAGACTCAGCTGCGCCTTAATAGGCAGTGTGAGCTGCCCATCAGTGATGGGTTTGCATATAAACCACCTGGCAGGGCTTCCAGGACAAGCCAGTTCCTGGAAGGAAAAGTGGCTAATAGGTATGAAACACACTTTTCTTGTACCAGTAAGCACTAAATGTCTGCCTGTCACCTAAGTCATAAAGCATTGACTATTGAAAAGCCTTCTGCTCTTGAGCAGTCACACCTGAACCCTTGTTTTGCTGAAATCCATCTCCTTGGTCAAAATACACTCTGGGGCTCAGCAGCCAAGATGTCCCATGGCAGAGTGTCCATTGGTCACAGTGTAGCTGAAATTCCTGCTTGCCTTCCTGCTGTGCCAGTTTGGAACTCAGTTTTACCTGCAACTGGTCCGGGTAAGGGACTGACTCCTGTTATGTATTTTCCTGTATAAAAAGAGCATTTATATTCTTTCAACCAGTGTGACTTTTGGTTTAGATTCAGGGGGAAAAGCAAACTTTTCCTAACAGGGGCAAAGAGCGTGTCACCTCCATAACATGCTACATAAACAGAATTTTCCTTCTGGCAAGCAAGACCCACCTGAAACACAGAGGAGCAGCGCTGAGCAAACACACTTAAGAAGTGTGATGGAGCTACTGAGGGCTGCCCAGTGGGCAATGCCTGCACTCCAGTGACTCCCTCATCTGCTTTAACAACCAGAAAAGTCCACGTGGTCAGGCAGGGACTGGCCCAAGCTGTGGCCATGCATCTGCTCTAATTTCTGCGCATTGAGATGCTGTTCCTCAGCACTGCTTCTTTGGTATAATATGGGTAGAACAAGAAAGTATTAACAGCTTAAATCTTCCCACTTCTTTGTTTTTTTGTTTTTTTTTTTTTCTCTCATTGTCCTTATTTCCCAGGATGGAGTTAGCTCGATTTAGATTTTTGTGTTCAACAGCCTTATCAAGCTCAGAGTTGGCAAGAAAAAATATTCTGAAGAATAAATACGCTTCAAAAGAAACTATAGGAAACGTCATGTTGTGCTGAGTCCAGGAAAACAACAGGAGCAATGCAGTTTTAGCACGTTGAGTTTAATAAACTATTTGGTGCTTTGCTATCAGATAAATTTGGGTGAGTATGGAAGTGGCCTGAGGATCTGAGATGGCAAATTTCCTAAATAAAGAAAGGTGATCTTAATGGTTTATAAAAACCTCCAATTTACTTTTATTTTTTCTCTTTTTCATTTATTGCTGTGATTAATGTTGTGCCATTGCTGTGGTCCAGATAATAACCACATCAGAAGGAAACCCTTTATTCATTTACAGATAGACATGACCCATGAAGCTTCTGAGAAAACATCTCTGAGTCACAGTCAGTTCTCTCCCATACTTCCAGCACAAGCAGCTTCTCCCTGCCAAGGAAGGATTGTTTTCCCAGGAAGGGGATGACTGCCTCAGTGACCATCATGACTCTGCAGATGTTTTATGCCACAGTCCCTGGTCTATTCAGAATGATGCAAAGGCACCAAAAAAGGCAACCAGCCCTGCTGCACACAGAGAACTCAGTGCTAATTCATGAATCCACCTGGGCTGAGGACTTAAATTTCATTATGTGCTTTATAAACTTCAGAGTTTTAGAAATAACATATAATATTACTGGCTCAGAATGAATTTCCATCTAAAGGCAAAGTTCTGAAAGGGATAAATTAAATCCAAGGAAATTCTGCTTCAAAAGCTCCACGCACTTCTGAACATAATACCCCAAACTCATGCTCCAAAGTTAAAATTTGATAAAACCTGGAAATTACTTGGCATCTCAGCATATTTGCAGATATTGAGTAATAAAATGGATAAGACCTGTGCCAAGAATAAGATGAATTTTCACCATTTGTTTAAATATTTGAACTGTACAGAATAAGAAAGGGCTGGCTGCTCAATATTTTTAAATGTGACTTGTTGTTAGTGGTGTTGGTTTTTATGTCTCTACCTTTTTCTCCATCATTTTTCTTTCTGAGTTCGGAGTAGTTGACTGAGATTTTATCTCCTTCTAGAATCAATGTTTAGGTATACAACCAGAAACATCCATGTAGAAGACAATTATAACTGTTTTCATGACTTTGTCAACCATCAGAAGTCTTCTCCATGGTCAAGTTCAGAAGAGATTTGTTATTTTTAAGACATTAGGTTTTGTACACTTCTCTCATTTACAACTCAAAAGGCAATTGCTTCTTTCACCAGTATAACCAGGAGAATCCTTTATGCAAAATAATTTGTCTAAGATCTGTATTTTAGCTTTTTTTTCCTTTTTTTTTTTGTTTGTTTGTTTGTTTGTTGGTCGGTTGGTTGGGGGTTTTTGTTGTTGTTTTGGTTTTTTGCTACTGTGTTGTTTTTTTCACGTCCAGTCCTCTCTAGGGTAATAAAGACCCAAGATGCCAGGCACAGGTTATTGAAAACAGAACGAGATAAATACAAGCAGGGAGAAAAACATGTTTGCTTGGGGTTATTTTTGAGGGCGGTTCTGCAACTGGAAGAATGAACATTGGTTGACTTTGTTCTAAAGGCCACAAAGAGAGAAACACGATGCTGATTTTTTTATGAAGCCTGCAAGCCACATTATCTGAAATAAAAAATTCTGCCTGAAACAAAGCGGGGTTTCTTTGGAACTGCCTGCTGAAAATTAAATGCTAAGAAGATGTCATTAGATGTGTTGGGCAAGGTCTTTTCCTAAGGCCACATAAGCTAATAAAGGCAACCATGGATTTTAATTGCCATCCTGGGGAAAGGAAAAAACATATTTGCCTCATCAGCATGTAACAAGAGTAATTAGTGAGTTAGAAGTGGGTGTGTCAGGGGAACAGAACTGTGGGCTGACAGGATTTGTTCATCAGGAATATAGATAACTTGGAGGAAATATGGAGGTTTACCAATGATTTTGAAACAAAGTATGCAAAAATAGCTGTGTTCCTACTCTGTCAGTTAACCCCGAGGTGTTTTATGTGCACACACAGCAGACAGACCTCTAATCCAATTTTCAGAGGTAGATGGGATTGGCTTGAAGGAAACTACTTGATTCCCTGGTCAGAGGAGCACTCTGGGATGTGACCCATCTTGGCAGAGCCCAGGCTCTTCCTCCTGGGATCTTGGACATGGTTGAGTTATTTAATTCTTTAATAGCTCAGTTTGTTTTTATCTGTAAAGGAAGTGAATTGTATTTATGTCTGTAGCACCTCTTTGGTTTATAAAATAGCTCTGAAGAATACATGTGCAGAATGACTGCTAACAAAGAGTCTAAAATCCTGGAAGGCAAAAAGAAAAGAGTACTTAAAGCCTTAGTAAGGCTGCCAGCAGAGTCAGGTGATGTTGCCCATCACTCAGGAGACTTCAGTCTTTGACTTTTGACATCACTATTCACAATCAACTTATCTAATGCTGTCTCTTTCCCCTTCTGTGCTATTTGCAGTGACACTGAAGAGCTATTGGCATAAAATCCACCTCCAATTTACTGCAGAAATGGAAACAGATGCATTTTATTAGGAGTTTGTACCACTCTGCAGAGATGAGAAAATATTTACAGATAGTTCAGCTCATCTTTTAAAGTTGCATGATTTGATTGTCATTGAATAATTATTATGAAAACATTTGCAAGGTTTTTGTTACCTACCTTCCCCTCTCCTTAGAAGATGTCTTTCTGGAAAAGATTTTTTTTTTTAAAATGAGGCGTAATGTAATACATGGCTATAACATAGATTGTTAATTTTTAGTGTAGCTGAATCACAGCATGCTTTGATTGAGAGGAGCCAACACAAACATGCAAAATATGTGCCTCTTTGAACAGGATACACCACATCCTGCATTTGGTAGCCAAAGGTTCCAGTTTGTATCACAAATGTAGTCCAAGATCTCTCTCTCCTCGAGGTATGTACCTCAGAAAGTGCCAAATCTGCAAGACACGCCGCCTTTCTTTTTTGTAACTTCTTTCTTTCATTCTTTCCCATTTGAAAAAAAATAAAAAAATTAATCATTTGCTTGTTTGGGTTTAGTAGAGACTCAGCAGGTGATTGAAAGAAAGGAGTTGTCAGGAGGGACTTTGATTAATCAGAGACTTGATCGTTTGATTAATCGTCCCAGAAAGAGCTGACTGCAGCAAAAGTGCCCCAGCCAACATGTAAACACACCGAAAGAACATTTTCAAAATACGTAAAGACAAATTGCAGTTCAAAGCTACTCTTGCTGGCCTGTTGATTTGACTGTTAGAAACAAAAGCCTTTCTGCCTGGCTGATAGAAACCAGACCTTCCACGGGAGGAAACAATCGCCTTCAGGTCCCTTCAAATTTTGAATAAAGAGAGCTTGACATTTTCTTTTTTAAATTGACTTTTTTGTCTTCTCATTCTTGTTTACAGTAATAAATTACAGTCCTTAGTCTTTTTATAAGGAAAGTTAAGTTTCCTCTCATTTTCAAGCAATTTATAACACATGTTTAAGACCTTCAGTTACTCAGAACGTCCCAGCAAAGCTTAAATTATCTCAGTGAGGGAGCAACCAAAACATCATGCTATGCATTGCCCCGCCCTCCTCACATTTTACCTGCCACTTAATGGTACCCAGTAGGAAACCTTGATTTGGAAAAAATACTCCAAATTACCTCTTTTCATGTAGTGAGGAAAAAAAAAATGAGATTTGCAAATTCAGATGGCTCCCAAGCTAGTGGAGGTCATAAAAACTCTTTCTTGCCATGGGAGCTCATGGTGAACTGGCTGAAGGGACCTGCACGGTGCACATAAGCCCCCTTGACAAAGTTTCTTCTCATGTTCAGGAAAACCCAGGACCAGTCCTGTGCACAAGGGCACTCGAGGAAAGCCAATGAAAAGCCAAATCAGTATTTTGCAGGAAATTTGTGGAGGGCAAGAAACAGTTTCCTGTCCAAAAAAAATAGAACTTTCCTCCAGATTGTGCAAAACAGAGAATACAGGGAGAAAATTGAACGTTTCCAGCTTTGAAGCCAGAACCAATGGGTTTGGTCTTCAACCCAGACCACCTGGGGAAATCTCTGCAGTACCATCACTGGGCTGCCTGTCAGAGGCTCAGGCAGGAGAACACAGGGTCCTGGCAGCCACAGCCCAATTCCTTCTCAACCCAGTGACTGGAGATGGCTGAAGCACTGCTTTGATCACAGGCCTCAGCCCAGGGCAAATCCTCTTTTCCTATCATCAGCAACACGAGAAATAATCTGAAGAAAAAGATTCGTTCAAGTCAAACCAAAATGGGGACCACTTTGATTTTCCCATGTGCACCTGCAGCCTCCCAGGCCCATCACCAGCAGCCCAGCAATAATTCTGAGCCAACTAAAAGCATTTGGCCCAAAAGGGAACAGATCCAGACAGAATGAGGTACGCTTTTCATCCCCAAAGAAAACTTAAAAAGAAAAGGTAGTGTTATTTAGCATCTATTTTAAAATACATGTGAATTGTGAGACTAAACAAAACCATGAAAGTTAAATTAATTCCCATGCAAAATTCTGAATAAATACTTTGACATTTCCAAAGTGTTTCATTTTCCAGATTTGGGGAATATTGAGTCTTGCCTTCTGCATTCCCTCCAATGGCCATTATTCACCATTTTGAGGTCCAAAACTTGATTTTGAAGTAGTTTGTCTTTGTCAAGCTGTTATTTTTTCCACGTTTACTATTCCACCTGCAAGGGTCACAGCTACTTGTTTCTCATTTCGGCATAGCAAGTGGGGTATGAGATGAGTAAATTGTCTTGAGAATGCAAGAGCACAGTGGAGAAATTTTGGTGAAAGCATTTAGAAAGAACTGTGCAACCAATTTGAAAAGAGTCCACATTTTGATAGTCCAATTGCTTGTTAATATTTGCTGAAACATAAATAGACAAAACCCCTATTCCCAAATGTTTTGCTAACTGAAAAGGAGAGACACTAAAACATTGGATGCTTTCATCATAACTGTTTTGGAATATATATTTTTGCTTTAGTTTGTTGTATCTTATCTTCACCATGTTTTATTTATCATTAATTACCCCAGCTTTGTCAAAGACCTTGAATCTCAGCCCTGAATTCTAGCAAAGCACCACAGAGATCTAAAATGACCAGCCTTTACTCCCTTCAGCTACAGAGCCAAGAGATGAGCTACATTACCTCTCACAACTTCCTTAGTGAATCCAAAGGCTGTTCCTCCCCTCTTGTGTATATCAATTGTAAGTCCTTTGTATTCCTTCACATTCCCTATCCAGCCATATTTTAATTAATGAAATGAAAAGACCATCTACTAAAATAAGCCAGATTTAACGAGAGAAGAAAGTCAAAACAAACAGCACTGTTTACTTTCTTTGCATTGATGTGCCAAGAAATGAGCTCCACATCCAACATTATCGATTCCTGTTGGCAATATGAACCTCTCACAGCAGCATGAAGAGCAGCATCTGGATTGAAAGCAGGAGGGTGGACAGGAGTGGAGGTAGATGAAGGCAATGTGGTATTACTGCATGTCTCGGAGGATGTCCTCACCCCACAAGTAGTGTCCTGTTGATCAATCCTGCACATGGAAATGTCACATTCAAGGTCTCACATCGTGGCTCTCTGTGGAGAGGGGATGGGCACTGCCACGTGTGTGGTGTGTCCTCCAGTCACATCTGGAGTTCCTGGCTTCTAACACTGAAAGATGTGGTATCGTATGAGCAGAAGTTATTTCAGCTGACATCTACTGCTGACCACCTTGTTAGTGTGAAAGGGTTTGGAGGCCAACACAGCAAAATATGCCATCTGTTCATGTGACTGAGTTTGTAAGGAAAGGAGGCATCAGCCTGTCCCCAAAGCAGGTGAAAGCACCAGAAATGTCTGCCTAATGTGAGAGTCACCTTCACTACTCACAGCTCTGCACACAAACACCTCCAGCCTTTTGGAATATTTTAAGTGAAAAATTTCTTTACTGAAAAAGCAGTTTTCCCAAACCCAAAAGATTCAGTCAAAAAGCGTCATTTTCAATCATTAGGTCTTTTCTTTCACCGAAAAGGATTTTAAAACAAAAACAAGCTAGAGACTACATAAGGTTTAGGTTTTGGAAAATGGAAGTGTTACAAGCTTTTTCCCCATTTCTTTAATTGATGGTTGTTCCCCTTTCATCCCTGTCCCACCTTCCTTTCACCACTGAATGCATTGACAGGCTCTTTGTCTGGTGGGATTGTCTTTTTTCTTTTCCTTTGACTTCTTTGCAGTATTTCTTTGACTTCTGCAATACACAGAGCAGCCGTGAGAACCCCTGCAGGACCCACCTTCGGCTGTGGTACCACCCTGGGAAACAGAAGCAACTTGAAGATCTGCAATTTTTCTTCATAAAACCCCATTTTTTCCCCCTTTTCAACTGGCTCTCCAACTATTATGTGCAGATTTTGCAACACTGATGGATTTCAGCAGCGCCCTTTGTTACCCCCCCCATTTGCAGACACACAAAGAGGGAACTGGATAGCTCCTGCAAGCTGGAGTGGGATGTTGGCTGCCCATTCTCTGCTTCAGATCTCAAGCTGCTAACAATGAACAATGGTGACACACTGGCTCCCCATTGCTTTTGTGCTCCATGTGGTGTGTGAATGGGGCCAAGGGCATGGACAAGGCTCGGGGACAGGGTATTTTGGTTTCCTGCCTTTTTTGTCTGGCGCAGAGCAGAAGCCAGAGCATCCACAGGGGTATTCCCTTGCTGCACTTGGTGGCATCTGCCCCTCAGGGGCTGTTTTGTCACTGAGAATAGAAGTGGCATTAAACAGAGACCAAGGAAGAGAGTGACGTGCACATGTCCCATTAACTCCATCCCACATGTCCAACTCCCTTCTGCTGACAAACAGCAGCTCAGTGCTGCTCCTGCAGCATCTCAGTCTCTGCACCTCATTCTCCAGGAGCCATAACTAACCGGAGAATGATTTTGGGCATGGACTTAGTGACCTCAGTGTTGCTTTTGGGAGTAAATATCCTGTCAGTCAAGCCACCAGCAACCCCTTGGTGTCCAAACAGGTAGACAGGCACTACAACAGCAGACTTAGGGGTGGCCTTGTCACTGGGGGTTAAAAGCTATTGTCAGTCTGAACGTTTGCAGCCATGTGGATAAACACAGGACTGCCTGGAGCCAAGCATTAACTCCGTGCTCACATGCAGAATAAATAAAGAATTAAATGCAGTGCATAAATAAATATAAATGTTAAGTGGTGCGGAACCAAACACAGCCCTCTCTGTGTCCTCCCTCTGGAGGGGTCTCAGTGCAGGAACCTCGTGTCAGCTCCAAGCCAGGCTACTGCAATCAAAGCCAAAATGTTCTTTTATCCCCTTTTTCTCAGATCTGATCCCTAAATTCTCACTTTACATGGCTGACAGAGGTCAGAACAAATACTGCAGAGCCAGGTGAGATGCATTTGTGCAGAAGTGAAGCCAACTAGGACAGTCCTCTCATTTCATTACTCCAAGGTGTTGGTAAAACCATAATGAAAAATACTGACTCTCTCACGCTGATTTTTTTTCCAGACTATAAGACACACAGCGATTTCTCTGGGTTCTTATCCCATATTCACAGAGACATTTATTTCTTCACTGCTCTTTTCTCATTTTCTTTTTCATTATTCTTTTCACTCCTTTGAGTCCAAGCCAAGGTATCAGCTACAAATTTTATATATTTCTTTTTTAATTTAAATGTCATTTATATAACATAAATATATATAAAGATCAATATATATATCCTTTCAGTAATGTCTTTCAAAAATAACTGTCCTCACAAAAACTAAAACAAGTGAGGAACTAGAACACATGGAACTCCTCTCCGATCTCATACCACTGTATCCAGATCTAAGTTTGAAGGTGCCTTTAGTTCAGACCTTCTTGTTCACTGGAGACCAGCAGAGCCTCAAGATGTTTTTGGATAGGGAGCTGGACCAAGCTGTTCCTGAGCTGTCCCGACTCTGTACTCAGTTGTCTCAGCTGAGGCTTTGGCACAGCTGGGTAGCCATGGCCTCAACCATCCCCTCATTGCCCTGCAGTGTCACACATCACCACTCCAGTGTAAGCAGGGGAACAACCCACTCCTAGGATTGATTCCTAGACAACCAGGTAATGTCTAGGGTAGAAAACTGGTACATAGAATGGTATTTCCAAACAGGAAGGGGAGTTTGGGCTGAAATTGTTCTCTAGTCCCGTGCAAACGTGGCCCTTACACTCTGTTCATGGCTCAGCTGTTCCCCAAAGACAGTAGGGCTGAGGGCAGCCCTTCAATAAGCTCTGCAAATGCCCCATGACCAGGAGAGCTAATTGTGCCTTTGGAGAGGTGGCTGGGGGGTCTCTGGAGTGATGGGAAAGCCATGCTGTCTCTGCTAGTCCTGCCATACTGCTCTAACATCCCCAAATCCTCACCACACAGGCGCCACTGGGAGACCTCCCTAGTTTGCATGAAGACATTTGTGGATTTCAGCAGAGAAATTTTGGTTTTCAACCATTTGGAGGATGATTTTTGCAGCAATTAGCTATTAGATCTGTCTCCATTCTCCTAATTGCCTATGAATTTCACAGTGAGCAACATGAAAGCCATTAGTAGTCAGAGAGCCACAGATTCAGAACACATTTCCTATTAAAAGAATTATTAACTAAGATCTCTTCATGGTGACACCAAAGCTCCAGTAACTGCTACCCCAGTACACAAAAAGGGATTATGTCTGTTTGGAAGCACTGGAACTTCAGGGGTACAATATTTCACAGTTGGGAGGGGATTTTTTTGCTCTTCTACCAACAAGTTATGCACAGACTTTAATACAACTTGATAACAATTGAATGAGATGAACTTCCTACTAATTGCAAAGCAGTACATAAGGACCTCAAATACTATCAGATCCCATGCCTTCACGGGAATAAGGAAGCCTTTCCAAGGGTACCCACGGACACTGTGATTTCCATTGTACCAGGTTATGATGTGCACTGTGAACAACAGATGGAGGGGACTGGAAAGGCCAAACTTCCTCACTGTAGCAGCGTCCATTTAGTGATTTCATAACACCAGCTGGACCTCTTTTGGCAAGGGAGAGGGTTTTTATGAGGGAAAATGCTATAAATCTGCTGTCACTGAAGGCCATCAGACACCATGTGGCATGTTCATGATATCACCAGTGTGCACCAGTTTTAAAACAGAGGTTTTAGCCACAAAGCTGCAAACCAGGAAAATCACATATGAGAGCAATGCTGAACTTTTAACAGTGAAACATCCCTTTGAAAACCCTTCCTCTTCCTGCTCCTTCTCAACCCCAAAGCTTTGGAGAGATAGAGAAGGGGAAAATGAAGGGTATAAGCTTCAAAGTGCTGTGATAAACATCCCAGGATTAAAACAAAGCCAAACTTTGTGTCCCGTTTCTGAGCAGAAACAGCTGTCACTCAGTAAAAGCGTTTGCCTAATGATGAGGGAGCCAAAGACAAAATAAAACAAAAAAACCCCACTCCTTTAAAGAAAGGGAGTGTGTCTATTTCATAATGCTCATTTTGCCCTGCCCTAAGTCAAAAATCAGGAGGAATTGGTGCAACATGCCAGATAGGAGTCAGAAACCCAACAGGGTAAGTGTGAGCCACACAGCCATAAATTGCTTGCCTTAACTGTTTGTGACATTTGGTAGCAGACAAAAGTTATATATCTCTGGCAAATGTTTCTGCAGTGCACAGCTTTCTGCTCCAGTTACTGAGGTCTTTCTCACCACCTTCTTGCGGAGTTTTAACTTGTGTATCAAGGAAATGCTGGAGGCTGGGAGGAGAGGGAAACAGCCAGAGCCAGGCCAGACCACTGAAACCCCCTGACATGGACTATAACAAACGAAGGCAAAACATAAGAAGCCTCAGGGGACTCAGAGCTCCACGAGGCAGAGATTTTGTGCATTGATACCTGCAGACAAAATCCTGATTGTAGACATCAGTTCAGTGCCAGAACACTTTTCCGCTAGGAGACTTCAAATTTATGCTTCTAGTAGGGTTGAGAAGTTCACAGAGAGGTCATATTCATCTGCTTCTCTGCACTGTAATGCGATACCTCTCCCAGTGATTTTAATTAGGACCCTCACAATTAATTTGCTTCCCCATCACATTTGTATTTTCACTTCTTGTCACAAGTAGAAGAAATGCTGCTGCAGTCACTGCATTCTCTACAAAAAGGGAAAATGAAGACTCATTACTTTTGTCAACCATAAAGGGCAATTCACCCTACTCCTGCTGCACCCTGGGCTTTTTCAGGCAGATTGAAGATAACCACTCATTTCAGTTGGCTGCACAATGCCCAAGAATCCTTTATTTTGGAGGTTTTGCCTTGTTACCCCACTGCCTGCTATTGGAGTTCAGATGAAGTTCTGGCTGTGTGCATGCAGAGCAAACTTTGCACATGCCCAGGTGTGGGTAGGTGAGGGAGAGAAGAAAGGAGAGGGAAGAGCAATTTTACCATGTATTATTCAAAAGGTGCCACAGCTGAAAAGGACGAGCAGTGATGTTCACATTTCCCACTGAAGAGATTGCACAGCTGAGTTTTTCTCAACTCTTGATGAGTAAAACCTGGAATATTTGCAGCTTGGAAGATAAAATTACTGTGATTGAGAAATACATGGAGGGAAGACATTTCTCATCTAATGTGCTGGTTGCAGAGTAAGAACATTCAGCTCCTAAAATGCATTCAGGTATTTTCTGTCTTCTAACTTGTTCACTTTTATCAGTGCATGGGTTTGTACAAAGCAAATGGTTGAGAATATTGCTGAATTTGGCCTTAAATTAGCACGGAAGCTTCAAAACTAATGTTTTATTCCATCACAAACTGCTTTTGTACTATCACTCTAATGCACAGGCCATATGCCCATGGATTTCAAGGAGATTTTAGATAAACCCCATGAGCAGGACAAGTAGAGGGGCTTCCTGCTCTTGCTGCTTTGAATGGGCAGGTCACCAGTTTGGGGTTCAGAGACATGTCCATAAATTTGGCTGACAACATCCAGAGGCCTCCTGGGTCCACAGGAATTGCCATACAGTGGTGGTGGCCTGCCCAAGCCCTACATGAGTTCCTAAAGAGACAAGTAGCTTTGAATCATTTTAAATTGAGCTGATACAACATTGTCACATTATAGTTTCTCATCACTCTGTCCTGCCCTATAAAAGTCTTGCTGAGGTTTCTTTCCTTCTCCCAGATGAGTAATGTTGAGCTTTACAGAATACTTTGGATGGGGAACAAGACATCATCAAAATTACGTGAAGCATGATCCAAATCTCTGAAACGTGGGGGCAGAACAAATAATCCCTTCTCTTGCATAAGCACCAGCTTCCTTCATCTGTTGAGCAGTCATAAAAGGCACGAGCAGGCTGGCTACAAGGCAGCTTTTTGGCCTTCTGGGTCTACAATGAGGATATACCCATGTGAAATCATAGAGGAACCCCTGAGAGTTTTCCATGAGGACACTTCAGAGCTGTCCTTCCTGAATGTGTGAATTTTAACACTGCCAGTGTGTACTTAATAGTGTTACACATAGAATATCCTTAACCCTTTCTGGTAAAGAGATGTTTCTGCACTGGGCAATGAAGTGAGAAATGACCATGCCTGTCTGCTGTCATCACAACAAGGCCAGGTATTTCGGTGTGGAACAATCCCTGAGGGACCACCTAAGCATATTAAGTCAGAGTGAATAAGGTTTTTAACACCATATATTTCCATATTTTAGAAATCTTGGGAAGGGAGAGGGTTTGAACAAAAACAACTTCCTAATCAACCTACACAGATGATAAAGAGGAATACCTGCTATGCCATCAACATTCAGAACCATAGGATCATTTAGGTTGGACAAAAAACTCCAATACCGTTGAGTCCAAGCATAGTTTGGACTACTTCCATAGAAGTCCTAGTTAGAAGTCCATGGTTTGAATTCTGGAGGTGGAGGGGAGCAGGCTGCAATCAACACCCAGCACAACTCCTGCAGGCCAACTGACACCAGCCTTCCCAACCTGAAACTGGAATTACTCAGGCAGCAGCAGAGGAAGTGAGTGTAGACAGATGGTTGGCCTTCAGGTTGAAAGCTGACTCCTGTTTCTTTGGACCAGCCCGTTGCTCCACCTGTGTGCTCTGCTGTGTGTGTCTTCCAAGTCTTTCTCCAGCTTTGGCTCTTTTACCGTGTCCTGCTCTAGAGGCTCTTAAAAGGTATTGGCCTCATGAGATATCCAGCGCCAGAAATATAACAAATTAGCAGACAAAAATCCAGGTGTCAGTGCAGAAAACAAAAGAAAGAACCAAGGAAAAGAGAGCATTGTGACCAAAGCCACGCCAGCCCTACCTCGAAGCGGTGGATGCAAAAAGAGTTCATATATGTTGATGCTGTCACTCCTACTGATAAAAATCAAAACACAAGTACCAGCTGTTGCAGAGGCAGTTTTGCAGCATAATCCTTCACATGCTTTCAGGATACATTCAGGCCTCCATTATTCAAGGCAACAAGGATTAAGGATTATCAAAACAAATTAAAAATGTACATGATACCTACTATTTCTGGCCCATCCCACAGAGCCAATCCGTTCTGTGAAACTTGCAGCTCTTGGGGTTCCAGGAAGGTCTATCAACTTTGCCATAGGACTACGGACTGCACACACACAGAGATGCTCCTGGGTGGTTCTAGACATCTCTGGAAGTAGTGGAGTTGCAGGTGGGCAATGCTGCTGCTGGGTGGTAAGTTCTCTAGAAATAAAGTCACTGTCTTGGTAAGACACTAGTTGTCTGAGACTAAATATAATTTCAACAGTTACCTCAGTAAGAATTCTTTACAGAGGTTTGTGTTCAGTGCCTGCCTTTCATGACAAGAAATATAATTCCTGTTGATGCATTTGCTCAGGTTTGGCATCTCCTGGTGGGATGCCAATAATGCCTTTGCCACCTTCATTACAGAAAATCTCATAGCTGTAAGCCTGTCCTGAGAACAAAGAAAATGTGAGGGGCTAGTTTGGCCTACAGCAGGACCCTCTACATGACCGCTACAGAAACAAAATGGGCTGCTCTGCCACAGAGTAAAGACAAGGAGATGGAAAGAGCATGATCGTGTAAAGGAAGAGCTGTTGGAGATCAACATTCCCAAAAGAAAACCCCATTTGGAGGACCCAATAGATCCACTGTCAATCAGCAGTAAAGATCATTTTCTTGCACAGGGAAAACTCTGAACTTGTAACCTTCAGGCTCAGTTTGTAAGCAAATGTTTGCACAAAAAGCACAATAACAATTGTTTAAAGGAAAGATGTAGCAATCTCCATGAAACTTTGAGTAGCAGATAAAATTTGTTCCTAACTATGTGTGGTTCACAACACTTCAGATCTATTGTAGCCACTTTATGACCAGGAAAAATGTCGTGTTGTCACTACCCTGAGCCCTGCAGTCACATTCTAAAAGCACGATCCATCACTTGAGTTGAAGAAAAATATCTTGTAAGGTTTGGCACCGCAAGATTCATGACACAAATCCTGTCTCAGAGTAGATGGTGACACACACACTCACCAGCCAGTCTGCTGCAATATACCAACAGTCTGACAAAGTATTTTCAGTCTTGCTCTTTTTCAAGTATCCAAGCCTGAAAGAAGACCACCTGAATGGTTTTTCTAAACTACTTCCCCCCAAAGTAGTATTCAAGCAACAACAGCAATGTGGCACTCTGTCAAATTATACCCTGATGTTATTATTTACAAAAGAATCACTCTGTGTGGCTGAGAGGTGACACTGGACAACGAACAGTGCATCTTGCTATGGGTAGGAAAGTGTCCAAAAAAGCAGGGCTTTACTGGTGCAGCAGGAATTAACTGGTCTCCTCTAGTGCCTTCAAAAAGAAGCACAATTTGAGTACAAGTAAAACATGCAAAATTGGAAGGCAAATTAGCCTCAATTCCAATCTAAAATTTTTGGTGTTGGCCAAACTCTCTTTCTCTCAAGCTTATTAATGCTGATGGTGCACATTTCTTGTCTCTGAATGTTACAAATCATTTAGCACGGCTTCAGTGGGAGGTAGCATTAAAATTGTGTAACATTACTGCTTTATCTTGCATTGCCAAATTTCTCTCCTCCCTCAAGCTCCATTAAAAGAGCTTCCAAAGACTTGTTTCTTTGAGCCCTCTTAATAGCTCTTCCCCACCAACAAGAAAATGCCAGGTTTGGGGAGCTGTTTTAAAGGCCTTCAGGTTGGGATGAGGTTTGAGGCTCCACATTTGACAAAGACGCAAACACAGCAGCATTTCAGGTATTTATTGCTTGGATGGAGAGTTCATTCCTTAGCAAACTCTCATGTGAGCACATGCTGCTGAGCTGAAACTTTCAATATATGACTAAAAACTACAGTGGTTTCTCTCCTTGAGTGACTACAAGCACCAGTGGCCATCCAGTGACCTGGAAACTTTGCAAGTCCTTGAAAGACAGCAAAAAGGGAGACAAAATGCTCCTCTGCTTTAAAATAGACCAAACCAAGTAGTGGCAACATTACTAGAAGTACAATTAACTGCCAGCCACACAGAGGTGCTCTCATGGCCCAGCACTACCTGCATTCAGCAGGCACTACCCAGTACACCCTTTTTGGAAGAGGTGTGAATTGATTCCTGGGTTTAGCTTACAGGTCAAACCCCACTGGCACCACAGGACAGATCATGCTGTGTAGATCTGCTATGGCCCCTGACTGGTCACGTCATCTTTCCTGGAATACACTATGTTAGAGGAGGGTACAGGCTGGTGCAAACACGTTCCTGTTCTGCATGGACTCAACATGGAACAGTCAAGCTTCTCAGGCAGCTGATGAAAAGTAGTAACAAATACTAAGATTATTCACAAATGTCTGCTCCAGTCTGTATCCTGCATTCAACTAAAGAAAAGAAAAGCTTAGCAGCAAAACAAGGAGCAAACAAAAGTGAACAATGTCGATGCTCTCCAGTGAAATCTTTTCTTTAAAGTTGCATTACATGCATGAAAAACTAAATCAGCTCTGAATTCCTGCTCCAACTGAATACAAGGCAGGGGAGTAATTAAAACAGCATAGAACAGTAGACCATGTCAAGAGTAATCAAAATTTACAAGCACAATAGATAAAGATTGTTTGTTTTGTTCCTTAGAGCTAAGAGTAAAACTATCAGAGCACTAGAGGACACCAACAAAATTCTCAGCGTTCTCACTTATTTTACAGAAGACAGCAGCAGAATTATGCAGGACTACCAAATGCACAGAGCTCTGCTTGGCTTTCTTGGCAGATGGCCCATTCCCCATGAAAAAAAACCTCACACAAAGATCTCAATGTACAGAGCCCAGGCTGCCATAGTGTGAAGCGGAGAAGCTCCGGGGACCGAGCCGGGGCAGGAACCCGTAAGACCTGTGGGTCCTTAGGCCACACTGCAGCAAGAAAACTGCTCAGAGGGACAAATCAGAGCCCGTGGGAATGAGGACTCTCTGTCTCCATTTCATATATTTGTTCTAAGGCTGGGCTGTACAAACTGTCCCTCTGCTGCCTCCTCAGAGGTGCTGAAGCCAGCCCAGATAAATTAAAGCTAGCAACAGGGCAAAGGGAACATTTGCTGCCTTTATTGCTGGCTTCTATTACACAAATTAAGTCTTATGAAAGACAGCATCATGCTGAGGATAGAAGATATCAAATGAAGCCAGCCCAAGAAGCAGGATTTTCCTAAAACCAGATTTTTTGGTTTTGAGGTTTGAAAGAACAAGGTTTTTTTTGTTGTTTTAATTAAAAATTCCATTTTACTAAGGATTAATTTTCTTCCTGAATAAAGAAAGAAAAAACAAACAAACAAACAAACAAACAAACAAAAACAAAAACAAAAACAAACAAAAACAAAAACAACAAAATATAAACCAGAAAGAAACTTCAGTGGAAGAATACAGAGCAGACATGTTGCATGTATTTTTGTTCTCTGTTTGATTCCTGGTTGTACACATTTGAGGAAAAGCTCTTCCCTGTTCCAAGGCAGGTGAAATCAAAGAAGTGGGAAGGCATGAACAGAGATAGACATGGCATATGAAGAACCATGGAAAGTAGGTGGTGTTCCTCTCCTGATGTCTTTAGGTTGAGAAGATGCTGTTACAAAAGTGATTTTTTTGCCAACACACAATGAGCTCATCTCCATACAAGGTTAGACACAGAAATCTAATATCTACTACATTCAGCATATCAGCCTGGAAGATCCAACCTCTCTTTTTAGTCCTAAACTCTGTGATTCCGATCTCTAAATGAACCATTTGAGAGGAATGAGGTGTGAGGCACGGCAGCTGGGAGTTCCAGTGCCTCACCAGAGAAGCTGTGGATGCCCCATCCCTGGAAGGGCTACCAGAGCCATGATTTTGGCCGGCTCCATTTAACCACCACTGTGTCTGTGTTGCAGTAGCACCTAGTGGCCAGGGCTATGAAAACACACAGAAAAAGGAAACCTTCCTGCCAAAAAACCTAAATACTGCTAAGCTTAACCAAGAAACAGCAGGTGGTCATATATGACTGCTGCAGCCAACACAAGGTAACTTAAGTTAACTCTAAAGGCCTAATTCTCATGTGAAAGTGAGAGTAAAAATAATTTACATCCTGTGCTTGCTGGCTCAAGAGACCTCAGTATAAATGAGAATCCAGTCCTAAATCCTCAATGGGACCCCGGCTTCAAGAAGGATTTCAGCTCAAGGAGGGGTCTGGGTTCTACTTCGCAGTGTGTGAACAGCTGAATGGGCAATTCATATTATTTTAAGAAATGTCATGATGGGTTTGGTATGGTTTTGTTTTTTCCTTTAATAATTACACCCCACTTATTAGGCTGTAACCAGGGGACCTGTAAAGCCTGTTGAGCTAAGATCAGCACAAATCATCCCACCGGGAACACGCAGCAGAAAACCGAGAATGCAGGAGGAAGAGGTGTTGCTGAAGAGTATGAATCATGTAAGGAGAGCTCCCTCTGGGAAACAACGTGTTGTATCCTTCCTAAAAAATAAAAATAAAATAAATATTTTTTTTTTAAAATAATAAAAAAAAATTTTAAAAAAGGTGGTGCCTCTTTCTTACTGGCAGTACAAATGTCTAATTAAAGCACGCAGAGTCCAAAAGCAAACTGAGATCAAGAAGAGCATTAAGACAGGATTGTACCTGATGGTTAAATTTCCCTTTGCCTTTTTGTTCGTTGGGCAGCACTAGGGGAAATCAATGTCATGCAGAAACACATGAAAGCAGGTCCTGAAAGTCCCTTCTCTGAGCTCCAAGGATGTCTTGCTGAACAGGACTGGATTGAAAAATGAGGAAGTTGCCCAAGGCAGTGCATAGTTCACTTGACACCATGAGCTCAGTCTATGCTGGGAATCACATTTGGGTCCAACATACCCCAGTTGTCCCTACTGTCACATTTTGTCTGTCTGGATGTTGTGCAGATCAACCAGCTGACTCTTGGCTGAGGAAACCAACTATCTTGTATTTTCTGTTCACATGGAATGAGGAACAGGAGCTACTGGCAAACCCAAACTCAGAAGCAGCTACCAAGAGGAGCCAAGGATGAGAAGTTCACTCCATGTCCTGCCTGTAGCAAGAGGAATCCAACAAACTTTTTATGAAGAAATTCAAAGAAAAAAAAAAAATCANAAATAAATATTTTTTTTTTAAAATAATAAAAAAAAATTTTAAAAAAGGTGGTGCCTCTTTCTTACTGGCAGTACAAATGTCTAATTAAAGCACGCAGAGTCCAAAAGCAAACTGAGATCAAGAAGAGCATTAAGACAGGATTGTACCTGATGGTTAAATTTCCCTTTGCCTTTTTGTTCGTTGGGCAGCACTAGGGGAAATCAATGTCATGCAGAAACACATGAAAGCAGGTCCTGAAAGTCCCTTCTCTGAGCTCCAAGGATGTCTTGCTGAACAGGACTGGATTGAAAAATGAGGAAGTTGCCCAAGGCAGTGCATAGTTCACTTGACACCATGAGCTCAGTCTATGCTGGGAATCACATTTGGGTCCAACATACCCCAGTTGTCCCTACTGTCACATTTTGTCTGTNACCAGAGCCATGATTTTGGCCGGCTCCATTTAACCACCACTGTGTCTGTGTTGCAGTAGCACCTAGTGGCCAGGGCTATGAAAACACACAGAAAAAGGAAACCTTCCTGCCAAAAAACCTAAATACTGCTAAGCTTAACCAAGAAACAGCAGGTGGTCATATATGACTGCTGCAGCCAACACAAGGTAACTTAAGTTAACTCTAAAGGCCTAATTCTCATGTGAAAGTGAGAGTAAAAATAATTTACATCCTGTGCTTGCTGGCTCAAGAGACCTCAGTATAAATGAGAATCCAGTCCTAAATCCTCAATGGGACCCCGGCTTCAAGAAGGATTTCAGCTCAAGGAGGGGTCTGGGTTCTACTTCGCAGTGTGTGAACAGCTGAATGGGCAATTCATATTATTTTAAGAAATGTCATGATGGGTTTGGTATGGTTTTGTTTTTTCCTTTAATAATTACACCCCACTTATTAGGCTGTAACCAGGGGACCTGTAAAGCCTGTTGAGCTAAGATCAGCACAAATCATCCCACCGGGAACACGCAGCAGAAAACCGAGAATGCAGGAGGAAGAGGTGTTGCTGAAGAGTATGAATCATGTAAGGAGAGCTCCCTCTGGGAAACAACGTGTTGTATCCTTCCTAAAAAATAAAAATAAAATAAATATTTTTTTTTTAAAATAATAAAAAAAAATTTTAAAAAAGGTGGTGCCTCTTTCTTACTGGCAGTACAAATGTCTAATTAAAGCACGCAGAGTCCAAAAGCAAACTGAGATCAAGAAGAGCATTAAGACAGGATTGTACCTGATGGTTAAATTTCCCTTTGCCTTTTTGTTCGTTGGGCAGCACTAGGGGAAATCAATGTCATGCAGAAACACATGAAAGCAGGTCCTGAAAGTCCCTTCTCTGAGCTCCAAGGATGTCTTGCTGAACAGGACTGGATTGAAAAATGAGGAAGTTGCCCAAGGCAGTGCATAGTTCACTTGACACCATGAGCTCAGTCTATGCTGGGAATCACATTTGGGTCCAACATACCCCAGTTGTCCCTACTGTCACATTTTGTCTGTCTGGATGTTGTGCAGATCAACCAGCTGACTCTTGGCTGAGGAAACCAACTATCTTGTATTTTCTGTTCACATGGAATGAGGAACAGGAGCTACTGGCAAACCCAAACTCAGAAGCAGCTACCAAGAGGAGCCAAGGATGAGAAGTTCACTCCATGTCCTGCCTGTAGCAAGAGGAATCCAACAAACTTTTTATGAAGAAATTCAAAGAAAAAAAAAAAATCAAGAGTTTTATGAAGAAATTCTCTGACACAGAAAAATAAAAAGAATTGACAGCAAGCACTTGGAGAATGAAAAATAGTCAATGTCAAGGGCAGGTCTATCAGGAGGGATGAGCTGGGCTAAGAAGCTCACAGGTTATCTCAGTTTTGGGTCCATAAGGGAGTTATGTAAAATGGCCCACCACTGAGATATCTGGAAAATATAGTCCAGAAATTATTGCAAGAACTTACTTTCTTTTGCTCTGCTTACCACCTTCTTGAAGAAAAGAAATGCAGAGGGTGAAAACTCCACATTTCTACTAGGAGCTCTTATTTTAAGGTGGGGTTTTTTTATCAGAGATGAAAGAAATGTTCAGAGGGAAAATGAGCTCATTTCTGTCATCTGCTGCCACCATCTGCAAACGCAGCAGCAACATCTTTGAAATAGTGAATTAAATCCACCCACTTCTCGTTTCTGCCTTCCCTCCCAGTGTGGTGGGTGGTATGAGCCAGTAATGGGCAAGCTGGCCTGGGAATAAGGACCCAAAAAGGGCCAGTACAGCCCAAACCTTCCCTCCCATTGCTGTCATCGGTCTGCCCCACCAAATAAATTCATTTTTCCTCTCTTTCTCCTTCAGTAGGTTGACTGAATTAACTCTTCCTTCATGCAAGAAGGTTATGCTACTTTTGAAGGACGGTTGTGGAGAGAGCTTGGTGTCCCAGGGACTCTGGGGAAACAAGGCACAGGAGCAGAGCAGATCCCATTTTTCCCTGATGATCAGTACTTTCTGACACATAAACTGCTCTGCTGCTGAGTGCAGAGCTTGAGAAAGAAAGCCAAGATCACATAACACTATGAATGTCCAGCCTGGGTTGAATCCCCCAGTAAAGGTTTCAAAACAAATACTAGCAATGCAGCGTATTTTTTCATGTCCCACTAGTTCCATCTAGGACTGGGACCAGATGTGCCAGTTTTCAACAAGAAAGGCTACTCATGCTATTCTTGGCACAGCTTGAAGCAGAAAGTACCACAAATCCTATTTAATACAGTGCCTAGATGCTAGAGACCTATTTGTTCACTTGGCTTTTCAAGCTCAGCTGGTTCTGATAACCATCTGACCTCCAAGGCCCAGTTCAGCCACAACCCTGACTCCCACCCTTCACAAATGCACCCATCACTAA
Organism: Formicarius rufipectus; assembly: GCA_013399695.1. Taxonomy (NCBI): domain Eukaryota; kingdom Metazoa; phylum Chordata; class Aves; order Passeriformes; family Formicariidae; genus Formicarius; species Formicarius rufipectus. The sequence goes on from VXAU01000232.1 coordinate 294,826, forward strand.
TGTTTTCCTTCTGGAAATGGGTTCCTTCCTATGGCTAAAGATTGCCTTGCAAATAAAGGTTACAGAACAAAGCGAGGCACGTCACAAATTAAATTGCATTGCATTTTTAGTAGTGAGATACAGATTCTTTAGGGCTTGGAGGCATCTTGGCATTCCAAATTAGCAAGATGGGCATGGGTGCTACTGACAGATGTTTAGAAAACTGTTCACATAGCTGAAGATAAGGGGCTTACAACCCAAAATATCCATGAAAATAAGAGGAGATACAAGCATATCAAAGTTGCATAGGGAATTCATCCTCCCTTGAATTCACATTATATGAGACTGATCTGCTGGAACTCAGATATTAAGCAAAGCTAATCCCTGTCTCACACTGAGCTCTGGATGATTGCAACATGTTGCCCTGCAGCCCCATTACTCAGTTCAAATGGGATAAGGTCACTGAAAAAATGGTCATTTCTGTGGAAGACAGCCCTCTGACAGCAGCCACTTACAGCTTGAAAAAGACACAAGTACTAAATACCCTTTTTCCCCTCTGTCTTCACCAGTAAATCTTCCTCTTAGACCTCTGCACAAACCAGAATTTGATGAGAAAGGAACAGCCAACAGTGGAGGACCAGTGAGTTAGACACAACACAGGGTAGGTGCAAATATTCAGATCCATGGAGATGGATGGGTTTCACCTCATGGCACTGAAGGAGCTGGATGATGTGACTGTTAGATCAGCATTTATTACCTACAAAAGGTCATAGTGATCAGGGGAAGTCCTTAATGACCAGGAAAGGGCTGAGCAAACACCTACCCACCTATCACAGGTGGGGAGGAAAGGATTTCGGGCAGCTGGGGTCCCTCCACCCATGGAAGAACCACCGAGCACATCTTCTGGAGTCTATTTCCACACATGGGAAGATCTAGAAGATAAATAATGAATAGTCAACACAGATGATCTATGTGATGATGAACCACCTGGGGCAGACTGCGCTTTACCAATCTGATTGCCTTATGTGATGAAATTGAGGCTATAGGGACAAGGTGACATCAGTGCTGTAACATACTTTGCTTTTAGGGGGGCTTCTGGCCCTATTTCCCATGGTAGTTTCTTTTGTAAGCTGAGGAAGTATGAACTGGACAAATGGATCATTGTGTGGGTTGAAAATGGGCTGGACAGCTGGACTGAGAGCGTGGCAATTGATGATTCAGCAGTTCCTTGCCAGCTGGGGTAAAAAAATCAGGATATGGGAGCTGGGCTTGTACAGCCTGGTGAAGAGGAGACAAAGGGAGGGTCTATGTGTCCAGCAGTCACCCAGAACTATGTGAGGGAAGGTTACAATGGTCATGGAGTCAAACACTTTTAGGTAAGGAGGTAAAGTTAATAAAAGGTGCAACACAAATTGCAACATGGGAAGCTGAGCTTGAATATTACAAAGATTTTTATATAACTAGGTAATTCAACTTTGGAAAAGGTTATCTAGAGGTGATCTTGCATCTGCTTTCATGGATTTTTTCAAGCCATGGCTCATATGATCCCTGATCCAGCTGAGAGATTCCCTGCAACCACTTTTCCTATGACTGTGTGATTCAGACAGGCACCTCCACTGAGTAGGGAACTGAGTTAGGAAGCAAGAAGGCAAAAGCTTGTCAGAATAGATCCTGCCTCCAACTGCTAATCAATGGCCCCCTATGCAGAAACAGGACAGGCCATACACAAGGGAGGATAGGATGTTATCCAAGGGAGAGATGATCATTTGGATGGCAAATGGTAATGAAGACAGTGAGCTATTAAGTCTCTTCTGACTTACTATTCTCCTCCTTGACTCCTTGTCCCCCCAAACCTGGACTTCATAACTTACTGGAAAGAAGCATGTGAGAGGACCTCCTCTACTACTGACACGAGATGAATAACATACAAAACAGAGAATCAAGGCCAGACCAGCTTTCGTAGTAAATAAAAACAGCCCTTTGTTGTCAAAAGGAGGACTGGATCTTTGGCAGGGACTGGTGACAAAGCAAAGCTCCATATGTGGGAAGACAGCCATAAGAGGCTAAAAGCATCTGCTCCAGTGTGCCTGAGAAATAACCCAGTGTTCACCTGGGCAGAGAGACCAGTGACCACTCAGGACAGAGCACCCCAATTCCCAAAGAGGCACCTTGGTTTGCCCTGGATGAAGGGGCCACTGAGATGAAAAGCCTTGCACCCATGTGATTTCAATCCCTCTTCTGGCACATGTACTTTGTCCTCTGCTGGCAGAGCAGTCACTCAGTGAGCCTGTCTCTGGTTAAGGCCTCCCTTCCCACTCCCCCACCCCCTGTTGTTACTAAGCAGGGCTTTTCTGTTTCGTCTCACTTTGCTTTTATTATGGCAAAGCCCTATAAAACTATCAAGTAGAACTGGCCGAAAAGCAGTGTTTCCAGTGCCTTGAAAATGTGAGGATTTAAATATATATATATATATATAAATTTTGGGTTTTGTCCAAATTGAACAGAAATTTTTTCAGGTTTTGTTGTTTTGTTTTTTTTAAAGAGAGCAATTTCCAGGAAGCCAGAAGCTCCCTAGACCCTGCTGCAGCCTCACAGTGAAACGCACGTCAAAGCTTGTCAGCTTCAGTGGGCAGCTGCAGAGCTCCCAACATCCCTGGCCTTGGGGCAAATCCACCAGGTGCATCCGCTCGGGAGCCAGGGACTTAGACACACTTTGTTTCTGCCGTCCTGGAAGAGATCTGCCAGGAGTACAGGTGGGTTTCCTCAAGCTCTCTTCCTCAGGCACGGGGAAAGTCAACTGTGCTCAGTGCAGTTCCAGCAAAATAAGCCAGGCTTAAGCAATGATGTTTCACGGGAATGTTTCTGACCAGCTCAATTCTCTGGGTTAAACCATCAAAGAGGGAACTTGCTGGCTGAAGGAGCGTTTTCACTGCAAGGATATCTGATCCATCTGCAACAAGACTTCCCTTGCAGAAGTGTCCAGTCCCAGTGATCCCTTCTCATCTAAGCTGGCTGCCAAAAAATACTGCTCTGTATGGAAACGACAAGACCATGAGCACTCCACCAGTGCTAATGGTTAGTGGGATGATGCCAGAGCATGACCATTTCGATCATCTAAACTGCTGTTTTTAAAAGCAGAAGATCCTGGTACCATTTTATGACCTAGTTGGGTGTATCTCCTCTTCACGCACTTCAGCCCGCTGATGAGAACGCCCATAAATTAATTGTTTGGATCACTTTAAAACAGATTCCTCTGAATCAGCCCAGATGGAGATGACGAGCTGGTGAAGCATACATCATGCTACAGCTTGGCATCACGCCTGCGGCTCCTTCCCATAAAATGGGCAGCTTTTAGACCCAGTTAATCACATTTAAACAAGCTTTTTATCTGATTTGTTCTGCGTCATAACTCTTCCTCCAAACACTATAAACCACTGTGGCAGTACCATGAAGTACAGGCCAGCCAACACATTTTAGAGTCATCTGCCGGGCTCTCACTGTTTGTTTAAATCAACATTTCATGACAAATATCTGTTTTCTGCAGTCTTTTTAAAATGCAGCTCTTCTTCCACACACACCACACAGCCCTTCAGGATGCATATCCATGCCCTAAGTTCATTTTCTCATGGTGAAATCATCACCATTTTAAGCCACCACATCCTCAGGCTCAGGCAGCAGGTGCAATTCCATCTGTCTGCAAATGGTACCTACAGGAACATGTTAGGATTCCCCCTGTCCAAGAGATCCTCAAGCATGGCACAGATGACCTTGTGCCTCCTGCTGCTCTGCACAGACATTATGGATAAGATGTAGATTATTTTGTTCTCTGTCTTTCTTTCCATGTTCAGACTCCTTATGCAGCCCAAGTGTCTCAAACCTCACATGAAGGGATTCCCACTATTTGTTTAGATGCTGTGGGTGATGTACAAAAGCCCCATGGTGATGGGTGCAGAGTGGGAAATGTAATTCACATTTATAAGCAAACCAAGCAAGCAACTCCATGACAATGTCTGCCACGGGGACTCCAGAAAAGGACAATGAGCCAGCCAAATAGGTATTTACAGGCCACCTTTTACCTTTCATTTATATTTTTAAAAACCCCACAACACTGGCAAAACTTCCCTTCCATACTTTTCACACTCTGTTTCACCCTGTGACAAATCCCAAGAGCAAACCAGGGTTAACTGGATGCCCCATCTTCTACCTGAAAGTGCCTGTTCCCCCTGTTCAGTAGAAGTTGCCTGTCACAGGACCTCAAGAGTTAAAACATCCTGATAAGCTTTAACCTCCTGAATGAGAGGGAGAAAGACATCTGCTTTTTATTTTCACAGCCCAACATCTCTGTGCTCCAGTTTTGAAAAAATCTGCATTCCATATCAACACAGAGAAGTCCTCATAATTTATGCAGTGATACATCAACATATTAAGAGGGTTATATTTTACTCTAATGAGAGAAATAAGATATCTTTTCCTTCACATGAAGAAGGAAGAGTTGTTGTAATAGATGCCAAATGGGCACTCCTCAATTGCTTTAAGGGCAAAGATATTATGACAGCAAAGGCTTTGAGCTGTAGCTACCTACTAAACAAATCTTTTCCAAAACAGATGTGGACACTGTAAGGACATCCTGGGAACTAAAGGAAGAAAATTTATTCGAATAAGGCTAATAGGCAGAATAAATGTCTGAAAATTTCTTGTGTTTCTGAAAAACTCTTTGCAAAAGGAATCCAAATAGAGCAGATGAGAAGATCTCATCCTGACAGGCAGCTGACCACTAATGGTGGGAGGGAGCTGGGATTTTTACTCCTTTCTGAATCTCCCAGCAAAACCAAGCGACAGCTCTGATATGTAGATTTACCCACACAACTCCTTGTGTCACTGACTGGTATTGAGCTGTGCTTCTTGCATGGGCACCTGAGAGCAGCAACATCTTCACAGCAAGAAAATCCTGTCATGACCATGTGAAATCCACAACTAGAGGCTGCTCTGTCTTTTGGGGGGGTTCATGCAGTTCTGAGAGAGCAGGAATATGAGTCCAACTTTGTCCTTTGTCCTATTCCTCCAAAAGAAGGGAAATACAGTAAAGTCTCCAGTTCTGGCCATCTCTGGCCTGTCTGGAGCATCTCTATCTCCCTGAATCATGGGGTAAGTGAGGTTAAGCCCAATGAGGATCCATTAACCTTTTTGCTTGTGCTGCTTTTTGTGTAGTTGTCATCTTTCCCATACCCTCAAAGGAAACTTTTTTATTGGCAGTAGATGGACCAAAATCTCCAAGAAGAAAGGCAGAAGAGTTTTCATCTATAGACAGATAGGAAATTTCAAAATATCTGTGTAAATACAACTGACAGAAGAGCCCACAAGTGAAAGAGAGAGATCAAACAGCAGCAGCAACAGCAGTGTATGAGAGGATGTTCTGTTCTGGGATGATTTCCCACTGGGAGAATATAACTTTTAGACAGCAAAAATAAACGGAGATCTTAATTTCTGCTGCAGTGCTTAATTGCTTTTAGCTACTAACTGGGCAAGCAGAGAATAAAAAATTCAAAAAAAAAAAAAATTGTGTTTGAGGAAAAGGGAACAAATCAAATAAAGTAGAAATCACCCCAAAACACCCTATTCAAGCTGCAGATTCTGCCCAGATATAGATAACATGCCAGATTTTCTGTCTAAAACAGTGTTCATTCATATATTTGAATATTTAAATAATTTACCTAAAGGGTATTAATTTATTAAATACAGAATGATTTATACTGACCCACAAAAGCTAGTAAGTTCAACTATGAGAAGCCAGCACATTAAAAACAAAAATAATTTCAGAAATAGTTAAGAATACCAAAATAAGGGGGGAAAGGTAAGATGAGATTCCTGTTCCACTCTGTGACATTGTCTTAGAGATCACCACAAAGGTTCATTTAGCCAAAGATCACACTTCCATTGGGGGAAGGCCTCTCTATGCACTGTTAATTACTTCAACAATCCATAAAATTAATGGCTAAACAAACCACATTTATAGATATTCTATTTCAGATATTATTTACATTTTACAGAATACGCTTTGTTAGTAATTACTACATTTATGAACTGTTTGGAACAAAACGGGACACACCCCAGGGAATCTGCTTCCATCCCACAACTGCACCACAGACGTGGATACACATCGTTCATTCAGCTTGATGGTGCAGAGCTGCACTGAGGCAGAAGCCTTTCACTGCCCTCTGCAGTGCTCCTCAATCCTGCATTCTGTGCTCCTGTGAAGGGAGGGCACGGCAGCCACGCTCCATTCTCCATGGCTGGGAGACTGGAGCTGCTTGGAGGACTCAGTGCCGCTCATTATTCCTACTTGGACATGTGTGGCACACCCAAAATGAAGACTGGGGTAGCTCAGGTGTGCTGAAGGACACTTCCCTGCCAAACAGCACCGGCCAAACAAGCCACATCTCCAGCTTCACCTAAGAGATCTACCACCCTTTTTTAGGTTTAAGATATTGATTTTTAAGGGGGGTGATAATGAAAATCAATCTGTTTTCTTTTTAACTAGAAATTTCCAAGGTATTAAGAACTTATTTTGCTATCTCTTCCCCCATCTGTGATACAGAAGTAAATCTTTCCCTTCCTTAAATCTCTATCTCCCTCTTGACTTATCTCATACATTCCTGCACTTGGAAATCCAGATTCTCATCCGTTCCAGGCCTCTTTCCATGCCAGACTCTTTGGGAAGAATTTTCTTTTCCTAGTAAAGAGTTGAACTTCTCTCTACTTTTCTCCTTGCTTACTTTCCCAGTTCAAATCCCCTCCTTCCTGTTGGACCTAATAATTACTGTCCTGTTGCCACAACCTGTGTAAATTCCATTTCTCTTCCACCTCCATTCAGGTTTCCACCTACCAAGTCTCCATTTCTGCCAAGTTTATTTAGACTCTTTGTGTTCTTTATCCCCTCTTTTATTTCAAGTACAGGCAGGTGTTTCACATGTTTTAGATAAACCTACATGCCTCTGTGTGCCTGAGTTTCTATGGATATAGATGTAGATACAAGCCAAACCTTGTGTTTCCAAACAGGAGGAAAAGCATGACAATAAATTTCCCCTTTTCATGTCCACTCAATACCAACTCCACTCAAAGATCAATAATTTAGGGATTGAATGCATGAATCAACTCCAGTTTCTTCTCATATTGATGGGCAAGTGGGGAAAGAGAGAAATAAAATTCCTCCTTTCTCCCTCTGCGCCCAAAAACCGTGGAGAAGCATGACCCACACACCATGCTTTGCCTGAGAGCCACTGAGGAGAATGACAGCTCTTCAAATGGGTTCTGTGGCCCAAGACCCTCCTTGGAATGCTAGAACTGACCTGTAATGTCCAGATGCCTTTGGATACCTCCTGGTTCTCCTTGCTGTGGACAGGATCCAGTGAGCAGGTTGCCTTCTCTCCAGTGAGCTTACACACCCCTCTCCAGAAAAGTGTCAGCTGCATCCTGGACACCAAGATTGCCTTTTGGTCAAAGATTACAAATAGCAGCAAGTAAATCAGTTGCCATTAATCATTTTCAATAGCACATAAGGCTTGAAAACAGCAGTCAAAGGGAAGAGTAATTAAAGACATAAGTATATATGGGAACTGGGATAGAACACAACTTTGGGATTTGCCAAAGACAGATATTCATTTCATCTGGCTTCTTTGCTAGAGATTTCCTAGAGGACATACAGTGAATCCAACTGATCTGGACTTCAGCAAAATATGTCATACTGGGCCACATGGAAAATGGCTCTTTACAGGAAAAAATAGGAATTTGTGCAAGCTCTGGAAAGTGCATGAAGTGTTGATTTGTATGAAAGGAAGCATATTATGTGAAAAGGAAATTCTTTGACTAAAGGGAATTACTCATGGAGCTCTTCAGTGCTGGGTCTTGGGAATGTTGCCGGGTATTCTCATCAATGACTGTGGAAGGCAATATAAGAAAAGTGCTAATGAAACCTGCTGATGACCTGAATTTCAGAAATGCTTTGAACAGAGAGGAAAAGAAGAATATTAACACTAACTGGATCTTGAGATAAGACATCATGGAAAATGCACAGCAATTTGTGGTGCAAGGTGTGAGGCAACATGTCACTGCAATCTCGTGGAGGTGGAAAGACCTGGGAGCACTGGATAGCACTTCCAGGAGTGAAAACACTGTTGTACTGGGGTCTTGTGTCCACTTGCACATAAGGACAACATAGGACAACATATGAAAGAAGGGACATAGAGGGAAGCACCTTCAGGAGCAGAAACCAAAATAGGATGGCCTAAATTGGACCCCAATTCAAAGGTATTTTAAATGAAACCTTTAAATTTAATGGGCTTACAGGACATGGGCCAGAAAACCTTGAGGAGCCTCATGTTCTGCCTGGGAATAATAAAGCAAAAGCTCTAACAGGCTGCTAAACCTAAAACTCTTGTTTTGATTATCAGCCCATCAGTGAAGGACCCAAATTTTCCCCCTCTGACACCAGTTTTCAAATGACACTTTCATGGTCATCTCAAGCCAGGAATTCTCTGCACATGCCCTGCCTGTCAGAAATGTCCCAGGCTTCAAAGGTGAGAGGCAGCTCTGGGATAGGACATGCAGCACATGGAAAGGATGAGAAGTGGGAGGCGTTGCAGACCTGGTTTCTAAAAGGCCCTGCAAATGGTTTGTGAGAGGTTCCAACAGCAGAGAACACACTGAGGCTGTGTCTCTGCAGGCAGGCAGGTCGTGGAGCACCCAAACATCCAGGTGAACATCAGCAAGGGAGTGTGGCAACAAACATGAAGTTCCCCCAAACGCCATGGAGTACTTTAGCACCAGCAGGATGTTGAAATCAAAAGAGAGCAGCATCATAAAAGGAAGTGGGAAAGCCAAAATTGGGTGAGGTTTCTACATACAAAACAAGAGCAAATCCCCATCTTTCCATGATTTGACATCTTAGAGGGAAACAGACTCCTTTTTCCGCTTAAAGTATAAACATTCCCTGCAGTGAGCACAGCCTAAAGATCTCAGCATCCTGTTGTTGTATCCAGTCCAAGAAGGGAAACCAAGGCCCTGGGTCTGTAATTGGGGCCACATGGATGTCCCTGTGCTCGCACTGGAATGTTCTGACTCCTCCAGCCCAGACACGCAGCCCCAGGTGAGAGCTGAGCCAAGGTACCTGAGCTGCCACCCCACCCCTTCACCATGACCCCAGGCAAGCAATGCTGAGTCTTCATCTCAGTTCCCCATCTGCAAACCCGGGGTGACCATCCTGCTCTCACCTATGACCAAGCCCATCAGGGCAGGGAATGTGTTTTCTAGATGAACGTGCAAGCCCCTAACTTTGGCTAATGCAACTAAGTGCTACAGTAATTATAAATATCGTAGAAATAGGGCCATATTATTCAAATTATTATAATCAAGAACCAGTGGCTCTTCTCCTGAAAAGTCCCAGCTCTTGAGAGTTTTCACATTTTTGTGTTTGGAACAGACTAATCACTTTCACATCATAAACAAATAATGGTTTTAATAGATTCCATACTTGTGGAGTTTCTACAACTAACATGCAGCAAAGCTCTTGTCCTTCACAGACTTTTTCTCTCTCTCTCTTTTTTTTTCTCTGAAATAGCAAAATGCATTCTGTAGCAAATTAAGTGTGATTCACATGGCTTTCTGCATGAGCACACTGTGGATGTGGCCTATGAAACAAGCTTTGTTAGAATTCTGTAGGCCTTATGTTCCATTTTTTTGCTTATAATTCTAAATATGTTTTTGCTGCAATTTCATATAAGGAACAACAGGGGAGCCTTTCTCTGTCAAATATAACACCTATGAATTCCCACCAATGCAATAACAGATGGGAGGAGTCAGATGCTGCCCTGCCATCCACACGGGCTTCCACCCTGCTCGAGGGCAGAGTAAATGAGAGCAGAAGCCAAGCCCCATAAAGGCATGTGAGATCTTTCACAGGCGAGTTCAACTCCTGAGGAACCTTCAGGACTCATAAATAAATGTCTGCTTTCCCAGGTTACCCTGCATTTCTTTGCTGTGCTCATACCCATTCTGGTTTGAGGCAGCAGCTGAGGCAGTGATAATCCTCCAGTGGGAGGATGAAGCTTGGAGAATTCCCAAGACTGATGTGATATCACTACCACAGAGCTCCCCTATTACTTTTTTTAGCTGTATTCAGTATTTCTGGATCTGTCAGAAAACTCCAGTTCTCTGGCTAAGAAAGGCTCAGCATAGACTGACCCAGTCCAAAGAAAGCTTCTGTTGGGTGATCTTGCTTATCAAGCCCAGAAATTCCAGCTATAGAACCTCTGCTGGCATGAAAAAAAGCCCATCACTTCAAGTCATATGTGCCTAACATAAAACACACTGGACTGAGAGGCCCCGAGAAAGGTGGTGGAGACAAGATTAATAGTTTCAACTGGGAGTGAAACCCAGTAATTAAGTAGTGACCCATGACACTTGAGAAGCAGTAACAGTTTGTTGACCACAAGAATGATTGCTCAGAGCACCTTCCTAATGTTGTAAATGTGAAAATGATTTACAGCATGACCAACAGGGAAAAAAAAAGCAAGTTAGCAGGCAGACAGGATTGACATTGGTAATTGTTCTGACTGCATACATGTGTGGAGGTAAGAAAGGAGAAATACTTTCAGTGTGTAGCATGGTAGCAGTATATCAAAATTACTAACAGCAAAGGGTTCAAACTCCTTGAGCTGAGGTGATTTAAAAACGTGCAAACACCATTCATAACATCAAAACAAACAAGAAGCCTGAAAGGGAAGAAGCCTTCAGTGAGGATTTCAGTAGGGCTGGTTTGCCCTGGATCTGGAGTTGTGAGAGTATCAGAGCTGTGGAGACAGAGCAAAAAACCAAACTATTAATATCCAGAATGAGCCTCAGTGCACAACTGGCCCTGATTACAAAGAAGAAGTAGGAAGACACTCAGGGGATTTCAGCAGCATCTGAAAGCATGAGCTGGTTCAGATTTAGCAACAGTGAGATTTAACAGTGGAAGTCAACAGAGAACAAGCAACGTGTTCAAGAGGAACACAACACTTTTCTTCCAGTGAACTTTACTCACTAACATGCTGAGGGTGGTGAAGCCCAGCCTTGCGGTGGCACTTTTTGTGGCCCTGAGAGAAAACATGACCATCAGAATATCTCAGCTTCCTCTCTGCCTGTGAAATAGGAAGACAATTGAGCCTTCTTCCCCTTGGCATCAGCTGGCCCTGTTGGTAGTTCACTGGGGCAGGGAGGGTCTTCTACAGCATGGCCCAGGGTCTGACAGTCTCACAGAGCAAGATGAAGGTTTCTCTTTCATCCCATTGTTTAATGCTGTTATCAAGAGATAGAAATAGGATTTGTGCTGCCCAGGTGTAAAGTGTCAGGGATCTGCACTGTTTTGGTTTGAAAAGGTTCCCTTTCATTTTTGCCAGAGAAATGGCTCTGCAGCTTGCAAGAGAGTTTGGTAAAATGGTCATGTAAACAGCTGTGGGGCTGGAGGACTGTCTCCTTTCCAGCCACTTTTTATTTGCTACCTGAACCCCAGCTTTGCTTTCCTTTTGCACATGATCACAGCTTTCTTGGTCAAGGCAAAGAGTTTTCCTTGACAGAGCACTGCATCCTGGGGAGACACCAAGCACCTCACCCATACCCAGACCCCATAATATTTGGTTGAAAACCAGGTATAAAGACCCCTCAAACCACCACTGTTCAGACCTGATTTCCTGCAGCCTTTAGTCAGATTGTTACAACCAACACCAACTGAAGACAAATCCACAATGACAATAAATAAAGGTGGTCTCTGATCTATCCAGCCACCATGGCTTGCATTTCTTGTGTCTTGCAGTGCCAAGACTCGTGCCTCTCTCTTCTGTCTGTCAGTCCCAACAGACTTGGATTGCTACTCAGCAGCCCCTGCACAAAGTTGCTCTTCTCCCCTCTCTGAAATGAAAGGCAGTGTAGGAGATGTAGAAATGACAGGAGCACCGGTCATCGTGAAGCTGAGCAGAAGAAAGAGCAGAGCCTTGTTTCAAATGTAATTATTTTCATGCTTGCCTCTTTTGGCATCACTCAAGGTCTCTGTTCCACCATCTCCTGTTAAAAGCTGCTCGGTTTTCTTGTGTTTTTTAATATGGTCATAACCTCATTTTATATAGAAGGGGAAATGCTGGCTCCCTGTGGCTTTCATGGATTTTCATATTGGTGTATTCCAAACAATACGATGACTCAACCTGACGCCAGTTCTTGGCTACAGTGGGGCTCGTGGTAATCGAGAGTTTAAACTTCATAGGGATGTGTGATGGAGCAGCAGCAAATGCCACAGAGAGCCCTAATGAAGGTAAACAGTGGATGGGCTGGCCAATTCAACTCAGCAAGGACACTCCCTACCCCAGGTAGGTGCCTCCTGATCAGGTGAGCCACCCAAAAATCTTACAGCACCACCCGATAAGATGCAAACATGCAAAGGGACACAAGCACATGCACAGAGACTGAAAACAAACCATCTTCACTTTCACTGCAACAGGCAAGAAGAAAGTAGAGGTACAAAGCACCTGTGCTACTGTCCCAATGCCTTGGAAGTTGGCTTTGTGTCAAAGCCAGTCTGAATTCTCCTCTTAATAATTCTCAGAATACGAGAAGAGTCAGCGTTTTGTTCCAGTGAGCACAAGAAGCATTTGCACTCTGGTTTTAATTATAATTGGAGGTGGAAAGACAACCAAAACCTGAAGAATTAAGGTTGAGAAGAAAGAGGTGAATAAAAAGTGATGTCGTGGCATTTGTGCATGTTTCCAGCTGTAAGCATCTTTACACAAAAGCACATCTTTGTGTTGGGTGTTTGCACATCCCTGTACATGCACACATCTAAGAGGCAGGGCTGGTAGCACAACCTCTTATTTAGCTTGCCAAACATTTCCAATTATAAAGCCCTGTTTTCAATTGCTAATAACTTTGTTAAACTTAAACCACTTGGGCTTCAATTTTCCATGCCAAGTGTCTGCCTTGGGCTGAATTTTTTGTTATTCCTTCATTTTTTTAGCTGTCAGCCAATAAAAAGGTTCAGCTGTTTCAGCAAAGATGGCTAGAGAAAATACAGGGGCTTGAAACACAAAGAAAAATCATAGCAAACCTGTCTTGCAAAGTTCTAGGGTCTTCCTGTGGTAGAGAAGGGGCTGGAAATCTTCAAGTAGTGAAAGACCTTGTCAAGTCTGACAGAGAAAAATTGCTCTGAAAAGTCTTTTTATACCCAAGTAAAGCCTCTTACATCTGTGATTCCATCATTCCTGGGCACACTTTAGCCTTTTGTCCTTCTGGCCATGGCAGAGCTGTTTGGACCACTCTTATACAACCCAGCTGCATTCAGATGAGGGGCAGAAAACCTGGCTTTCTTTCATCCCAACTCTTCTGCAAGCCATCATCCTTCTCTTCCCAAAGGCACCACCCCCATTTTAATGTGCCACCTCTCTCTATATTCATCACACTGCATTTTTCAGTTCCAGTAGGGAATGAAAAGCAAGGTACAGAATAAAAATATAGTCCTTCCTTATAAAACCCACGTGGCAGCAAAGATGTGTGATTGCCCCCTCTCCCCCCATGCAGCAGTACCTTCAGGATCCCTGGAGCTTGCTCACTTATTAATATCCCCAACATTCACATCTGTTTCGGATCGGCTTATGTGGATGGGATTTAATAACAAATATGTTCTCCATTAATGCTCGCCCTTGCTGTGCCTACAGTCACTAACAGGCTTACGTATTTTCTGATCAGATCAGATGTTCTCTGTGGTTTGTTTGTCAGATTTTCTGTTTGGTGACTTTCTGCTTGCAAATCAGGTCTGAAAAGCAAAACATGTAGGGAGTAGCGCGGAGCCACCAACACCGGCAGGTTCAGAGGGAAGAAAGCCAGAAGCACCACTTCTCCTGGATCTACAGACTCCTGGCCCAATGCAGGGATGTGCCAAGGGAGAGGTCCACATTCCCCCTTGCATCTCATTCCTGTGAGATGTTGGACATTTGGCAAATGTGTATGTCTGCGACTCAGAAAGGTCAAAAAAATCATTCACACAGGTAGGTGTGGGTGGATTTCAGCTTGACAGGACTACAAACAGAGGGTGAAGAGTTCTGAGAAGTCATGTTTCTCAAAAGATGAAGGAATCACTGAAATAATCCAGGTCTAACTTTCCTAATGTCTTCTTAAAAGATCTGGGGAAAAAGGAGGATTATAAAACTGGAGAAGGTGTGAAAACCACAGAAAAGGAGGGGAAGAAAACAGTTTGTTTGATATGGTTTCTCAGGTGGTCTTTCCCATGCACAGAGCTGGAAACAAAGCTGGACTGAAATGTCAGTGTGATGTGTATTGATATAAGGTGAGGTTTGTAAGCCTCAAGACAACATAGCTCAGGAATATTCAAGAGACAAAAGAAGCCAGACTAGGGAAAATCAGGAGTCCCGCAGTGGGGCGAGAGGGTGGAAGATAGGAAGTGGCAATGTGAACACAGGGGCTTCCAGCAAGGATGACATGTCCTTTTCAACAAAGAGTAACATATCAGTGCACCAAAAGACAGATATAGAAAAATACAGGTGCTACCACACTAAAATAAGTACAAAATGACAAAGTTCTGCTTTCTGGGGAAAATGCATTCCCTTGTAATGTATAAAAATCACAAGTCCTCCTGTAATGACTATTTTCAGAGTCACCACCACCTCTCTCAGTAATCCCTTTCCCACAGACAATTCCATTTAATTTTTGAGAAGATAAATTTTCTGTTAGGAGGAAAAGCCCCAAAACTGTGTTTTCTGAACAAAACCCCACTATATTTTGGCAAAAAGTGGCTGCCCAAAGCCTATCATCCCAGCAAGGGACACAGCTCCCAGTACAGTAGCAGCGGAATTCAGACTGAGGCAGAGCCATCAACTCCCACCTCTTACATCCAAGAGGCCCAGAGGGAAACTCAGAGCAGATTAAGACACTGAAATACTGTCTGAAAAAGATGTTTTCTTTTTTTTTTCTTCAGAGTGAAAACTGCTCTGCCCCCAGACAAGGTGTGCTCAGAGGCAGCCAGCCAGATTCATGGAAGATAACAGCCCCAGTGACCCTATGGAGCACAGCCTGCAAATATGTGTTTCTGTTTTGCTTTCAAGCACCTCTTGCAGTGCTGAGCAGGCTGAGGAACAGAGTTTACACACTGTTGGAGCTGCTCAGCTTGGGGATAACTCAAAAGAAGGAATTGGAGTATCTTGGAGAAGGCGTTTGCTTTGTCTACACAGGCAAGAGCAAATAGACTCATATTGTTCCCTCTCACCTGCTGAGTTGACCAAAAACAAGCTGAGTAATCCTGAACTCTTACAGTCTCACCTGACCATCTCTGCCCAGACCTGGCTACAGACAAGCACACATTCTCTGGCCAAAGTTATGCTGATCTCCTATTTCACAGTCCCATCATGTGTAGCTGAAAATCTGCAAGAACTGCTGTTGCCCTACAGGCATTTCAGCTGGAGACCTTGCACGATGCAGGGTGGAGACTGAAACAAGTCTCGGAGACAGATTATGGGTTCTGAACATGGAGCCAGCATTGAGAGTCCTGGTGAGAGCCATGGATGGTTCCACCAAAGCCATGTGCTCTGCGAAGCGTGGCCCACACAGTCACAAAGAGCAGCCCATGGGGGCTGCTGCAGACAAAAACAATGTGCATCACCACTGGGGAGAATTTAACCCAGCTCCCTCATCCTTCAAGTGCCAGGTGGGAGGTTTGACCTTGGGCAGCAGATCCAGGGACTGTCCCACGGTGCAGACCCACATGTGCACATGCAGAGGAAGATGAAGTGCTTTTGCCTGTGACCCCAAGCGAAATGGCAAGTTCCAGTGGGCCGGGGTATTCCAACACCCACTTTGGGTCTGTAAGCTGTCCTCTGGGTAGGATTTCCAGGCACACAGCATCATATCTTTCACACTTTTTGAACAGGGTTATAAATTATGGCAGGAGCCCCTGTAACTTCAGGCCGATGCCTCCATACTCCTGGCGCCTGCTGGGTGGTTGTTGTTGTTGTTACAGCCACAGCTCCAAATGGGGAACGTGTGATGTACAGCTGGGAAGGGACTTTTCTAACTGCTCACTGAAGCGGTCACAAATAGGAAGAAACTGCAGTTTCCTACAATATTCAGCATTATATAGGCCCTCAGCAGTGCCACACTTTACTTCTTCATTTCTAGCATCCCCCTTTGAGAGTTCTACCCCACTTCATCATCATAAACATGTCAACAATCAGTCCCCGTGGAGGGCTCTGCTGTTTGTTCTTTGGCTCACATGGAGAAAGCATGTCCCTGCTCCAGCCCCCAGCACACATTTCTCTATGCTCAAAGGGGCTGGAATTGGAACATGGCCATCTTGTGGCTCCCGGACCTTGATATACATGGAAAAAAAATAAAAAACAATTCAAAAAAAAAAAAAAAAAAATAAAAAATAAAAAGCAAGGAACATGAACTTGATAAATACGATCAGCTGCCGGGAACGTGCCTGAAGCCTCCTGCTGCTGTTGTTGACATCAGAAAGCTGCAGAGCCTGGGAGATGGGAGGAAGTTTTATTGTCTCGCTCCTACCAGGAGCACGCGATGCTGTTCCAGCTGCCTGGTGCTACCCGGCGTGTCCCCAGCCTGTCACCAGGAAAACAGGACATCAGTTCTCACCTCCTGGACCCAGCAGCCACGGGGAGGCTTCCCTGTGCCCCTCCCAAAACCTCAGAAGAGTTTTTTCATGGAAACCAGCACCGGCATGACGTTTCCCCAGACTAATTTTTTATTACATCTGAAATTTCCTTTTCAGCCACCTGACAGTTCCCAAGACTCAAGGACTGTTAATTGGGTTAAATTGTGTGGCCAGATAGGGAGCACCTGAGCCCTGGGAGAGGTGCTGCTCCGGGGTGCAGCTGTGTGTTGGTGCTTTTTCTAAGGTGGCTTCAGCTGGTGGAGCAAACTCCCCCCAGCTGAAAGTTGTTTCATGTTTTAGGAAGAAAGAGGATCCAAGACAAGGTCAGCTGGTCCTTTGTTCCCTGTTGGAGCTTAGCGAGGAAGTTGAGGCTTCCTGAAACTTCACTAACACATCAATCTGGTCTAATAAACAACCAGGAGAGAATTTCATTCAAATTGATGGAGAAGAAAGAAAGTCCATTCCAGTTAACAGATGTATTATCTGAATACTAACTGAGCTGAAAAGAGATGGAAAATCCTTTGGGGAAAAGCAAATCCAGCAGTGCAGTATTTTAGCAGGGGCATGATGAATAATTTTGTAGTGAGAAGTCATGTGATGAAGACAAAAATCCCTGAGAAGAACCTACACAAATGCTTTTTCAGAGCTTTTTGACTCTTTTGTTTTCTTCCAGTGTGCAATGTGCCATCACTCTTTCAGGTCCATGGCATTAGGTATAGGACAGGAGGGAATTATTTTCTCTCATTTAGAGAGTTTAGGCCCCCTCTAAGGGGCAGGCTGGACAGTTATGAAGATGTAAGCACTCTGTATAGACCCAGAACAAACTTTCCCAGTGTTTTGCTAAAAAATATGGTTCAATGCTTGGCTGGATGAAGCACGGTGAAAGAGCTCCATTTTCATGGCTCATTTAGTCTGGGGCTTTTCTTCAGGGACAGCCAGCCAGAGCACTGATTTTGATCACTTTCTTCTGATACAGAAAAAAATATTCTGGGATTTGGGCTGAGATTGGTTTAATTTACAAGACTTTTAAGATACTTCAAAGAGGTTACCTGGAGAAGACAGTTTCCAAATCTGTCCCACTCCAAGACAGCCAAATCCTTTCTCATATGAACTTATAGCACTAATGCCTTTGGAAAAGGAAACGTCTATTCTCTCCTTGTCCTTGATCTCTGGCTGCATGGAAATTTCTCCAGGCTTCAAGATTCTAACCCTCTTGCAAAAAATTATTCAGATCTTTCTTCAAAGGTAAAGAATGTTTTTTAAGAAATCAGTTTTTTTGTTAAAAAAAAACCCTTACATTTTGCAGAATCAAAGAGTTCCTCATGAACACTGTGGGGTTTTAATGGCTGGAACCCTCTCACAACAGTGTCCAAGCAGCACTGGTGCAGGAGTGTCAGGGGCACTCAGGTGTGAAGGTGCTGAGAGACCTCTAAGTACCTGGATCAAGAGATGGAAAGAAAATGCAAAACGAAACTTTCCTGAGTAACAAAAAGGTTCCTCTTTCAAAATCACTGGAAAACCTCTGGTACAAACTGCTCCTCCTCCCTGATTATTCCAGAGAGAAATTTAAATAGCACTGTGCTTTCCAAGGGAGCTGTAAAGAGCTCCAGAGCCAGCCAGCTGAGATAAAAGGCCACAGCTGAGTGTTTCTGTGAAGACAACAGTTGCACCACGAGTGACAAGTATTTCATGATATTGGTACTACACACCACACGGTTCTTCTGTAAATGGAAAGGAAGATGTTTTTGTGCACCCTGTCATCTGTGGCATTCAGGGATGTGGGATATGCTGCTGTCTGGGATGGGTAGGAAAATGAAAGGCACAAACACCTTACCTTTGAGCACACAGCCTCTCACTAATATCACCAGACTCTGTGAGTACCAGGGAGTGAAACACAGCCCTAGGCTGGTTCATATCCCAGGTGCACAAACCTACCTTCCGCAGCTTTATTACTTATGACCCCTCCGTGTCCCAGCAGCCACATTTGAGGAGCGTTCCCAGTTCCCTGCATACTTTAATCCCTGTCCTTCCACTCAGCACTGCCTTGAGGCCCCATGAGTGATCTCCTGCAGGACCCTGACATCTGAGCACACGCCAGCACAGCACATTCTGCAGGGTACAGGCCTTTTGGATATGTTCCTGCAGAATCCTGCTCCTGGAGTTCTGTTAGTTTGTGTAAACCTGCTCCCTAAATTCTGTCCTAGTTCCTGAAACAGCCTTTCCTACCATCATTCAGTTGAAAGAAAATAAACTTTCATGACCATTTTTATTATTCCATTTACGACTTGTTTACCACCTGTTCTTTTTTCACGTTAAAATGTGACACTAATTTGGGCCCAGGATAACCCCTCCCTTGTCATTAAATCATTGCACCTAAAAAAACCAAGACAAAGACTTTTTTTTCCCCTTATGTAAATCTGCTTCATTCTCCGTGCTAGACATGATTCTTGGCAAAGATGCTGAAGAGGGGAGCTTGGAGGAAATGAATAATAGTTTTGATTCTAAGGAAAAAAATGCCCAAAGTCGATTTTGAAAAGATAATACAGCTTCAATTGACTCATATGTTTGTCAAGATGCTGTGACTCCGCAGAGCCCCAGCAAAAGGAAGAAGCTGTGATTTTTAAGCCGCATAAACTGTTGATCTTTTGCATTGTTTGGATTTTTGCAATCAGATCTGCATTTCAGTTAATAAAAACAAAGCAGTTACTCAACATTTCTTATATTCAGGGCAGCAAGCAGACCAGCTTTCAGAGACACCAGCCAACTGCCTCCAGTCAGGCTCAGTTAAATTCAACCACATGCAGCCGCTCTCCTCCGTCTGACAGGACAGCATTCCTGAAAAAGTGGTTCTCCCTCACCAGTCCAGTCATTAAACCCAGAAAACAGATCTTCTTATTTTAATTCACCTGGCCCTGCTCTAATTGCACACCCATACAAACTGACAGGTCGCTCCAGCCCAGGCAGGGTTGAGCCCAAACTCCACCTCAGAGCTGACAGCTAAAACACACTGAGCAAGTGTTCCGCAGCCCTTTGACACACACTCTGTGTCGTACCTGGGACGTCAGGCCTTTCCTGAGCACGCTTGCAGGATCCTGAAAGGGCTTAAGGTCTATCTGGTAAAAGCTCTATTTACTCCTCGGGAAGTCCCACACAGGGTATTATTTTAGTGGTCTGTCAACACAAAGCTTCAGCCTGACTGGGGTTGTGCCATCCCAGGCATGTATTAATGAATCACTTCAACAGAAGTATCTTAATGCAACCATCCTTTTAAAAAATCAATCAGAATTAAATGGAAACCGCAAAACCAGTAAGTGGATGTATTGTTAAGAGGTTTTGATTAAAGCTTTGGAAATTAAAAGGATCAGACTGAGGATCACAGAAACATACCGCAAAATCATCAAAAGAAGATGAGGAGCAGATTTTGTAGCCCTTGCTCTTGAGGGAGATAAATCAGTTCTTTATATTTTATGTAAGGAAAGGGTTGCAAAACTTGGCCTTTGATACACAGAAAATCTTCTTAACTGATCTTGAGTCCTTGAAGCCAGCGAGTCCTTTGGTGTTTCCCCTGTGAGGAGTGTCTGGCAGCAGGACAGATGCTCTAAACAGAGGTTTCTCTCCTGTCACTCAGCTGGATGTGCCAGGGTGAATCTCTTCATATCACCAGCATGGTGACAAGCAGTAGATGCTATAGCTCATCCACCACTAATTGATGGAAGCAGAGAAAGCATTTTATAAAGCAATGATATCACTGAGTGAGAGAACTGCTTATGTTGCCTGACAGGTACAATTTAAGGCTTTTGTGTCTTAAAGCTCCATGCATTGAATTTCTTATGGAATAACAGCAGTGTGCCACATCCTGGGTTTTTCAGGAAACCTTAAATATCTACATGAATTTTTGTTTTCAATCACACTAAAAAGGAGTGAAGATCATTAGACCCATAGGCACTTCAACATGGTCAAACCCTCATCCACCCAAAATCCCTGCCAAAACTCCATTCTTCTATTTATCTACCAAGCTCCCTGTTCCTATTCTAATTTCATCCAAAATTTACCCCTTCCTTGGACATGCAGGTATAAAAATTGAGTGTTGGATACAGCCTTTGGATGTGAGTCTGTATGTGCACTCTCAGAGCTGAAGGCAGAGCAATGTAACTGCCCTCTTGCAGTTATAAAGAGTCAGCAATTCCAGCATGGCTTGTGTGGTGAATAGAGCCCTAAATCCAAATGCCAGTTTACAGATAATCTTTCAGTTCAATTACACCAAACTTCTGCTTTTTAGGCTACCCAAAAGCCACAGAAATTAATCTCCTTTGCAATGTGTCTCTGCTAAACTGAAACCTGGTTAAACACAGGCTTGAAGAAGCCACCTGAATTTTTCTATATTTACTGCACATTTAAAAGTCATATTTATATGTGATAGAGCAAAACAAAATGAAAACAAAACCAAAAATAGGTTCTCTGCTGAGAATTTATGTGTCAAGCTTTGCCCCAGAGTGTGTTTTTATGGCCTGGTTATAAACCCCTGGAAACAGAAGGGCATATAATGAAAACATTGACAGATCCTTACCTAGAATATTGTAAATGAGCACACCATAAAAATGACTAATTATGGATATTGTAAAACGCAGCTTAGCTCTCAGACCCAGCTGCTGGGCTGGAGGGCAAAGATGCAGACAGTGATAACAGAGGGCTTGGCCCCTGCTCCTGTTGGATTTGCCTACATACAGACCCAGAGCTCCTCGTTTTGACCCTAATAGAGGGTCAAACGAATGGTCATGACCACAACAGGAAACACTTTTTATAATGTTGTGATCTTAATGGCAAGAAGGGTGTTTGCAGGTTACCTGGCCTGCAAAAATCCTGCCCTTGTTCACTGCCCACAACAAGTCTATGCTTATGTCCACCCTTAATCCCAAGAATGTTCCAGCTTAGTAGACCTCACCTGCCTAGTCAATAAGGGGCTTGAGGATGTTAGAACACACAGCAAACCTCCAAATTCCTCTAAGTGTTTTGGTCTGGTTTATGAGGGAGGGAGTGAGTCACTCAGGTCAGCAGTGGGATCAGGTGAAGAGGTTGGAGTTGGCTGGCTGGAGTCTGTCCTCATGAAGGCACACAGGAATTAGGTGGTTACTGCACAGGGGCTGGTCTCACCCAAAAAAACCCCCAAAAATCCAGAAAGAAATGGAGACTTCATGACATGAGTAACGATGCATCAGCAGGAGGCAGTTAGTTTGGTTTACACATTTGGAGAAGTGTAGTTACTGAAAACAACAGTTCCTGCACAAGTGCAGGGATGGTGCGTGCTCTGCAGGTCATGGAAAGGGTCTGCTATTGCCTGCTAAATTGGTAAACTTCTCAGACTAGACTCCACCGTTCCAGAGTGGTCCTGAGAGCTGATGCCCCCTGAGAGCTGCTCCCTTGAAGATGTTGAGAAAAGACCTTGTGTCTTACCCACTGTGCTGTAAAAGCTAATTGCAGCTGGCAAAAGTAGCAGAACGATGGATCTGGGCTTGGAGGAGGTTTCAGAGGAAGAAAACCTCCAGCAATCCCATTTCTCCCTGTTCTTCTCTGCTCTGGTGGAGAAAAACCCCTCTTCATCTCCCTCCCTGCCTGGGTACATCCCCTGTATCCTTTGGTGCCTGGTTGGGCTGGACACAGATCCCTGAACACCATCCCTCCAATGCCTGCAGAAACCCCATCCCCATGGTCACAGCAGGCTGCTGAGTCTGAGGAACTGGCAGCTGTACCCTCAGGAAACCAAAGTAGAGCCGAGCAGCTTCACAAGAGAGGGCTGAACACTTCTTAGAGGGTGCTGGAAGAACCCACTATTGCAATAAAGGCCTCAGCAGGAACTAGGGGACAGACCTTGGCCATGGACACTCTGAAGGCCTAAAGATAAAGGGTTGGATTACACAAAGCATCCTCTCCTTATCCACTCCTTGATACTGGTCGGTAACAGTGTTTTTTAAGGAATCCCTTAATTAGGTTTTACAGTGCATAGGTTAGGCATTTTCCAGCAAGGGCTTTATTGTAATGAGTTGCACATGTTCCCATACTGTACACCAAAATGAAACTTAGCTACAGGGCATTTCCTTCCACTGCTCTTGCTGGGGAGCAGCTTTAACCTCTTTGCAGACACAAAGCCGTATTTCACTCCTGAGAGGCTCCAGTCATTCCCCACTCCCATCACTTGGGTCAGTTCAGCCCTTAAATGTGCAGGGAACTCGCCAATGTGCTGCAGGGAGCAATCCTGAGGGGTGGGGGAGAGGTGAGACATGGGTGGAAGGGACCCAGGAGGGTTAAACCTGACTGCCAGTAAAGCCCAGAAGTCTCCCAAGGAGGAGCCCAGAGCTGGCAGCCACATCACTGACCAGTGCCAGACTGGAAATCACCTGGGGACCCTATTCCAACACCAGCAGCACTGTACGTCTGTGACACATTTCAACCCACCAGAGTCAGGACTGTTGGAAAAAGAAAAAAAAAAAAAAAGGCAGTTTGATGGGAATGAAGACCTGAGTCATAGGTAAAGGAGAAAACCCAGATTGGAATGGCCAGGTGTTTGGATAGGATTTGCCCACAGTCATCAGCTGAGGTATGATGTTCTCCTGAGCCTGAACTCTGAGTATGGTTTATGCAGGGCAGTCAGAGCTGCTTTTTGGCCTGTATGTTTTTGGGTTTTTTTCAGCTGGAGATTGGTATGAAATTGGAGAAATAAAAACTGTACTGGGAGATGAACACTGCTGGGCCACAGGAGTAACTCATGGAATCCTATATTAATCCCAGCAAGCTGATGCTGCAGCACAAACATCAGAAATCAAAATCTCCAGCTATGGCTTAAGTGTGCAGAATCTACTAGAGATTTTGTGAACTAGCCCAAAACATGGAAACTTCTGACCATCTTCCAGTCTGAAAACAGTGATATTGCAGGGGAGTCCTGTGTGGCAGATTCAGATCAGGCAAAAGAAGACACCTGTGTACTCAACATGCAGGGCAACAATGGGACTCCTTATCACAGGACATGATAGAAAAAAATGTTTACATGGGTTCATAGGACAAATGGACAAGTTTTTGAAAACAAAAAAACCCTTGAAGGTATTCTAAATACCTAAGTAACACCACTGTGCTTGGTGTCCATTTAGATACCAAAGCTGCAGAAATAGTTTCTGTGGCAGGTCCTCTGAGAAGAGACTGACAACCAGCAGAGCTCAGTGCACCTTAGCCCTGCCTGAGGAGTGTGAGCCCCATTTTAGGCAGGTCTCCAAAACCTCAACCTGCAGCAGAGGACTCTGCTGATCCACCCAGCAGCCTGAGCTTTAACACAGCCAAAACGTGTGTTACCCTGAGAGCTGCTGTGGAGGGATGAAACCTCAGCCCCACGAACAGCCAGGGATGTGACAGCTCTGTGCATTCCAGGAGCCTGGCTGCAATGACATCTGCAGAAGTGTTTCTAGGAATTGGAATTTGCACCTGGGTTTTCCGTGGTACCCACTCCTCTTTGCACTTGGACCTTTGCAAATCGGGCTAATAGTATGCTCACAGCAGAGAAAGGAATTTATGTTGTCTTTATGCTTTAAGCCTAAATTTGTCCTGAGGGAACAGTAGCAGAAAAAACAACCATTTATTTTTAATAGACACCAGCATCTTTACTTGGGTCTGGTGTGCTTAAAGGATTGGGAGGTGAATGATATCATCAAGGAAGCAGCCTCTTTCTTTGCTTTTCTCCCTTCATCTCAAAAAAAGAAAATCCTGCACAGGAATACAAGAACCATGCAACAGTGTGCAAATGCTCCTCTTCCGGACATCAGACCTCATTTATCTTCTCTGCTGTCCCTTCCCCAGGGCACAAACTTCCCTTCCTGTACTGTGCTGGGGACAGCCTTCATCACACTCAACTAGAAATTAACCAGGTGATGGCAGAGGCACCTGCAAACCCCCACATTCCTCTCTGCCCAAAGGATGGAGAAGCCTCTCTCAGGGAAGGAGAAGTCAGGATTTATCTACAGTGACAGCCCCTCGACCCAGAACGGCAGCAGGGAGTGGGGCCCCCCCACCCTTGGACACCTCGGGGTCGCTGCAGGCCAACCAGAGCACCTCCACTTGGCTGTGACCTTGCAGGAGCCCTTGCAAATCACATCTGGAATGTGTTTCAGCTTCAAGAGCAATAAATGAAAACACTGAACACAACAGGGTCGAAGCAATGTTGTTTGAAAGAAAAGGTAATGCTTTGACCCTGATTTGGCCCATGACATGTCTGGTTATTCCAGCAAGAACTATGGAAGTGTGGCTTGGGATGAGTAAAGGATAATAAGGTATATTGTCATTAAATAATAGAATTCATTTCAAGCTTCAGTGGCACACAAGAATGGGAAATGTGACTTCCCCACACTCCAAGCCTCTCCTTTTCTTCTCTCTCCACATATACAACAAGCAAATGAGAGCTCCAGAGGATTTATACAGAAACAATCAAGATCAGAAAAGTCCATGCTATTTTCCAAGCAGTTTGTCAAATCCAGATTTGAGATAAAAATAGAAAATTACTAGTTTAATTTGTAAGCAAATGTATCAACAAATGGAAAAAGAACTTACAGTGACAGCATCAACACAAAAATGACAAAGGACCTGCCATTTTCCCTTTATTTTTCAACACTGTGGGTGTGACTCCAGCACACTGCTCCCTAAAACACCCTTTTGGAGGGTGTGGCAGGGCTGGCTAGAGGTGCCCTCATACCTCACCTCCTTCACTGCCTATAGCACGAGACAGCTCAAGCCCTGCTCCTCTTGCTCAGTGTTCTGGTTCTGTGGCCCCCTGCAAGGACTATTGCCTGTGTCACAAGCAAAAGCACAGCAAGTCCTCACAGCATTCCTCTAAAAATATCCATAATCAGAAGGTATTTTCCTTTTCCTGTTGTGGCAAAACCCACTTTTTCCTTAGGAAAGCATTTGACTGCAGGTGAAGTGAAGAGCATCCTTCTAGATGAGCCAATGCTTGTTTTATTTTCCAAATGCAAATGGAATAAAAACTTTTTCTTGAACCTGAAAAGTTCTGAGGTTGTAGGTCTAGATTTGGAAGTTGAGTCTTGCCCAGCTCATGCCACTTATGTTTCCATTTCTATTTCACTGTCAGCACTGACAGACAATCTCTTCTATCATATCCACTAATTTATTCCTCAGATTAATACTTTTCCCTTTAGAAAGGCAATAGCTCCAAGCTGTGAGTGCTCTGACAGCAGAGCTCATTTCAGAGCTCTCTGCCCTGTCATGCTCTCACTGGGGCCACTCTGAGTGTTTCTGATGTTTCCCTTTGGGCCCTTTTGGAGGCTTCACCCACCTCACATCAGCAAGATATGGGGAATTTGAGGCAGGGAAATTCCAACAGAATGACTGAGGGTTTCATTGAGAATACATCACTACTGTAGTTGCTGTCTCCCAAAGACCTGATGGGAACAGAAGACAGGGATGGGATCACTGGTGCTGGAGCCCTCGTATATATCACGGCACCATCCAGCTGCAGGAGACAATCCCTGTCCCTCCTTTTCACAGGCTACTGTTGCAGGAGGTGGCCAAGAAAACGATGCCTCAGCGTTTCAGTTTTTGGCTCCACATGCTGTGGTCCCTGGGTAGCCATGGATTTCCATGGTACTGTTCCCACCACGTGGCCAGGTAGGTTCATAGCCATGTGGCCCTCCTCACTCTACTTCTGCTGGAAACTCACCATATCCATGTCACAGTGCTGTGTCGGGTTATTATTTTATAGAAGGATTTTATATCTTGCCCTTTGAGTCTGGTTTGTTACTACATGTAGGGATGGGACAGAGAAGACAAATCACTTGACAGAGGCTGCAGAGTGAACACAGCACACCACAGAAACCAGCTCCCTGTTTTCTTTGCAGTAGTTTCAGGCAGTATCTCACTGGCTTTTTCTGCCTGATTTTTAGATTTACCAAAAAAAAAAAAAAAAAAAAAAAAAAAAAAAGCCTGGCCACCCTCTTGCTGAATAATTTGCTTACAGAAAGATGTAGCTTTTTCTCTGAAATGATTGAGAAACAGGGGCCTTCAATAGCTTCTTTGTGCAATTTTATTTTGCAGCTTCCAGCCCAAGACAGCATTTCCCGACCTGTGAGGATATGCTGCCCTCTTCCCGTCTAGGACTCTGTAGCTCAGCAGTGCCATGGAAACACATCTCTTTGGATCTGTGGGCTTTACCCAGAGAATCAGTAATCCTCCACTTCCACGGGTTTAGTTTCTCTGCATTTAAGCAATGAGTAAGGCATAATTAATTAAAAGTGTGAGGGACTAGGGTGGTGTTCAAGCAGGCTCCTCCAGACCTCAAGTTCCCATCTCTCCTCTCTCCTGCCCAGGTTGCAATGCTGAGCCCCTCCACCAGCACACATTAGCCCCTGACAGCTCTCTTCACCTTCTCCATTATTCAGGAAGGAGATTTCCCTCCACACATAAAGAATCCTCTAAAGAACAAGAAAATTTTCAAATATATTTTACTAAAATGCCATCACTTGTGAGCGTCTACAAGGAATTTGAATGTTTTGGGGTTCACAATACTAATGAGTGAGCAGGACAGAGCACCAGGACCCTGCCTTCTCCAGTTAAGACCTGCAAGCCTTTACCTCCCCTCTGTGAAAGGGGGACAGATGAGGACTTCCCACCTCCAGGTTGTGACTGTGGGTTGTCACACCTGCTGCTCTCACAGGTGTCTGTGTCACAGGAGATCCCTTGCAGCAATTCCCCTGTGACTGCTCTTATCAGCTGCTGAAGCTTAGAGGTAACTTGGAACAGAAACTTCAAGGAAAATGGGAAGGGGGGAATTGCATTTCAAAGAAACTGCTTGAAAGAAACCTTTGAAGGACCCTATTCAAAGGTTCAGGACTCGATAGAACCATTTTAAAAAGACAAATTCCTGTTTGGGTTTGGGATTGGCTCTCGCCCCAGCAGGACAGAAAAGCTGCCTTCTTTGTAGGAACACAGCCCCAGCACAACACAGGAGATGAGATCCATCTGATAACATCTCAAATTACTTTCAAGCTAAAAAAGCCAAAGGTAATATATTAAGGTAAGATCTACCCTGCATATATTCATGAATAACTTCCATAGAAAGACATGAGCTTGTGCCCATGAGCTTGTAGGTGGTATAAACTGAGCTAAATATTTGTGGTGCTGTCTGTACGTGAGATATCCTCCTGAAAATCCACAGTCAACCTTTGCATCACTTACTGCTGCCGTGTTTCCACCCCAGGATTAAAACACAGCAATCACTTCCCAGCCAGAACAGCAGCTAAATTCCATGCCCGTGCTGAGCTGAAGCCCAAACACAGGCAAACCTTGAGCACAGCTTAACTTTCTACTGGTCTCTGATGGGGTCCAGTCCTCTCCTCTCATCCCAAATATGCACCTTTCTGGCAGTATCATCACCACATGAGAATCACCAGGCCTCACAGCACCAAGATTCATTTGGACTAGCACATTGCTATTAATGGGTCAAATCAACTCACCAGCATAAAAATATGCTGTCTATCTAATTTCCTGATACACTGTTTCCTGGTGGATTTTTTCTGATGTTTGGAATTTTATTTCTCTTGGAAAAAAATATATTTTATTTCTAGATGTACTGAGGAAATAGCTGATCTTATCTTTTGTATTATAGGTGACTTTTTAAAAAGAATATCTTCAATGATGCACAAACCTCTATTTACACAAGCCTTGGTTCAGCTAAGCCCTTAGACCCCGAGTAGCATGAACAGTGTTTAAGTTTAAGGGAATTCTGCAGGATGTGTTTTTAAGGATATTTAGCCAATTTGCTGACACAGAGTCAGGGTTCTTACCACTGCTGCCCTAAGCCCACCCTTCCTTTTTTGCATCATGACTCCAGTTGGGCCATATCTAAACCTGCATGGGGAGACCCTTTCACTTTCCCCAGTAGCAGCCCCTCATCCTGTCTGTGAGCTTTGCCTGTCCCTGAAATTCCTGTGGGCAGACCCAGGAGTGCCCCAAGGATGCTGGGCAGTGACCCCACATGGAGTAGAAGGTCTGTCTATGATACCCAGCATGAGGAAGAGGTCCAGCCTTCAGAGCCAAGGCAGGACAGACACACCCAGTGCCCAAATGCTGGTGGAGAATTCGTGTTCAGGTGCTGGGGCACAGTGGCAGTACCAAGGAAGGGGTGCAGGCTGCCTGAGCAGGGGCCTGGCAGCAGCTGCAGTGACAAGGAGCAGACAGTGCTTCAGCCTCTCCCCTGGAGCATCAGCATCTCTCAGGGCTGCACAACCAGAGAACCAGGCAGAAAGCCAGGAAATCTTGAGTTATATTCCTGATGCTGCCATTAATTTCTTATATGGCCTTGGGCAACTTGTATCACCTGCCAGTTTGGTTTTTTTCTTAGATAAAGTAGGGAAAACAGTTAACATCATGGATTTATAGAGCTTAAAGCTCAACAAAGAAGAGTCTGGTCTGGCTTCTCTATATCAAAAAACCCTTTAATTTCACTCAGTTGTGCCTGAATCAAGGCCAATTGCCTATGTTTGACCAATATATATCTCTCCATCTCTTACAGAAGAACAACTTATCTTCATCTAAAACATCAAGAGATGGAGAAAAGCCAGCACTTCCCTTGGTATTTTCCCCCCTGTGATTAATTCCCATCCCTACTGAGCATTCAAGTTTCATTTCCCATTTGAATTTTTTGGGATTCTTCTTTCAGCCACTACTTCTAACAATGCTTTTTTTTCTGCTAAATGAAAGTGTTTGCATGATTCGGTATTTCTCCCTGTGGCTTATCCACACTCGGTGGGCCGAGGGCAATAATGGCAAAGATAATTAAAATCTGCCCTGTGCTTTGAAATATTAAGCCCATCTCTAAGTCCCATTATCCTGCTCAGTGTCAGAGGTACCACTGACAAGTACTTGACTTCAGCCTTTCAGGCGGCACGCAGCTGCCAGACAAAACCAGGAGTGGAAAAGTACTATCCCATCAAAAAAACAGATGTTGCAGCTACAATTTGTCTTCTGCCAAGACAAAGGAGATGCACTAAATTGATCTTTTGTAAAGGATTTTGTTTTGGTTCCAAGATTAATATCACAACAAACTGGGAGGCACCGTTCCTCAGGGTGCAATGCTATATTGCAGAACTGAGCCTGAATACCCATGCTGAGCATAATTTAGTTAGTCTGCAAGCATGTCTGTAAAGGGGGAGATAAACTTTTTCCATCCAGCAGCACATTATCTAAATAACCCCTCTGTCTCAGCACACAAAGACTGACCACTCAGTTTCAAAGCCAAGCAATACCTGCTAGGCTTGATGCTGCTCATCACAGAGTGCCAGTGGCGGTCCTCAGAGCCCTCACTGGTGGCCTTCATGGGACTGCCTGGCCACATGGAGGGAATGAGGGGATAAGAAGGACAACCTGGGATGTCCTGCGAGGTGGCTGGAGGGCTCAGATTAGAAACAAACATTTTTACTTGCCAGAAAAGTAAAGTCAAGTCATGCAGCTGGGTAAGGGACATCCCATATGGGTTGTCCATGACGTTCCAAATTACAGGAAAATTGATTTCCTGACACCTTTCACAGAAAGGATGCTCTCTATATCCACAGACCAGAACACTGCAGTCTATAAGCTGGCTTTTGCCCCAGGATCATGCCTGCTCGTCACCATTAACAGCATCCTCCTGTGGTACTGTCTCTTACACAGAGTGACAACCCCTTTCCCAAACACACCAGTCCCAGACATGGCTCTTCTTCGCTGATGATGTGAACCACTACACATCTTCACCAGCCACTACTGTGTTTTCATCAAAATGACTTAAAACCCCTACCTGTACAACCTGCTGGGGATGAAGGGCAGCATAAAACTTAAACACATTGATTCAATGCTCCATAGAACAACAAATTGCTGCTGAGTTTTTTATATGGCATATCCAATTAACAGATTGAAACAAGAAGAATCACCAGGCTATGGTATTCCTTCCACATCTTCATCCACCTGAATAACTGCAAGTAAATTCCATACTAGTTTCACTTATGCCCAAGTCTCTGTGCTATCATAATTTATGAACAAATTCTACACATACACATTCAAGGTGTAATGGATCAACAAAAGCAACTGTACAAACCAGAGCTTTTAGGATGTCTTTTTTTCTCTGCACTGTGGGAAGTCTTTTACAATGGTGGAAAACACATATAATGCCCTACCTCAAGACAACAGGAAGTCTTACTGGTGCATGGAAGCACTCCTGAAGCAAGCTGACACCTCTTCTGCTAGGGCTGGTCTGCACAAGGAAGTTTTGCAAGTTTAATTATGCCAGCCAGAAGTGTGAAAAAAACAAATACATCATCCCTAAGAGAGAGAGAGCTACAGCAACAATAGCCTGCAGTGTGGATGCAGTGCTACAAAGGGGGGGATTTATTTTTTTTCTTTCTAGTATAGTTAATTTTGTTTGGGTAGCTCTGATAAACTCCACCAGCAAAAGAAGCCTCTTGGCTCGAATAACTGTGTTTCCAGCGTAGGCTGCCAGTTGGTGATATCTGTGTGTCAGCACATTCCTCCTGCTGGAGAGGAGAGACCTCCCACTGAATTCTCTGAAGTCCTCACCTGGGTTAGAGGAAAGCTGTAAGAGGGATCAGGCTATTCAATAACTAAAAGGAGGCTGAGAGACAGTGTGGTGAGGGGAAAGCTCTGGCTGCTCTGAGCCCATCAGACAGGGCGTTCCTGCCTGACACACATCCTGTGGGCTGCAAAGTGAGTGTCTTGTTGGAGATGACAGCCAGACATGCAGCCATTCCTGGGATTCTGGCATGACCTGCTGCCCACATTGATGGCAAGCTCCTGCTTCAAGTGGGGGGTTATAGTTGGACCTCAAGTTTGGTCCTGCCTGCCATGGGGCCAGCAGGCTGTGAGGTGGGTACCCAAGGTTGTAGCTACACCACACTCTGGGGATGTGACAGCAGAAAGCACTTCTTTAACCAAGAACCAAAACAAGGTCTCTCTGGTTTTATGTGGAGGGTGCCAACAAGGTACACTGGACATATTCAAGAAATTCACCTTTCCCTCCTCCCACAACTACTGAGCCTAATGTTTGCCTCATGTCAGTTTGATGTAGTCCTAGAATGGCTTCCACCTGCTGTCATCAGGAGGCTGACTCCAACACAGAGCAGAGCCAGAGGAACAGCCAGAGCCAAAGTAACCTCACAGGGAAGGTTAATCTGAACAACCCTATGCCAGGTATATGACCCCCCTCACTGGAAATGGGCACCTGCCTGGGCAAGATGCATTCCTCACCCCTGTCCCCTACTCCAGCCTTCTGTCGGTAACCTGTAAACAACCTCAGGTAGGATGGTTTGAGACACTCTCCATCCTTCCTGCTCTGATCTCCACTGATCTCTCTCCAACACACAGAGCTCTGAATTCAGAGCTTCCAGTCTTTGGCCAGGGCCCCTTCCTTCGCATCCTCCGGAGCAGCAAGTCCCACCTTTTCCTTCTTGCCTTCCTGGCTCATTGCCCTCACTGATCCGGAGGGAGGTTGTTGGTTGGGCTTTTCTTGCTTAATCAATCTGCAGAAATGAGCCTGCACGAGGCTTTGTGTTTCTGCAGAGCGAATTCCACAAGCAAGGTGTAAAAGTAATTAAGGCACCAGGCTTCAGTGCTCTGACTGTGCCACCACTGAGCAGTCCCCAGGCACCACCTGCACAATGAGAGCACAGCCGGGGGGGAACCAAAAACCCACAGTTTTTTAGAAAGCCACACCATTTCTCGGTCTGGCTCTCTGGGGGCCAACAGATAAACAGCACTGCCCCAAGGAATTTCCTTCCTCCAAAGGTGGGAACTGGCCGAGAGGAGCCACAGCCTCCCATCCTCTGATGACATCAGCTTCCTCATGCCTGGGGTGAGGGGACTTCAAAGGAGAAGTTAGGGGAAAAAAGCCCTCCTGTGAGATCCAAGAAGGTCATATTTCTGGCCTGGAGGCCGTGTGGCAGAGCTTCATTGCCAGAGCTTCACCCCAGCACTCCCAGAGGGACAATAAAATGGGCAGGAAAGTACGAGCCCAGCAGAGGCAGCCACGCCACAACAACTGCAGGGTTGTGACCAGTGAGAAGCCGCTGCCCCAGTTACTCCAGCCAAATGGTCCTGACACAGCCCCATCTCTCAGGACATCTCCACCAACCCATGGATCTACCTTGACAGAAGACCACCAGTTTACTGGGATTTGTGCCCCTGGGCTGAGCTCTCGGTGGACTTTCATGTACTAATGCCAGGTTAACCTTCAATGCAGACATTGTCTAGTGGTGCTACAAGCACTTCCTGCTCCCTGCAGCTTCCTCTACCATTAAATCTTGAAGAACTGCAACATCTTTTTAGTTCCCAGCCCTACCCTAAGTTTTGCTGAAATATAGCCAAGAACTTCCTGGGGGAAGAGGAAAGAGAAGGGACTGGCAGGCAGACACGGTGACACTGTGTTCGCATAAGCTTCATTTCCTTAGGAAACCAGGCTAAAAATAATAGTCAAAAATCTTGGGCAATTGCCTTCAACTCAACATCTCTCTCTAGGCATGAAGAAAGGAAGGAATTAGCAGGCTGGGTTAGGTTATATTTCATGATTTGTCTACATTATTTGAAGCATAGAAATTAGAAATGAAATTAAGAAGATATATTAGGTCGCCTTGCCCCTCCTTGAGGGAACAAACCTACAGCTGTTTCCCTTAGCATATGTTTTAGTGAAGTGTGCAGCCCAGTTTCAAATGATCCAAGTGATGGAGCTTCCATCAGTTTTCAACAGGGACCCATTCCTTTCCATACATATCCTTTTTTTCTTTTTTCGTTAAAAAAAAAATAAAAAAATTTATCTGTTGACCAAATTTCATCTCATGACTCCTAGGCACACCTCTTAATTGTTTTATAAACTCACTGGAGTAGAAAGGTAAATAAAAGTTATATGCCTGCCACCTACATACTTCAAATAGCATCACAGGGTTCATTTCATGCTTTTGGCTGACTGAGATGTTCTTATTCAATACAGCTTGATTTTTTTCTCTGTGTTGGGGTTAAAAAAAAAAGAAAAAAAGGCTTTGATTAATAAATTCCAGAGTTTTTTTGTGGGGTCTTTTTGGTCAGAGTTTTTCAGACCTCTCTCCCTGGCCACAATTCATCTTGTATTTGAAAGGCCCAACCCACTCAAAATATCCTTAAGAGGATTTTCTCACTCCTCTTGACATTTCTAGTTTAGTTTTCTGCTACATAATTAAAAATTATTGAAAGGGAAGGGTTACTTTAATCTGACATTATTCCGAGAAAATACATCTCCTTTCTCAGCTGTATACACAAACCCTCGAGGGGAGAGGGTCGCAGTCTGTGCCAGCTGTCAGTGCTTTCTGGAAACATTAGGGCAAACCATATTTCCCAGTTAAATTAGCTTTTTCTGTCCAAGCTATGGCTTTTGAGCAGGTCTGAATTTGAGAGCAAAAATCCAGCCACTGACCCAGGACAAAACTGAGGAAGTACCCAAGGAAGAATTAGCACTGCCATATATGTATGAGAGAGAAATAGATTTCTTTATGCTTCTTTGCATGCAAAAAACATTGAGGTGCAAACAGCTTCAGCTTCTCCACCGAAAGCACAGACATACAGAGGCTTTGACCAAAACTCGTATCTTTAACATGCCTATTTCATAGTCAGAAGCAGGAGACGTGAAGATATGTGAGTAGACAGAGTTTTCTTTGCCAAACTGCACTTGTCAAGGGCCAGTTTCAGAGGATTTTACAAAAATAGGAATCGCCATCTCACAATTGCCTGACTCAGAAGAAGAGCTGGTTTCTGGTATTCTCACACCTCCCTGATGGATAGAGGCACAACCATAGCTGTCAGCAAACACAACAGGGAAATGTGCACGTATTTGGGATTCATCCCTCAGCAACTTCTGGCTTCCTCCTGCACCTTGCAACCCACAAGAAGCACCACAGCGCCAATATTTCTGCGTCTGATCCCCTACTAACAAATGCCTCTGGTAACAGGGAACTGCTGGGAAGCCTGGCTCTGTAGATGGGATGGAAAATACTGGGAATATTCCCCAAAGCATTTAAGGGTCTCAAGGGCTCCACAACCTTACAGAGCAGAAGTCCCACGGTTCCACGTCTATTCTCCAAACACACATCTGACACACGACTAACTCCACTGTTGTCCTGAGCCTTCTGCTTCACAGAGCCTAATTCACTCACATTTTCCATAAAACCAAGAAGCACATTCAAGGCCATATTAGGCATAGCTGGAGGATGCTAAATTGAGGTTCCAAGAAGTCTGAGCCCTTTCCTCAGCACTGACAGCTACGTCTGAGTCAGCCCTGCCTCTCTCTGCTGAGTCACTTCATTCTGAAGCATCAGCAGCAAGTAGAGAGTGAGGAGAAGGAAGAAGCAAGGGAGCACAGCCAGGAGTGGGTATGTGACAGGAGCAGAGGGCACCGGGCTGGACCTCATCCCAGCTCTTCTGACGTTTGTTGCTGGTGGGAAAAGAACTCTGAGAACACAGTTTTTGTGAGGGTCAGGCAAGTGAGAGGAGAGAGGCGGGCAGCGGTACCCAAACCCAGGCAGGATACTCAGGAAGCAACAGTGATGTATCAAAGTGTGGTTGTTTTTTGGAGTAGCCTCATGTCAGAATATGTGTGTGTGTGAGCATGTGTGCACATGTGTACGAGCACTGTGTGTACATGCACACACTCTGCACAGTTTTGTTTGGACTAGGCATATTTTGGCAAAGTCAACAACAGCCAATTGCAAATAAACTGCATTTATACTCGTATCTCAAACCAGCTGTTTTCAAAGCTGTACCAGCGGGAATTAAAAGCCTCACTAGCTGTTTCTACATGACCCAGTAATTTTGGTTGCTATACCTTCTGTTTCATCACAGTGCTTTCCATTCTCTGGCCAAAATGAACAGTGAGGTGCTGAGAGTCCGTTCATCTACTTATTCAGGGCTCAGCACCACTTTTCAGGAGCACTATGTAAATTCAGAAGTTGCCTGAAATAATAAATAACTGTGACAGGTACAGAAACACAGTGTGCAGCTCTTGAGCTAGTGTTTCCTCCTCCGGAGAGCTTTATGTTCCCTCGTGCCTACAGAACAGAACATTCCAACGATGTTTCAGCACTGATGGGCCCTGAAGCCTCGGCCAGGAGAAAAGTCAGCTTTCTGGCAGGAAACCCTGACTAGCTCCTGGAACTGAGAAAGAAGAGGAGAAAAGATGAAATACTTTGTTTACCATATCATGACATCACCATCATCACCGGAGAAAAATGCAAGTTCATCTTTCTTCCCTGGGATGGTCCATATGACCCAAATGACTGGCCCTGCTGGATAACACAGCAGGGTCCTTCCCCTCCACAGAGAGCTCGGGGGCTGCAGCACAGGCACCAGCACACGCAGACGTGTTTGACCCCACGGCCACGACTTCAACAGGGTGCAGATGCAACCCAGAAAGCTCGCAACACTGAATTCCCTTTGCAAGATGTGATGTTTTTCCTCTTGGACTGAGCCTGAGTGTGCCTACAGAGCTGTTGACTGCTTCGTGGCAAGCTGTGCCATCACCCAGGACAGTGCACGGGCTCATGGGGACGGGGGAGGATTGCTGCTCCCTAAGATCTTTGCATTGTCCACTGCTTTAATCATTAGCATGTGCTGGACTCAGAGCAAGGGAGAACATGCCCAGGCCTTTAGAGAAAGTAAACCATTTCCTCCAGAGGAAACAGTTGCTTCAATTGACATCTGTCACTCAGGTACACAGAGGAGTTGTGGTTCTCTGGAAAAAATCTGCTTCCAAGGAAACTTAATCTGGCTTAATTCAAACACATCTAGGTTAGCAAAGTCTTTTCCATGGATGGTTTCATCTCCCTCCTCCTTTCACTTCCCTTCTAATCCTGTCCCCCTAAACTCCAATTATTTCTAAGTGCTCTGCTATTTTCTATGTATCTGTTTCTGTTCCCTGGTAACTGAGGTTGTTCAAGATTTCATGGGACTGGTAAAGCCAGGATACCCCAGGATATCACATTTTGCCTGTTTTATTTCTTCCCGGGTTTGGTCCCACAGCCTCCTGCTAGATCATGTCCATGAAAACCAGTTTTAAGCTTCATGACAAAGAGGTTGAAAGGAAAAGGGTGAGTTTTCTACCAGGAACAGGGGCCACTGCTCTCTTCTGGGACTAAGAAATGTCTGAAAGCGTGCAGAACTGCTGTGACTGACAACCAGAAATGCACTAAAAGCACAGTGGCAAATGGCAATATAGTCAGCTGAGACATCCCTACAGTGAGCCTTCCTCCACCTAACTGGAATTCAGAGTGAGTTGTCTGAAAGCTCCAGTAAATCTTCATACTCACACAAGACCAGAGCCAGGGAAGTGCTTTACTGCCCTGAGATGGAATGGAAAATCAGAGCTCCAAAATCCATGCAAAGGGATCATCTCAGGAGGGAAAATGGTGTGGATCAATGGAAATGTTCATTCTAGTTTCAATGCTACTGACTACAGCAAAGTGAGATAAAACTCTAAAAAAATCCAGATCTCATGCTTTCCATATTTGAAAACACTTGGAAATGTTTTCAGGACTGGGAGATTTACTGAACTGGCCCTTGTGCATACAAACACAGACAGGTTATCTTAGATCAACATTTTCTGATTACAAAAACCCAATCAGAAAATTCCTGATCAGACATTTTACATAATTAGAACTGCAAGAAAATGCCATATGAGACCATAAAGAAAACAATCCTGGCAAAATTAAAATTAATATTTTAAAACAGTAATTCATTAAGACACTGTGGAAGCTGCTGTGGAAGTCACAGATCAGTCATCTCAAGGCACAGGTAGGAGCCCAGCAAAAATGTCCTCAGTGGGAACAACACCCAGTGCAGAGATACCGTATCCTTAAGCCCCATGTGCCAGATGCACTAAAGATAATTGGGTGTCAGGTCTCTTTTCATTATCACCTGGAGAAAAGACCCTCTACTTCCACCCTGCTGTGCAGAGCATTGTCCTGGAAGTGAGCAAAACACCCGCAGCTGGAAGGACTCAGAGGATCTCAGCAGGCACTGCTGCACACCCTCCCTGGACACAGCCTCATACCAGCCCCAAACAGCCCAAAATAACCTGAATCTGTGTATGTAGACAGGCAGGATAATTCAGAAACGCCAGCTGAAAACACCATTCCTTTGTGTGAATTCAAGGGAATTCAAGGGGCAGTAATTCATTCAAATGTTGACTCAGATGACATTATGGGCCTGTCCTTCACAATTGCTTAAGGAGTCATTTTAACCTCAAGTTTCTTTAATTGAACCCAATTTAGATGGAAGTCCACCAGCACTTCATTTTTATTTTAATTTTATGATTCAGTTTAGCATTTAACTTCAGTTGCCATCTGATTTTATTATACTTGTTGCTAGTGGAAAATGTATCCACCTATTAGCAACACTACATAAATTCAGATGCTGTCTTAAGAAACATTCTCACACATATGAGAGCTAACATTTCATATAAAATATGCCTACTTGTTGATAAGGCTCGTTGCACAACTCGGTGCCATGACCTTTCCAGAGGAAGCATTGTTTCAAGGCATAATATGTCACAAAGGCAGAGAACTGTGACCTTTCCTCCTCCTGAAACTCATGGTATCTTTGGGGTGCATCCTCAGAAAGGTAAAGGTGATCCAACCACGCACTGTGCACTTGCTGCAGCACAAGTGTCGATTTGAGAATATAGTCCTTCACCAAAGAACTGGTATTCACCTGTCTCCAGGACTACTTTTCCATGAATAAAGGGCTCTGTTTCACAGTTTTAATTTCCATTGCCATGTGTATTATAGACCCTGAAGCAGCCTAGAAATGGTTGCACTGCACTATTGCTAACTAAAGGTAGTCAGAAGAGGTGTAATATTTCCAGAAGACCCAAGTACTCATGCTGCAGTACCACAATATCCACTGCAGTTTCAGTAAGAACTAAACTGAGGCCAGAAAGGCTGGGATGACACAGGCTTCTACTGCAGAACTGCCTGGCTTCAAATCAGATTCAGTGCAATAGAAAACAAGTACAGATTCAGGTCAGTCCAGATTCTGCAAGGCAGGTTACTTTTTAACACTAACAAATTTAGAAGAAATTAAGATGTAATTAATTCTCTTTTTTTTTCCACCCGGTATAATCCAAGAGATTTTGTAACATCTGAAACTTTTATCAGAATTGACAATGGTATAAATACCTCCCTGCCAGTTCCTAGAGTGCTAGCAAACAATCTTTCATCAAGCAAATGAACTCTTACAGACAGAGCAAGATATAAACACCCATATGTAAAGCACATTCTCTGGACCGGGTCCACCACTAGCAAAACCCTCCTGCTTCCCTGGAACCAGCAACACAAACTCCCTTCATATGTCTTAAGTGTCCACAGTCCAAACAATAACACATTAGCATGCTCTTGACACTGCTGTCAAAATAAACAGCTATTTATTAACATTCTACAAGGCATTATTTTTAAAAGAAATCAATCGAGCAAATATATATCCCTCTGTTCCAGAAGACAGCATCTCCCTTTTACTTAAAACAACATCTGGTCCAGATAAGAGCTGCCAAGGGCTAGAGCTCAGAGTCACAACGATTGCTGTTGCTTGGTGGTTGCTTGAGTATTTTTGAGAAACAACATTTTTTCGCTATATGGTATCACTGCCAACTATTCCCTGGGATCCCAGGAGGACAATGCATTCCCTTTCCCTCTCTTACTGGGTAAGCAGAAGAAAGGCTGAACATGGTGATTGCTCTCACTCATCAAACTTGCACGAAATATCAAAAGATATTAAAAACTGCCTCCCCCTCTCTCTGTCTGAGGTGAAAACCTTCCCATCTTCACACAGGGAGACTTTTGCTGCCTTTTGTTCTTGTTGGTAAGGCAAATTTAAAGGTATCAAGGAACCTCTTGAGAAAACCAAGAGAGGAAGCGTGAATG
Organism: Formicarius rufipectus; assembly: GCA_013399695.1. NCBI lineage: Eukaryota > Metazoa > Chordata > Aves > Passeriformes > Formicariidae > Formicarius > Formicarius rufipectus. The sequence continues at coordinate 334,477 of VXAU01000232.1, forward strand.
CAAAGTGAACTTACAAACAAAAAGCTATTTTTAGTGTTGGGGGGAAACTCTTAGCATTGGACAAACAATACAAGGAAGTTTCAGACACTGACTGCTAGGGAGAACTAATATCCCCTTGTCGCTGCCCCACCTAGTCTGGATACAGGAATGCTGCTGTATTCTCAGGCTTCTCGCAACCCCCAAATTATTCACCTTCCCCTTGGCATGGTGCAAAAGTTCATGGCCTCGGCCAAGAGCCATCTGCTTGGCTCATGCACACAGCCTCACACTGGCACAGGTGATCCAAGGTCACAGCCAGGCCCGGATGGCACCGTGGGCTCCGTGGTGTTGGTGAGGACGAGTGGTGGGACTTCCATTTCCAATACCAGCACACGTGGCATTGGAGCACAGCCTTGTGTACCCCAGGCACAGAATTAGGACAGAAGAGCTGAGCAGAAGCAGAAGGAATTACATGAATGGCCTCAGGAGAGTCCAAAAGGACCCTCCTAAACACTGAGTAAAATATATGTCAACAGAGTTTCCCTTGTGATCAGCAGCTGGGGATCTGACTGTAGATTCAGCACATAACCATACCACTTTAGGAGCCACCACTGACTCCTCTTTTCCTCCTAGAATTTCAGCTTTCCACTCCCCCAGGCAACAGAAATAGTAGGTTTGTCAATCAGTTATAGATGTGCAGGTTCTTTGGGGTGAAAAGCTTTTACCCAGGAGTTTGCCTAGTCTATTCAGTCCTTGCTCCAGCTGCTTTTCTGTTTATTCATTTGCAACCAGAGCAATAACTGGACAAGAATAGCCTGTCTTCCAAGATCAGTGAAATAAGAATACACGTGAAGGGTACTGTTTCCCTTGAAAATTCTCCTATATCTTTGTATTTCCCACAGACCTGAACCAGTGCTCAGGGAAAAGAAGACCCTGGGACAGTAATTCGATGGAGCAGCTATGTTCCTGCTCTAGCTGCTCGTTTTGCTGTGAGCTTATGAAAGCCAGGCTTGATGGACAGAGTCAATCAGAAACTGGATGAAATGTGAAACTGTACAAAAAATAGAAACTATACGGGATTACTCAAGTCCTTATCTGGCCCTGGTGCCTATATAGACTCACGGGAGGTCAGTCAGGGACATTTTGCAGATGTGCCTGCCAGTGGGAGAGAGAGATATTTACTGCATTGCAACAAACTGAGCCTTAGGCAGGAATGTGCCCTTCCAGGGACAAAGTTCAACTTCGTACTGGGCCACAACAGCGAAAGTGTAACCAGCAGGTTGAAGGAGATGGTTCTTCCCCTGTATTCAGCACTGGTGAGCCCAAGTCTGGGCACTGCATCCAGCTTTGGGTTTCTCAGGACATGGCCCTGAGGAAGGGCAGTGAGGCTGAAGCACATGGCATGCCAGGAGGGAACTGGGCTTGATCAGGCTGGGGTGAGACAACGATGGGAAGTCATAGCTTCCATGAGAGAATGAGTGCTAACAGAGAAAATGAAGTTTCGTCTCTCAAAGATACACAGCTAAAGGACAAGTTGGAGCGCACGAGATTCAGACCAGCTAAAGGGAAAAACAATTTTGCCCTGAGAGTCTTATATTTTTGAAGTTTTTCAGTCCATCTTTATCACTTACATAGGAAAAGGCTTCTACACTCATCAAGCACTCAACTCTCTTTGACCTGCTTAGGTGTGTCTAGTCTGAGCCAGGAAGCCTTCTTGTTTTTTCAAATGGTACTTATGTCACTGAGCCACTTGGTCAGTTTTCAAAGAAAGCCACCTTTAACTTTGGATTCTGAGCCTGTCTTGCTGGCTTTTTCAAATCACTTTGTTCCACAGATGCTTTACCCTTGTCTTCTTAAATATCCCCTGCATGAGAGGACAGGGTTGTTGGTTGTTGTTTCTTTCTAAATGAATTTCACATGTTTTTTAGTGATGTGGGGGGCAGTAATTGCAAAAGGCCTCCAATCTAAAAATAAGAAGAATTTACTTCAGTTCAGCCTCTTGGTTCCAGTGCAAGGTTGCTCTGTATCTGCAAAGGGTTAAGGATTAGCTGATGAAAAACATTCGAGCAGCTCTGATAACAGAGCATAGCAAACAGTGGCATCAGGCTCACAGCACTGCAGGTCACACATTGCAAATCACAGGCAGTACCAGCCTCATACCCCGTGTGTCTCTGCATTGACTCCTGCAATAACTCACTTGTCACTCCCAAGAATGCTTTGGGATCTCTCTTCCACCCCACCAGCTGACAGATCTGATGGCATGCACCCCAATGTCCCCCCCAAATCTCTGATATCATCCAAACAGGGGAGCCTACTTTTTCAGAGCAGTGACTCCAAAGGCCAGCACAGCCAGGAGGTTTAATGGAAACTGTGCACTGACTCTGAAAGGCTTGGCTGCAAATTTGTTCTGCTTTTTGAGAAGAGAGATTGCTTGACAGGGCAGCATGAGTGAGCTCTCTAAGTATGCTAGGGAGTGGTGCACAAGCAGCCTTGAAAATAAATACACGTGAAAGACAAAGACAGGACACTCGGAGAATCATAAAATATCCTCTATCTTTTATCCTCGCTGTTTTCTGCCCAAGTCCATGAGTCTGTAATGCAGCACTAGCTTGAGACACAGCAATGTCCCTCATGCAGCACCTGTGACTGCCACATGCACAAGCATTTTTGCACATCTAGGACCATCCTCACACTCCGGGGAGCACAGATGTTGGGCACAGCTGGCACCCACATTAGGAAAGGCTCTTGAAATCACTGAGGAATTTGACCACTGTCAAAGTCCAGAAGAGAGTGGAAAAATGCCTTCTGCTCTGTCTTATGCTTAAATTCCGAGACTGCACCTCACTCCTCTCTGTTCCAAACAGAAATGCTTGTGCCACAACCATAATTCAATGCAGCTGCTGTTAAACAATGCTGGGGATATATAAAAGCTGGTGTTACTATGTGCACACACTTTACCTCTGGGACTAAGCTGCCTAGTTTCCATCCACTAACTTTCAAAAGTAGCCCTTTTTCGTCTTCCTCCAAGGATGAGCACAATGGTCCAGGTATAAAGCAACCTAATGGCATTGATGTCAGTGGGAAAATCCTGACCTTTCCACCCCCATCACTATGCTGATTCACAGGGGTTCACTAAGCTGTGGATCACACCTAGGAGCATACAGAGCCCTAGGTGAAGTGACGCCTGATCTCCCGTGGCACTGTTTGCTTATTAACCCAAATGGTACCTCCATGCCTAGAGAAAGTGAAAAGGCAGCAGCTGCTCCATCAGGGAAGCAGGAACTGTTAGTGTGGATGAGACCCACAGATCACTTAGCCCAGTATCCTGTCTCAGATGCTGGCCAGCACCAGCTGCGTCAGAGGAAGGTGTGAGGCACCCGTGTGAGACAGATGTCATCCCTCACTGCAGCCTGCCCGCCTTAGGAAAAGATGAAAACAAATGAGTTTATAACCTTTGTCAGCCTGTCCCAAGGATGTAACTTCACAAATATTTAGGTCAAATGGGGCACACCCTGTGCTGCACAGAAAGAGAAGAGGAGAAAACCCAGCGCTTCGACTCTTGAATGCCACACTCTGTGCTAGATGAGATAAACTGGTGACAGTCACTTGCTATCACTGTGACTGGGTCTGCTGGCTCAGCTCAAGAACCAAAAGTGGCTTAGGGCACAAGTGAAGTGAGTACTGCCAGCTCAGTGCAAGACATCATTTTCCACATGACAGCCATAAAAAAACTGTAGTTCATCAAAGAAAGACAAGGATGAAGGTAAGCTAAGCTAAGCTTCTCTCTGCCAATATTTTAAAACTGAATATAATTTATACAAGGGATTCACCAAATGGAAAATCTTACCTTGATGCATAGGTTCCAAAAAGGTCATGGCAATGTCTCCACAAGCATGTTTTAAAACCAGCTGCAGATGCTCGTGGCTCCTGTCTTCTCCCAGTCTGCTCCTTGCTGGTGGGGACAGGCTGTGGTGACTCCTGCCAGGTGCCCAACCAAGAACAACTGACAGCCACAAACTGCTTCTTACTAAGTCATGACAGGTTTTCTCAGGTTTCACAAGGAGTATCACTAAGGTTCCTAATCAGCCTGAGACTTCATTTCCTCGTGGCAAAGCCTGACTGAGATGAACCATCTTATTTCTGCCTTGATAGTGCCTGGGGTTTTCATGCTGCTTGTAGAAATGGGTCTTCACTATCCATCCCAGTGCAATGCAATGGAGGGCAGACATCACCTGGTCCCCAGGGATTTTGTCCAGGGCTGTTTTGAGGGCAGGGAATCAATCTGGCTGCAGCTCCCCCAGTGCTGGTCCCTGCTGGTGCAAACCCCACACCCTGAAAACCCTGACCTAACCACTGGGCAGGGCAGAAACCTGGCCTCGCTCCAAGGCTCAGTGTCCTCTTGGCAAGGTGGGATGGAGGAAAAAGCAGAAGAAATTTACTGTTCTGCCCCAGCCTGAGCAAGGGGAGAGGGAAATCTGTGGTTTGGCACAGAAGGGTGTCCCCTGTGCTTGGCATCCCCAGAGTGGCATCACCAATGGCACATGAGCAAAGCAGAGACATCAGCCAGCTCTGTGAAGGGGACAAAGGCCAGCTCAGGGGCAGCCCTGAGCACAAGCAGCCTGGCCCATGGCTCTTTTCCTCCATCAGCTGTTCATCATTTGTCTCAGCTGTGTTAATTCACAAATTTCTTTCTCCCAGCCCTTCTCCCATTGTTTCCGAGCAGGGCATTGTCACGAGGCCAGTTCTATATTTATGACAGGATGTCAGCCTACGCTTGCAGTTGCCTTCTTTGAACTGGATACTTTTACCTTCTAAGTTGGCAAGGATGCAATTCAACAAAAAGGTAGAAAAATAAACAAGTGTTTATTTAAGACATGCCTGGTTGTATCAAAACGTACAAGTGGCACTTCTTCCTATTGGCTCTTCCATGGTCCCAGCCAGGAGAGCACAGGTTTTTTCATGACATAAACAAAAGATGATTTCCTAAGAAGATTGAGAGTTTCCTTTAAAGGGAAAAAAAAAAAGGAAGAAGGAATCTGCAGAATAGCCCTTAGGAAGTTACAACTCTGGAGGCCCTTTAGTCCCTCACCAGCAAAATGTATTTAAATATAGCATGGCCTGCCCAGAGCACAGCCTAAGAAATGCCATATGCACGGCAGAGAAACCACTCTGCAGCCAAAGCCAGAGGATGTCAAGCTTCAGGCTCATACCCCTTAGCCTGATTAGGGTCTGGGATCTGTGACCAGGCCTAAGAGCTGCATCTTTGATTTGAATTAGCTGCTTCAAAAGGTTTGAATCTGCTTTATTATGTTTCAATTCCCACACACAGACTATTCTTTAATTATCTTTTTTTTGTGCAGCAAAGTAGTTGGAACAGGAATGCAAAAACCTTTATCCACTGAAAGATGCTGCCAGCCAAATTCAAGCACTTGAGATGTGAAGCACCCACCTCCTCACCCAGGGACCACCAGGCTTTCTCCGTGCTCTTCACAAACAGGAGATGATCCTAGGAGATTTGCAGAGCTCCAACCTTATTCCCCATGAAATGTTTTCTCAAGACTGTTCTCAGCTGGGATCCTTATAAATAATTTTTATCTGTTATTTCTTGGACAACAAGAGCATTGTGATGACCGAGTGAATCTCCTGTTCCTCACTGAGATCATGAACCTTCATGTTTAACTGCAGCAGGTTAGAAATTGTGTCAGAAATGTCATCTTCTCTTCAAAATAACAGGGGTTTTTTGTGAAATTAATATGTTTCAAAGCCCAAGTATCACTCATGCCTCATAGGAGATGCAGCTCTGCACCACATCCCTGTTTTTACAATGGGTAAGGAGTGTGATGGACTACATTTCCTCTGACATGTGGTCTCCTCAGCCCATGAAAAGGGTGATGCACCAGTGACGTGAATGGCTGGGAGTTCTCCCAAGGAACCTGAGCACTGGAGGGAATAGGGACAGGAGTAGTCAAGACTAGAAGATCCATGAATTGGAATTTCAGGACAGAAATGTTTCATTTTGGTCAAGATTACAGTCATAGTTTTCATTGGGGTCATCCCCTTTCCTGGATAGAATGTACCTCTTTCCCCGTAATGCCCCTGGAAAGTGGCTTAGTTTGTGCTGGAGGAATAAGCCAAAACTCAGCCTTCCAGGCAGAATGTGGACAGGAGCGTTTTGCCAAACGTTGGTTTGGAGCCTTCCTTTGTCACCACAATTTCCATTCAACACTGTACCTGCTCTGGAGCTACACAGCAACTTTGTGCTCCAGAAGAACACTATGACCTGTCTCCCACACACTTTCCAAAGCACCTCTGAGTAGTAATTAACTGGATTCAGCTGTAAGAGAAATCTGAAATAGCTCAGGCTCTCTGGCAAGAAACTTCTGTTGTAACAACAGGCTCTGGCTGCGGATTTGTCTGCCATGGATCCTGCTTCCCATCCAGCATAGGGTAACTGCAGCAGGATGAACCCTAGAATGTAATAATATAAGCAGGAAGGGCTGTAATTTGAAGACCTTCCCACATCAAGTCAGTAAAACAATCTTCTCTTTCAGAAAGCAACGTAATTCTTGCATAAGGGTCCTTTACAATAATATACAGCGCTGCTGAACGGGAGCCGTGGGGGGACCCTCTCTGATCCCCAGTTCATTCTCAGATTTAGCTGATAGTTTCTCTCTGACTGCTCTAATTTATATAGAGGAGTGCAAAGTTTTATTTTCAAATGCAGAAAAGGCTGCACATACTGGCTGTTTCCTAAGCATTTTGCAAGAATAAAGGTACTGACATAGAGCATGTGAGTTCACTCCTTGCTTCCAAATGTTCAGTATCCTGGTACCTCAGTTGCCTCTTACCAGATGGAGGCAAGTTCTGTTCATCCTACTTTTCCCATCCAGAAAAACTCTTCAGATACCAAAGATCAGCATTAGAATAAGTTGTAGCTGTATCAGGTCAGCTTCAGTAACTGACAGACAACACTAGGACAGACGTGATTATTTCCTTTTCACTATTCAGGATTCTTCTCTGGGATCCAAAGTTAACACTGGAAAAGGCAGAAAGCCAGATTATATTATTGTTATGTCAGACTGTTACCCCTGGATTTAGGGCAAACAGACCTACTTTCTGGAAGGAAACACTATTCTCAGCCCTGACTGTTGTTTGCTCCCCATTTCCTTCTGTCTTCACAATTGGACATTTTTTAGACATCCCATAAAATCTGAGTGTTAAAAAGAAACTAGAAGACCATGGAAAAAAGGTGAATAATGAAATAATACAGATAGAAAGAGCAGAGAGTAGCTATTATATTTTTTGTAATTACGTTCCCAGGGCAGTATCTAGTGGCACCTTCCACTAGACCACGTGGCTCCCAAGCCACATCCAAAGTGGTCTTGAACACTTACCTTTAATAGGGACTAAGCATTTGTAATTCTGAGCAAAGTGCACGCAGCAGCAACAGAGTGAAACCATGTAACAGAAACAGAACAGAAGGAAAACAACCAGCACTTCTACAGGACTATATTTCATTGCTGCACACCAAGTTTGGAGCAGTGGAAACAAGAGCTGTGCGGCAGAAATCAGTGACCACGGGTGCTCCTATTTCAACAAGTGCTTCAGAGAAATTTATTGCTAATGAGGAGCACAACCTTATTGTGCCCAGCAAGTGCAGATGTGTGCTTGCATAAACCTTTCCTTATCATTACTAAAAGCGATGAGCAGCAGCCTGTCACTGTTCAATAAACAATTCCACGTCCAAGATCCCAAGCCCTGCCACATCGTGTTCTGGTGATTTGCTCTTTCCTCATAGGGAGTCACAGAAAGCTGCAACAACAAACACATGTCCACAGCCCCTCTGGGCTGATGCACTTCCAAAAAGGGGCAAACGTTGATTACTTTTACATGTTATTTTGCCTGCATAGTTAAGAGTCATCCAAAGTCTAAAGAAGGCACTGGAAAATCTCCTGCTGAATTCACTGGCTTTGCATCTGGCCATTAGGTATCCAAGTACTTTAGGCAAATTTATGCTTTTAGCATAAGACAGCCCCTAACTACCATGCAAGTGTAGCCTATGTTTTGGGGAAAGACAAATACTGTGATTTTGCTTTATTTTTTTTGTAAACAACTTCACAACATTTTTATAAAAAATAGATTGACCAACTGGTCCACCACAGCTTCTCCTCCATTTAGGGGGCAGGGGGGGAAAGGAGTTGCTAGGGTGTTGGTGCATTGCCTTTAGAACCATTTTCCCTATTATATTTGCTTTGGGCTTGTTCACATTTCTTCAAGTCCTTGTTTTCCCCATCCCTCATGCTTGGCTGGTCAGCAGACTGGCTTTTCTAGGATGCCACACTGAGCAGTTCCCACTTAGATGCAGGGAGGGGCTGGAGAAGACATCTGGTTATTTTCCTCCTGCAAATGTAAACACGAAAAGGGAATTGGGAAAAGAGAAGGTAGCCTTTCTCAGGCTATATCCTGCAGCAGCCAGGGACCCACCTGGTCCCTGGGGAGCATTAGAAAACCCTCAATGCTTGCTAACTTGTGAGCTGCCTCACATGGCCCCTGAACAGCAGGGAAGAGCCAGAACACAGCTAACTTTAGTTAACTACACCCTAAACCCTCACACCACCAAAGGTCTGCTCCAGGCACAGGCAGGGCAGGCAGCTGACTGGGGCATCCATCAGCTTGGGGCAGGGAATAGAACCAGATACCCCTTCTTCCCACTGCTAGAGCCTGAACTGACTGAAGAGGAGGCAGGTGCAACCACATGCACCTCCACTCCCTCTTGGTGTGCTCAGAGCTCCAGAAGATGTGAGCAGGGGGAGCAGGATCAGGCCAGGAGAACAAGTCATAGGAGGAGAGGGTGCAGAAGTGCTGCTGGTGTGCTGACCCCATCTAACTAAACCTATTGGGAGACTACTCCATCATTACCAACAAACTGCATTTCTTAGCATGAAACAACCCAACAAAATAATTGCTTCTTGCTATGGAGGAGCAAACTCAACTGTTATGGGCCTTGGATGTCTTTTTACCCTTTTCTTGACAGACAAAGGATCTACATTACATATGTGTTCTGGAAGCCTTTTGTGGATGATTTCAGAGATTCAATCTGGAGACAGTTAGAGCTCTCTTAGAAATATTTCTCTTCTCTGAAAGTTTATTCAGCTGTAACTCTGAAAGTTATGTAAGGGAACTAGATAAAATTAGAATATTGGATAAAAATAGCACTAAAAGAGATGTTCATCTTCCTCTAGTATTTTGAGATCACTTTGGGGTCTTTTCTGCTTCTTCACCTAAAGAAGCCTTTGCTCCATGCTGGTCTTTGGCTGAATGCCATGGCATTTTCACTGCCAAGGCAAGGAGTCACCCAGGATGGTATTAGCCTGGTTTCACATCCATTTGTGGCAATGTCCATGGCTGTGCTTCCCAGGCATCAGTGCTCCCTCCTTTACCATAGAGCATAAACCCACAGGTCCTGACAGTGAGTCAGCACTGAGCTGTCAAACCAAGCTGAAACCTCCAGGAAGCAGAATGTTCTCTCTGCATACTTTTTGTACCACTCAGTACGTTACATAAACTCCCAACGGGGAGAACCATAGCAAGGGTTTGGAAGGATATATTTATTACAGCAGTAATTCTAGCATTTAAACTTTCTGACAGCTGCTGTGGACAAATATGCAATAAAAATCAAAGCCAATTCAAAGCTGATATTCAGAGGTGGGAGACTGCATAAGCATTTGGGTTCTGGGCCACATTATACTTTGTTTAGCATTTATACAGTACAGAGGACTGCAGCATCCCTTTTCCACACTCAAGGCAAGCCCAAGTCACTTTGGCTTCATTTTCCAAGCTTGGCTGCATAAAGTTAGAGCTCTGTCTCCTATTATTTGAGCATTTGGCTGCCATGGTCTAAAACATGACTGGCTCATGACATGCAGCTCACAGGAACAATCAATTTGAACATCCCCAGCTGCTCCAGTTCACACCTTCCCTGCTGCTCCAAACATGATATCCCTCTGTCAGAGACACAGGCCAAGAACTGGGGACAGTAAAAGGTCTAATCAGTGCCAGGGCTTCTCTGTCAGTGCCCTTGGGTATCTACACAACGCTCCTATTCACACTCAGTAGAAATAAAAGCAGCCTGTGCTGCAGAGGTCCTGAGCTCTCTTCCATTCCCTCGGAATCACAAAAAAATGTAGGTCGGGAGAGACCCCTGGAGGTCGGCTAATCCAGTCTGCCACAAGGACAACCTGCCGCTTTTTCAGACGAGCTCATGGTGACTCACTATTCCAAACCTCAGTTAGGTTACACGAGGCCAGACCCTACAACTGCCATATGGGTTCTGGCTGAGAAGCCACAGCCTACCTCTACAAATTGCCCTTCTGATGACCAAAGCAGAGATGACAGCAGAACTGTCTCTCTTCAGAGCGTTTTAGGGGAAAAACTGGCCCACACCTCAAGGAACCTAACTGATTTTGGAGTGCAGCATATGTTGTAGTTACATGTGACTGACTCAGCGAGGCTGCACCAAACCAGAGTTGTTTGCTCTATTCAAAGAATTCCTCCCTCAAAAGAGCCAACAGTGTGCTATGTCCTCAGCCAGCAAAGTGATTCTCAAAGCCATCATCTCTCCACAACTGTACCCTCTCCACTGTACCCTTCAAGCCAAATGATTATTGTTTCCCCAGTCACAGTCACATGAAGCTCTAAAAGAGGAGACAGGATGATCTCTGCAGTGGCAGCCTTTCCCAGCATCAGCTAATGCATTAATTGTTGACCATGTAGAGAAGGCTGTGCCTACCCATCAGGACTGCAGGGCAGTGCTCTGCATGAGGCACACACACCTTTTTCTGTTCCCACTGCTCCAGTTCAGGCTCAAATCAACCACCTTAGGCTAAGGAACAGCTCATTTCAGGACACCTGTTGACATTCTTGCCTGCCTGTGCTAGATCTGCTCAGTCTGAAAAAATTAATTCTATTCTAAAGACATTTTGAGTCTCCCCCTGCTGCCCTTTCCAAGAGCACAATGCCTGAGCCTGATTTTCATGCCCATCTTAGCAGATTCTCAATAAAACTAAGCAGCATGCACAGTGGGCATAGGTGAACTGGGGAATGAGCCACTGCCCAAATTCACCTGAACATACTCTTAATTCACAGTCAATACTTACTACACAACTGAAGAGCAAGTACCCAGGCTCACAGAGGAGTGTTGAATAAAAATTACTCCACTGCCCACAGGATACAAAGACTAGTTACGGTTCATGACGCAGGTATAGCTGGATATGCATTCAGGGAAGAATTGCCCTAAGTCCATGATTTCAGGAACTCATCCTTTGTAGGCAATTCCCACTGAAATTTATGAGAGTCTTTTGAGGGTCTGTGTTGTCTGCAGCAGTAAATAATGACTCATACACAGAAGGTCTGAGTATTTTGTTAAGTAACAGGAGGTTTGTACCATAGTGCCACTGAGGTGAATGACCTGACCCATTGCTTTTATTCAAACCCCTCTTTCATTTACAGCAAGCAAGTCAAGGTTATCATGCTAGTTATGCCAGTAGTCAAGTTAACTGGTTCTCTGGAGAGATCTGTAAAAATAATGGTTTCAGGACCTGCCAGGACATGTGCACTGCACCTGGTCAGCTGTGGAAATACTTTACTATCTTTGACAGAAAATGCCATTTTTATCTCTAATCTTCTGTTACAGTATGTCTCAACAACTTGTGAAGGAAAAAAGAATGTGTTCAAGATCTCTCACTGTTCAGAGCTGCCTTGCCAGTTTTCAGTACTTTTGCTGAGCTGGTCAAAAGAAAAATACACACAGCAGAAAAGGATCTGTCAGTAGGATGGGGAGGAAATTGCATCCTGAAGGAGAGAAGATTTTGAGTGATGTTGGATTCACTCTTCTGTCAAACCAGGAAATTCATGTCCCTTTCCAAGCTCACACTTCACCCACCCAAGCTATCAGAGCATATTATAGTTGCCATCAGTTTTGCTCACTTTCTCCCATGATCTGGTTCTTCCCATGATGCTTGTCAGCTCCCCCTGTCATCTTTGCCTCCTTCTGGACTCCCAGTATTTTAGACTTGGCCTGTTTTATCTTTACAATGCATATTAGCAGAATCAAATAAGGATACAAAAAAAACTGAAAACCCACTAAGGCAGCTGACTTATCCCCTGTGTTAGATTTCAACATTTTCTGCAACTTTAAGAACAAAGGTCTTCAGTGGAATGTTCACAGTGGTAGGTCTTCTGGGTCCTACATAATTTCAGACGCTTCTGAAGGAACGGGATTCATCTGTGGTTAAGGGCAAGCACAGCAGGTGTATTCCCTGTCTCCACCATTCTGGATTTCCTCCAAGCTGATTTCCATCCTTCCCATTCCAACAAAACAGTGATCACAGAAGTCACTGATCGTGTTTTCTCTGCCAGCTCTCTATTCTCTTCCAATTTGGCCTTTGTGTTTAGGAAACCCTTACATCTTGTCTCAGCTTTCATGATCCTGTCCTCCAACATTTCTCTCCTGAGAACGCTTTCCATATTGAGCAAACTAAGGGACCTTCCACTTGGCAAATTGCTTCAAATCAAATCAAATTTTTCATTTTCTACTTTATACCAAACTGTCCTAGGAACTTCTAACAGTGTATTCTGGATTATCAGACTGAAAATAACCAGAGTGATCCACAGACTCACATTCTACACATGGTTAAGCTGAGGTACAAAATACAGCAGCACACTGCTCAGATGTCCACATTTGCTGTCCTTACTCCAAGAAGCCACCAGGCTGAGCCAGACTATTGACCAGAGGGCATGTACTTCCGAAGGTGAGCTTACACAGTCTGTTCTCAGCCAGAAATTAAGGTCTTCCACTCACTGCAGGTTCCAGAGCCACAACTTCCATCAAATGAGACAGCTCAGAGAAAAATCTAGCGGACAGAAGCAAAGAAGATACTCTTAAGGGAACTCCCAACTACCCCTTAGGGTGCCAGGTAAGATTTTAAAGAAACTGAATAATAAAGGAATGAGGGGCAAACAGCAGAGATTCACCTCTGGCAAGAACTGAATGACAGTGGTTGACCACCTCTGAATAGAAATTCCACACCCAGCCACCAAAATAGTGATGACCATAGAATTCACAGAACAGGCCATACTGGAAGAGGTCTCAGAAGATCATCTGGTCCAAGTTTTGATGGGAAGGGGAGTCTAGACAAGACTATCTACCACCCTGTCCAATCACATCTTGAAAACCTCCAGTGATGGGGCCTCTAATATGTCCCTGAGGAGGTTTAATTCATTATCCTCATGACTGATTCTTCTTACTCTGAAATATTTCTCTCCTATAGCCAGATGATGGGATCACCCTGCCAACACGGAAGGCCTTTTTCACTCCCTCAGACTGATCACTGACAATCCAAACAATGTGAGGGTTTTTCTCTTTTTTCTGCTGCTTTTTCCTGCTGTCCACTTCAAGGTTGTGGAGCAAGATACGCCCAGGTGCAGCTTTAAAAAGCAGTATTAAGAAGGTCATCTCTGGTCACCGGCAGCTCCAATTGCCAGTTGTAGCGGGATGCAGACCTTTCCTTAGTCACAAAGCACGGCACTTGAAATATCCTGTAGGATGAAAACAATGCCTGCTGCAGCATTTCTCCCCTGATTTTTTGGGAAGAGGGCCAGACTAGCACCACAATTAGTCATACATTCCAAATTCAGTCCCCATTCTTAGGTTCAACCTCTTGCCTGTCCTTATGTTAAGGATGAGGCTACACTCTCCACCCTGAAGAGGGTCTTTGCCTCAGAGTCACACACACTATCAATCAGTCTGGCTCTCAGTAATGAGGAAAGATGCTTTCCTTCCTTCCACCTTCTATTTGGACCTTCACCTTCCCAGTGGGATCATTTTACTGGGTAAAGGAAGACAGAAATAGGCAGAGAGAAACATGTCAATATGTGCATTGAAGAAGAATTAAAAACAACACATAATGAAATACCTGAAAGCACAGGGGAATTTGCTGGAAACTAGAGGAGAGAGGAAAAAAAGAAGCTATCACGCCTTTTACTGCTGCACATGGAGCTAGTTTTGTAAAGTTCCTTCTCCTTGTCCTACCTCCCTCCCCCTGCTCACTGTCTCCCCTGGGGAGGGGAAGGTAGCAAAGGCATCATTACAATATTAATCACCTTGAAAAGGGTAGAAACCCAAGATTTTAAAATCACTGCAAGAGGCAGAAGCATCTTTAGGGGAAAGTTCAAACAGCTTCTTTTGCTTGAGGACTGCTGGAAACAATATGGCAATCATTAGTTTCTCTCTCTCCAGCTCAGGGTCGTCCATTTAATTCACACATGATGAACAACAGACATGCACATAGGTCCAACAGCAATACTAATGCTGCCTCTCTTGCCAAGAATTATGCCACTAAAAAGCACATGTGTGAACCCATGTGAGCCTGGAAAGGGTTAATGGGCTACTGGGGACTCTTTTCTTGGAAAGAAGTAGGGACAATACTTCAGCTGGAGAATGTGCTTCACTCTCACAGTCCATGGACACGGGAAGAGGAGTTGTCTGAGAGTGTGCACAACCCTCTCACCTTCAGCTGAGCCACCTGCAGTCACTGTGAGTTTGGCAAAAGCCTCCTGGAATGCATTTGAAAGGACAATGCCAGACCTGGTGTGGAGGTGCAGGGATTCATAGGTCCTTTCTGACTTTTTGGGTAAGCCCTGAAACCTCACAAGAGTGTTCAGCTTAGGCCTCATTGCCCATTTTTTAATAACTCCAGGAAGAATGAGCAAAATTTTATCCTTATGAGGGAATATCTCTGGTGACAACCAACACCACCTTCGCTCACCTCAGACAGGGAAGATATTCAAAATGACAGCTCCCTTCCTACATGGACCACCAAACACTTGGGGCAGTCAGCAGGGTTTTCAAGACAACCCTGCCTGCCAGAAGCCAGTTCTGCAGTCTGCGTTAGTGTTAAAATCAAACAGGTCATCCAGCCAGGGTCTCCTGCTTCCTGGCATCAGACACATCACTACAAAAAGAGAGGCTGCTGTCTGACCTGAATTCTTAACACCTTCCCAGTGCCATGTGCTTCTTCTCCACATAAACAGTCAATGCCTCTGAATTCTTGGTGTCGTGCTGACTGGGAGCAATGAGCCCTATAGCATAAAAGTCATTTGATTTTAACCAGAAGCCACTGCAACAGTGTAGGAGGATATTTTCCACTCTGGCTCTGGCATTGTCTGTTTGGTGACCTTGAACAGGTAGTGTTATCTTTCTCTGTCTCTTTGTTAAACAGAGATACTGGCACTGACCACTCTTGTAAAGTACTTTGACGTCTGCCGACGATAAAGCACCAGGTGTTGACATTATTGTGCAGTGAACATTTACTCTCATCTGCTTCAAATCTCTGCCTCCTTCATTTTCACTGAATAACCCCTTTGTTCCTGTGTTATGAAACACTGAAAGTAGACTCACCACTGCTCACAGAAGTGAAAACTGGACACAGACTGACAGCGAGCACCTCCGCAGATGAAACCCCAGCTCCATTGACCTCAGTGGGAATGTTGCCAGGGGGGTGCCTGCTCTACTGCTGATTCACAGTAAATAATAGTAAGAAAAGCATTTCATAACATTTTCTAATCTGCTTCTTGAGGGTTTAGTCATCCCAAAAGTCACTATGAATAAGGATTACTCTTCCTTTTCAACAAATGGAACCCTCAAGTAAAACTCTGCCCAGATAATGACTCCTTCGGTGTATGGTGGGATTTTTGTTTTTCTGGTGAAGTTACCATCATCTGAGGCCAAACAACACACTCAAGCCCAGTAACCTTTCAGCAAAGTGAGCAATGATGTCTGCTCCTCATTCCATGTTTTTTTTGCCCAGTATGGTCCCTGAGGAAAGGAAGAAGGTGCCAAAACTGAAATAAGAAAGATAACATTGGTAAATGTCAGAGCTCCCTGGTGAGTGCAGAGGTCTCAAAGACTTGAGAATGCTGAACAGATGACTCACTAGGAAGGGTTGCCACATGTCCTGTTTTTGACAGATGGGACTCTAACATATTGTATCTAGGATCCTACATGTCTATGGTATTTTTGTAGCATCTAAAAGCTTTAATAGTGAAGGTGATGTCTTTTGGGGCTTTGTGGGGTAGAAGTTATCATGCAGGATGAGAGAACTGGATTTAATGCAAAACTGCCAAAACCTTGCATGAATGTTTTGGAGCTGCTTACAGTGGGGATTTGGCTTACAGGTGCAGAAGGGCATCTTTCTTACTGAAAATCCAGATTCTGTCATAGTTATACATATCTACATGCCAGTTATCCATTGAAATACTCAATATATGCATTGAGTTTCTTATGGAGCCTGCTATATAATCATTTGGATTCACACTTCACACCTGTTCTGAGCTTAACTGGACAATGCAGAGATTTTGCCTTAGTCCCATGGACAGATCTCCGAGTTATTTCTGTTCAGGTCAGTCCAAAAGCAGTTGCTTTTTATTACTTCTGGCACTGAAAAATATGTCCCATTGAAAAATTAAATATCATTTCCAAGTGAATAGGCAGTGTATCCTCTATTTGAAAGGCTGAAATCACAATCCAACTTTCCCATATTTCTCTCTGTGTTTTCAGCCAAAGCCACTGGCTGAATGCAAAAGTACATGAACAGCCCTAAATCCCACCATTTTTATAATTGAGTTCACTATTCAACAAATAAATAAAGCCACACAGCTCTAATGTAATGATGCTTGTGATGACATTTTCCACATTCTGCTCCAGATCTTCATGTCATTTATCCCACCACAAGCCAGTGTAATATACCCTACAGCAGGATGAAGAGTTTGGAGTCTACTACTGTCTGTGAACTAAAACAGACCTGGAGTGAAGTCCTGACCTCAGACAATAGCAGCTTTGCCACCAGCAGAGGTGAGACCAGTTTACTAGACCCGGATTTCTAACTCAGGCATTAGAGGTTTGTATTTTTGACAACTTTAATCCAAAAGCCCTGAGCTCACTACCATCATCTGTGGATGTGATTACATGGGCAGACAGGATAAAGCTGGAGTACTCAGAGTATTTCTGCTCCACTTCTGCTTCCAAATGTGAAGTTGTCACTCAGCTGGTCCTGTCCAGCCAACTAATTGTTCTTCTGGGGACTAAGTTCTGTGGTGAACACACCCCCGTGGTCTCCCATTTGACATGGTGCTGAAGGAATACAAATTTGTCCACTCCCCCCTCCCCTTCTTATCCAGTTGAAACAATAAATATTTTTCTCATGATTTATTGGATTTCAGTTTGTTGAAAAGATCCTCCAAACAAATGAAGTTTTAATGGCAACAAACACCAGCCGCAGCACATTAGAAAATATAAACAGCAGCGGAGACCATTAAACAAAAACCACTTTGGATACAGCTGACAGAGTGCTCAGCAATCTTCACCCCCCGAGACCAGGGCCCTTGAGAGAGGGTCACAGTTAGTCCCTCACTGGAAAAGAAATCTGGAAGGATCACAGATTTTAGTCCTCTGAATGCAAGATGGCTGCAAGGGACACTTCTGAAGTGACCAGTTCAGACTTTGGGCTATTCAGGACCACAGGCAATACTTTGGTCATAGAATCCTAGAATCTCAGAATGGTTTGGGGACTTTAAAGACTATCTAGTTCCAACTCTCCCTGCCATGGGCTGGGGATGTTTCACTGGACAGGCTTCCTCAGAGCCCCATCCAGCCTGGCCTTGATGAAGAGATTCGTTCTAGAGAGGAAGAGCCAAGGCAGCCCCTACACTCTCTGCTCCCTTTCCTGCTGCCTTCCTGACTGCACATCACCTCTTGCCAGCCCAGTCCAGCCCTCCAGCTCCCCACTCTGTCCTGTGCTCTCCTCCCAGCCAATGGGCTCAGACTGGAGCTCCATCTCTGCATGGGCACCTGCACAGCCCCTGTGCTGGAGCCACCCAGCACTGCCTCAGGTGAGCCTGGGGCCCTGAGTGACACTTACTGCAAGAAGGGCTGATGTGCACGACTTTGCAGGCCAGGGGAAGTAATTTAGGTCATCATGCTGTGGAAGATGGATGTGCCACCTGTGCACAGGTAACAGGAGTCAGCACCACAGAGCCATCATCACCCACTCCAGGGAGACTCCAGTGTGCCCACAGCCCATGACTGTCTCCTTCACACATCTGCCCCTGCATGGGTAGAAGCAAGTGAGTTCTGTGTGTCTGGATTTATTCTCAGTACATCCCTGGTCACTGCCCTGCCTTTCCATCACACTAACAGCACGGGTGATTGCGCAATTGATCTTAAAGCCAATGCTGTCAAAACAAACAGATCTCTCAACTATTTCTAGTGAGATGAGTTTTTTCCTAGCTTATTTTGACAGTATCAGAGCAGACAGAGAGCGAGCACTGGTACTGCTTCATCGGCATACTCAAGGCTGGGGCAGGTAGAGATCAGGTGGAGAGACAAAACACTCTATTCCTTTACAGCAATCACATCAAAGTTTAAGTGGAAAGGGACTAAGAAGAGATATCCAACAGCACAACTGCCTTTTGTCAAGCCAAGTCCAAGGCTGTTTTCTGCTGCACAAATCCTAGGGTCTCATCTATTCACAACGTTTTCTTAACTCATAGATGCTACTTTAAACAGCCTGGATGAGTGCACAGCTGGGTTTGCCACCTTTTATTCAAACAGGGGAAGCATGGACCAGTAATGTGTTCCAGAGACTGGAAATCAGGATGTTTTGATTTGAGATAGAGTACAAAACATATGTGAGTGACCAAAGACACCCTGACTGAGCCTTTCAGGAAATAAGTGATTTAAGACTTTTTACCATAAGAGCAAGAGTTTACTGTCAATAAACCATTGTTTACTGTCTACACAAGAGCTGTGGCTACTACTTTATTCAAACATTCATATTTTGTCTACTTAATCCATTCCAAGTCCCTGGAAACAATTTCCCTTTCATCAGTCTGGATGCCTGGGAAAGGACCCTGTCTGTCTACAGGGAATCCAAACTGCACCTTGACATCCCAGCATGTCCAGAGCTCCAGCCTGCACCTCCAGCTCTGCATGTGCACTGACCTGAGCAGTCACCTCTTCCCTGCTCCCTTCCAGCTCCAAGTGCAATCAGCAGGATTCCTACAGCACTTTCTGAGGCCGTGACATGAATCCTACCTACCAGGTGTGTGGCCCCAGTCCATACAGCTCATGCAAACTTCACACTTGAGCTCAGCTCTGGAGGCCACAAGCTAAACCCATGGAATGCCAGCATGGTTCAGATAGATGCCAAGTACCTGAAAATAAAATTTAAATAAAAAAGAACCCATAAGGCCCACATCAAAAATCTAGTTCTACTCCAACCTCTGGGCTCTCCATAGAAAGACTGCCTGCACTGGGAAAAGTCACAATCTGGTCAGTTGTAAACTACATTCCAAATGCTCACAATCAGATTTATTTCATGATTTAGAAAATCACTAAGTCATCACTATAAGCACCATGCTGTGTTGTGTACTGAGAGACACCGCAATTAAACTGCAGCAGACCAGAATTGTTCCAGGAATGAACAATGTCAGGAGCACAAAGTGGCCAGTGCGGATTTGCAAGAGTTCAGGCAGCAATTGTTGCAAAGTCAAAAAAAAATAATTTGTTTGAATTATGAGCATGTTAATTTCATTTTTAACTAAAGATCAGAATAGGATTCAGGTTAATGAGAAGGCAGCAAGCAAGGAGGATGAGGTAGGTAAATGAAGTTAATAAAAATAGTCACTTATAATAGCAAGGAAAAAAAATTGAGAAATCAAACTACATTCACTGAGGATGATGTAGATATAACCAGAAACAGCTCAAGGTTCTGCAGTGAGCAATCCCACACTGGTAACCAGCCTAATCCAAAGCCCATTGAAATCAAGGTCTTTCCACAGACTTTGCCATTTGTGACTGCACGAAAAGCAAAACTTTTCCCATTACAGACTGTCTGCTACAAAATCTTTTCTGTTTCTCTACACATTTTTCCACTGTTCTTAATAAAGTAATTTTCTTACATTATGTTAATATCAAAAAAAAAAAAAAAAAAAAAACAAAAACAAAACAAAAAAAAAAAANAAAGAAAGAAAGAAAGGAAAAAAGAAAAGAGAAACCCTTCATAAATACACAATCAACCCTGGGGTAATTTTCCTAGAATAATTTTTTAAATAAACTACTCTGTACAAGCTTCAGTCACTTCAAAATGTGCTTTGAAACTGAAGACTGTGGAAAAGTTAAAGAAGTGATTGCTGATAAATAGTTCCATATGATTTAGCAAATATAATATCATTCCCCCCACAACAGAATGCTTTTTCAGATCTTTGGGCATGCACTTTTTGCCTGCAAAGAGATGTGTACTAAGGTTTAATAAGGTATTTATATGGTAAAGAGCTTCCTCCAGTTCCAGAACAAACTATACCTATCCAGCATCAGCAGTACCCTCGTAAATAAAAATATCCTTTAGCATGAAACTGAACTAAACTTATGGAGTTGTATAGAAGTTGTTGCTAGAAAATGCTTTCAGTGTTCCTCCTCACTGCCAGAACAGGAGGGATACCCTTTTTCACTTAGGTTACGGCAACATGCAAAGATTTATCAGATAACTGGCTTAATTCCACAGGAATTTTCCTGGGGTCTGAAGGAGAATGGAAGCTGTCACTGCCCCACAGAAGCATCAAAAATATATATAACAACAGATGGAGAACTTTTGTTGGTAAGATTATAGAGTACTGTCTCTTGATGGCAGCTCTGTGGAACCAAACCCCTTCCTCTCTTTCAGAACAGGTCATGTATAGCATTTGAGTATATTGCTCTGGGCCTTAGAAATATGTTATCTGGAAAGACTCAGTGTGTAAAACAAACCCATAACTGGGCACCTTTTCAGCTTCCCTGCATGGCTGTATTGCACCAGTTGTCTTACAAAGCCCTTGGAAGACCTCACTCTGCAAGCTGTTGAACTCTGGTTTAACACAGGCATAGATAACTCACACTGGCTGTATCAGATTAGTGCTTTCTGCCAAAAATTATCCAGGTTTAAACAAACACAGGCACATCCATATGCAAAATCCTCAGGTGGAACTATCCTCTTTCTCCTGCCAGAGCAGCACGACTTTGTGCTTAGGAAATTGCCTTCAAAACAAAACAGAGCATGAACGCAAACTTTGTGCTTGGGTTATTGCAAATCATGTGAGGAACTGCAGTATAAGGACTCCAAATTGGCTCTACTTAGGACACATGGAAACCAACAGAGGCCTGATGTCTATTCTATGGATGGACAGGAGCTCCAGGCCAGAAGTCACATACCTTGGTAGGGTGAAATCATGTGTGTGCTAATCCAGCCTCTCACACAGCCCTGGATCTGGCCATGATCCCTAACCCCACTCAGGCAGAATGCAGGCAGGAACAGACAGATCCATCTGTACCAATT
Organism: Formicarius rufipectus; assembly: GCA_013399695.1. Classification (NCBI taxonomy): domain Eukaryota; kingdom Metazoa; phylum Chordata; class Aves; order Passeriformes; family Formicariidae; genus Formicarius; species Formicarius rufipectus. The sequence goes on from VXAU01000232.1 coordinate 355,881, forward strand.
TGTCAGATGTGAACTCAGATGCCTTCAGAGTGCTTGGAAGGACACAAGGAGTGTTCCTTTCCAAAACTCTTGGCAAGGAAATGGATGGGCTGAGCTCTCTGATCTCTAAACAGGAAACAGGTTCTTCACTCTCAAGTGGCTCTATGAAAAATATCATCCAGAACTGACAGAAAGGCCTCTGTTCACATGCAGCAAGAGGATGCCAGAAATTCAGGTGAGAGCAACAAAAGCCCCAGAGGCAAAATGCTGACACTGAGCAGGATGGGGCAACCGAGTTTCAGATTTGCCTGCATCAGCACAGCTGCTATGGATCTTCCTCAGGTACCAGTACTGAGCCTTGAGGAGAGTCTAGGAGGAGAAATGAAAGAGAAGGGAAAAATACTGCAAATGTTCACCCTAAAACCTAAAACTACAATCAGCATGAAAACCTTTCTTTAAGATGATTATATAAAGGTGCATTTGAATGGGGAACATTGTCTCATTGTGCCATCTCTACAAGGGCACATGAATGTCCCCAGATGTCCCAATAGACACAGGACTTGGCTACCAAATGCTCTTACAGCTGAAAATGGGGGGCCGGAATAAGATCTTTAAGGCCCCTTCCAACTGAAACCATTTTGTGCTTTTATGGACAGTACAGATCAGAGAGGTGAGGAAGAAGCTAGCTGAGTATGGACATGTGAGACTCACTCCCATATTTTGTGTTCTTCTGTTTGTTACAGGAAAAAAAGGCTGAGAATGGGTGGGCTGAGAGCCCCCCCATTTACACAATGTGGAAACAATAAATCACAGGCAGCCCTGAAGAGCCACCCTTGATTTTTAAATATGAAAAGACCTCTTTCTCATAACTCTCTGATTGTCCCTTCCATCTTAATCTCAACCCAGCACAGGTTCCTTGGGAAGGGTCTCATGACACATAAAGCAGGCAGGGAAACCCATGGGTCTGAGAGAACTGGCTGAACCACCCCAGTCTGGTCTTGCTTGGATGATGTGGATTTAGTCTTGACTACACATTCACTTTGTCCCTTGACTGCAGCACTGGATCCTGCTCTGGCTAATCCAAATTCCCATCACGACTCAGTACATGCAAGGAATGTCAGATCTTTCAGCACATGAGTTCTGCTTTGCTGACTACAACAGGTTTCCTCTGAGGCAACTCTTGTCTCACCCTTCCTTGGCACTTTTTACCTGGTCTATACTTTTCACATTCCTCTTTCCTCCTGAGATTTCCCAGTGGGGACTTCTGAAATCTTTACTGCCCAGCACAGAGCAGGGATGAGAGAAGGATACTAGAGCTCATTTATCTCATCATGGCCAAACACACACACTTCAGACAACCGTTTCTGTAACTCCTCAGCCATTCCTCCATCCTCTGGAAAGGGGTCACCATGTTGATTTATAAGCTTAGGAACCAAACGCCTTTTGCAGGACTGGTGACTAAACAGGCCCAGCTTCCCCAGTAGTCTCATAGAGCTACATATGGCAAGCAGAGCTTCACAAAGGCTTTTGTCCACATTTCCCATCAGTCAGACCATAGGAAGACAAACTTTGGCCAAGGTTACCTTATCAGTGACCCCCAGCCTCTGGCCTGGTTTCAGTAGACCCCAGAGATCTCAGAGTGTCCATTCCCAGCCACACACAGATACACTCCCCTGACAGGATTTCTGCCCTGGTAAACATTTCAGTCCTTTTCCCTGGGAAACAGGGGCTGTGGAGCACGGAATTAGCTGCATTAGTCTCTGGGGCATCTCCAGAGGGAGGATATTAACCTGGATTCAGACATTTTTCACTTTTTCCTCTACGTTGTAGACTTTTCTAAGCCTACCTGCTAGTCTGGTCTCAGTGCCCCAGGAGATGAATGGCATCCTACCCACTCCATCACCAAGGCACGAATGGCATGTCCTGCACTCACAGAGGAGTCAGTCAGGGACAGGGGATGTCCACCCTGTGCTCTTCTGCCATGAATAGCAGCCCTGATTGCCTCTCCTTTCTGCCTGCCTCAGCAGGAGGCTGCTGCTGCTTGCAGATACAAGAGTCCCCTCTGCTATCTTCACGAAGATGAAATATGTGCTGCTATGTTTGTAATTATGAATGTTTAAATGTAATCTTAATTGCAAGAAGAAAGTATTTTTAGTCATATTTACACTGCTTAGAATGAATAATGACAGTTCTTATTATGTCAAATGTCAGAGCGTTTGTTGTTGTTGCTGTTGTTGCTCTTTTGACCAGCCCTTAAAGCCATAATTAAAGCCATTTATAGGGAAAAAAGTTACTCTGTAGCCTCTCTTTGTTTAATTTGTGCAATAAAACCAACAAGCTAAGCTCTGCCCTAGCTACAAAAGAGTTAATGTAAAGAATAACAGTGGGAACCATGCTCTTCTCAAAGAGATATTTATTTGGTTTTAAAGAACTTCTTCTTCATGCAAAGAAAATGAAGGTTGGAAACAGAAGAGAAACATCTGCCTCCTCCAAAGTTATGAGAAACTGTGTCACACATTCCTAACCTTTCTCCTGTCCTTTTGGCCAAAACTCAATTACTTTTCTTTTAAGGTAACATATACATCTGGGCAACTGGGCAACTAGCACATAGGAGTCACTCTTTACAGCACAACAGAAATAGATTAACTAAAAAGAAAGGGCATAATACGCTTTTGCTCCTGGGAATACCTTTTTCAGTTACCAGATGGACGTCTTTCTGGATGAAAGATCTGATCTTTGCTGGTCTTTTAAGACCTGGGGAAGACACAGGCTGCAGCAGACACTTAATTGCTTTGGGGTTTGGAGCAAAAGTTTAAAAAAAAAAAAAAAAAAGTTCTTTAAAACTCTTTTGACATGATTTGCACCTTTACCACTCCCCTACATGAAAATACTTAGCAAAATGTTGGTTCCTTTGAGACTGATATTTACCTTAGCAAAAGATTTCAAATTTTTACCCATTTCTGCCAGGACATGTCACCCATAGCCCCAGCAGCACAGGTTTAAACCTTGCTGTGAGTCATTTGGGCTGAAGTGTCTGTCTGGATATGACAAGAAATATGGAGCAAACTAGGCACGAGCTCATATATTATTTACTAAGTTCTATGGCTCTGGACATTTTAGCAAGGGAGAACTGAAAAAAAAGACTGTCAAGAAATTCTAGCATATCCAAAATATATTACCAAAATATTTTTATGCTGTCAACAACTCAAACTGAATGGATATTTTCATTTAATCAAACTGCTTTTCCATCTTTTCAGCTGCCTTTCCTATCTATTTAGAAGCATTTTTCTTGACTGGCTGAATACAACTGTAAAAACATCAGACTAAAGCACTTAAAGACACCAAATAATGCTTTTGAGAACAGGTAGCTTTACAGAGTCCTGAAGGAAATAGCTGAAAGCTAAAATGTTTGGTTTATTCTGCAGGAGTGGGGCATAATGAAAACAGCTGGAAACAATTTTGATGGCAAGCTTCTTTTATACATCTCAACATCTCTCTAACCTCAGCATTCACCTTGAGTACAAATTGCCCCAGCAACTTGCAGTCTAGGATTAAGAAACTATTGCTTATTTAAATACAGATTTGCTGGGGATATCCACAGGAAATTTGAGGAGCTACTTACTGAATGCAGACCATTGTTTGTGTTACAGCAGCACAGAGCAGGCTCCAGCAAACCCAGCACAGTGTGCACGGTACTGTACAAATTTTGGAGGTACCCTCCTGAGCTCAAATTGCCATAATTTTCCACTATTACTACATCACCTAAGCGCTTAGATCTTCATGTTGAGTTGAAAAGCTCCTTTTCACCCCCAAGCTGTCCCAACCCCATGCAGCTAATACCAAAAACAAGAGTTCTCATCAGCTGCAGCAGATGGGAGCTGTGGGCACGGAGGTGAACGTGACTGGTTCAAGGTTACACAGGCGAGCTCTGGCAGAGCCGAGAGTAAATCTACGTCTCTGGCACCAAAGCCTGTGACACAACCAAACCCAGTTATTCTCTCTGATCTTGCTTCTCTCTTGCTCACATAAATATTTGCATGGCTAGAATGAAACCACATTGCATTTTTGTCCCTTTAGGAAAAACAACAAGCACTTAAAATATTTCTGCAGTTTTCCCCTAAACCTTTTAAAGGAGTCGGTGTGGGGAGAATACGTTTTTATTTTTCTTGGCAAAGAAGAAAAGAAGGAGCAGCCCAGGTGGAGTCAGAATACCTGAAAACCCTTCATTCTTCAGCTCTGCCTGCCCTGGCATCACTAGAGGACAGCACAGACATATCTTGAGACCCCAGCTCAGGTGAAGGGAGCAGGTCAGCAGCAGTAGGAAGGTTTTTGTGAGCAAGTCACTTGAACATTTTCATGGGAAAGTTGTATAATCCATGCTGGATTGTCTGTGCCAACCACAGTTCACTTAAATTGACCCACATCTGATTACAGTACAAGCATACACTGAATGTCCTAAGCAGGATTGTCACGGAGGATGAACATGATTAATCCGTGCCTCTCTGTCTTTCCCAGGAGAAGCGAGAACAGCTCACTCCCTTCAAAAACCATCCAGGGTCATCTCTGGCTCTGCCAGAGGAATTTCACCTGCCTATGCCAGCAGAGTGTTCAGCTCCAGTACAAGGACCAGAACACACTCACATCCACACGAAACAGCCCAAGGTGGAAAAACCTCCCACTCTGCTCCAAGCCTGTCCGACCCCTCTCCTGGGAGAATGGCTGGGTGATTTTGTAGGAATAACCAATCCCCCTCCCAGTGAGGAGAGACACAAGAGCTGCTTCGCGGCTGCTTCCCTGAGAGGGGGCAGAGGGGGAGAGGGAAGGCGTGTGTGTCTTCAGCATGTTTGCCCATTTCCAGCCTTTATTCCTAACACATGTTTCTTCTTTTATGCAAACCATGTCTCTTCTGTTTTCTGTCTTCTTGATTTCATTTTAAAACACAGTATTTTTATGGCATGAAGAGATAAAGATATGAGGAGGGGAGGGAAAGTGGTACAAAAAGCAATTAAGTCTGGTGGCTGGTTATTGTAATGCACTAAGGAACAACCAAAAACATTCCCTTTGAAAAAGGGGCCAGCTCTCCTGCCGATATGCACAGGATTTTCACAGCTCCTATTAACACAACTGGAAACTATCCAGGTAACCCTCTCATGTTGGTCACAGATTAGACTATCATGTCTGAGATGAAAAGAAACCTTCCAAAGGAAGAAGCAGCACTACTGCTGGATCACTCTAGCCTTGTCAGCCTGTCATCTAAGTTGTATTTGTGCTCCGAAGTTCTTTTATTAATAGACAAAGGTTCAAAACTGAGGCAATAAACTGCTCTAAGGACCTTTTTTGAGTACACCTATGGTGAACAGCTGAGCAGAATGAAGTACAGGGAGACCATAGGAGTTCTGCTCTGGAGCAAATGGGTCACAATGTCTGGGTTTTATAAAATGTGCTTTGGAGATTTCTGAGATTTCTGGATTCTGTCTGTTGATCCAAACTTGGGGGCAAATACTATGGCACAACTTTTCCAGGATGTTACTGTCCTCTGCTGAGCAAGACATTTGATACCGTAGAAGTCCACACAATTTGAATTAAACCAGTTTTGTTGGAAATAGAAAAGTCCTGGTCAACAAAATTTTCTGTGATTCATGGATTATACAGAAAAACTCAAGCTGGAAACTGAGTTAAGCCTTTCTCAAGAAAAGCACCACAGACTGAGCGTATGTGATTCCACCTGACTCCACAGGACAAACTCTTCTTGCCATGCTGTGGGCAGCTCCCACTGAGAACATGCACCTGTATCCACGAGCATTTTGAACACAGGTTCAGTCCAAGGCCTGCCACACTGGCCCAGACCTTGGCACACCTTCTAAACATGCTGAGCCACTCTGCTTCCATCCGTGCAGGAGTTTTTCAGCTGCTCTTGTTTTCAAAAACAGCTGAACCAAGAGCCTTCTCAGCACTCAGAAATCACCCTGAGCCAAGAGGATCTGCCAGACCCCTCAATGCAGGGTCAACTGCACCAGGGTCATCTCCCAGGAATATCACACAACCTCAGCATGGGGTGCTGTCAGTGCCAGGAAGGATTTGGGAAGGGACAACTCCGTGGGCTGCGAGCGTGTTCCCAAACACGGACAAATGCCTTGGTACTGGTGATGGAGGTTAACACAAGCTGCTACAGGCTGGGACTACTTGTACTAATCTAGTCATAACCTTAAAACAAACTATTTCCGGACTGCAATTATTGCACCTCATAGAGAAATTTCACAAGGCTGAAATTAACAACTGCTCCAGTGCGTTTAATTACTAGCAGATACCTTTAAACTTGTGGTTAGGAAACTGTTAGCCATTCCTGAAGCATGTGCCCCACAATTCAGTCCCACTCTGCAGCATTTTCAGAATCTGCTGATCCATAAAATGTACCATTGGAGAAGGTTTGTTTTGGCAGAGGTCTCAGTTTTGTCCAGCAAAGTAATGGTGTCCGTTAACACACCATTACATACCTCGTTAACATACTTGGCAACTGGGATTTCCCCTCAAGAATAAAGAAATCACGTGTAAATCATAATTGTTGTCCGCCTGGCAGTATCAATCATCACATACAAGGCACTTGTTCTAATTCTCTACCCACAAAATAGTTCCTTGCAAATGCAATTGGGGTTGTCCTTGCACATGGCACCTTACAAGGAAATCACCAGCCAAGCCCACGTGCAGTGGATTTGTTACAGGCAGTTCCTACCAGGATGCAGAGGCTTGGAGAAACAGCTTGTGTTAGGTTGACAATAATGCATTGTCATGAAATACATGAGATAGGGATTACTTATGGAGCAATCCCTGCCCTTGACATGAGGTTTTTCCAGATATCCACTGAAATATATTTCTTGTCCCTTACAGAAGTCTGAGGAAAACAGGCCTCATCTATATCCTTACAAGAATGATGAAAAAACCCTTCATGTGTTTTTCACCCTCCTGTTTTGTTCCAGATGTTCTTCAGCTGCACAGGTATAGATCAGGGTTGACTTGCTTTCTTTGCTTAGGCCATAAGCTCTCTGGGATGCCTATGGGGAAACCTTGTGAGAAGGCTCTCTTAGTAGTGGACTTCAGCACTAAAGCTGAAGTCATTTTTGAATGAGTTCAGCTCCACACTGTGGCACCCAAACTGCAAGCTGGGCTCCCAGCAGACCTCAGAGCTGGTCTTCTGAAGCTCTGCTAAGAGTCTGGCACTGAGAAAGGTGGCTGAGAAATGGCAGCACAAACCAGTCCTCCTTCAAGTAGGTACACAGGAGGGTTTGGTACCCACTCCTAGAACTAAGATTTGGGACTGGTGGGTGAGATTTCAGTCCTTGAGTTGATGGATCTAATCAGGTCACAAAGATTTTCTCACAACCAAAGTCATTCTCAAACCTGTGTGTTAAGCATTTAGAAAACACAGCGGTGATAAAATAATAATACCAACAATATCACCAGCAGATGTGGCTGCCAAGCAACATTATCTGCTTCACGGTTTATGACATACACTTGATAGAAAACACTTGCAGCAGGAGAGATTGGCATTACAGCCAAAGAAAAAAATTCCACTGTGCAGTTAGAGCAAACTGAGGGTGGGAATCACAAGCACTGCAATTTGTTGGGAACAGGATGGAGGAACAACCATCACCTCTCAAAGCAACATTGCTCTGGGGCATAGACAGTCCAGCTGATCTTGAGATCCTGCTTTCTACAGCTCTGATTTCCACTCTCTGACACAAAATGGCATCGTCATGAAGTGCACAATTCACTGCCCTGCTCATCCTTCCCTTGACAGGAAGGGATGGCTAAGCATCCACATCAGGCAATGAAACAGCATTCACAGCATGCTCCTGACAGCCCCTGGCCTTCAGGGAGGAAAGCAAAGCAGCCTGGACTCACCAACGACATTGCCTGTGCATTTGCTAAAGAAAGAGAATTCCAACAGAACTCATGCTTCCTCCACCACTCCTTGCCCTGCAGTGGTGAGAAATTGGAGGCAGTATTTAGTTCAAAAAAAAATAAAAGGAACAGGGAATTTGTGCTAGAAAGATAAAACTTCTTTCACAATTTCAGCTCAGGAGTCTCATGACAGTATAGTTATTTTCTGTGTTTGCATTTACACTTCATCTCTGATTCCTTCCCAATACTCCCACTCTGTATAGCTTGTATAAAAAGAGATGTACTAGAGACTCCAACTACAGTATGTGATATTTTCAGGCCTTGATGGAAATCTGCAGTGTATTTTCCAGTCTCATAAATCTCAAGAGAAGTGTTTCATTATTCTGTTCAAGTAGTGTGGGATATCTGAGCTACAGACCCTCTTGGATGGTTCCTTTCTAGGCCACTCCATAGACAGGCAACATTTTGCACTTCAGAAGTGCCCTTAAATTCTTTCACCAGCCCATTCCTCTTCAAACAAGTTGGAACTGAAAATTCCTCTTTCAAGTCCCGTACGATAAATTGTAACCTCAACATTCCAGCCTGAAAGGAGCATTTTTCCTCTTCAAGCACTTTGCCTTGTATGTAGATGAGGACAAAAGCCATGACCTTCTTCAGCAAATTCAGGACACCAGAAGCCAAAGTAAACAGTTTTTACAGTGTTTTGTTGTGCTGAGGAGTAACATACACAGTTTTCTTCAAGAAAAAGCAGCACTGATTCTGATGCCTTCACTGTAAGTTAATGGATGTGTTAAATAGCAACAAGTCTAAGTTGTGAAGTTTGTGTATAGATCCAAATTAGTCTTGTATTTGGTAGTTCTTGGTTCAGGACCACCTCAACTATGCACAAGAATCTGTGAGATTCTTTAATATTTTTTATATAAGTGCAAAGAATATTAAATCAGCTTTGTTATTAAGCCATCTGGAAAATGTAAGCTGCATTTTAAGAGTGACTGTATGAATTGTCCAAATGCAATACATTTTTCCAAGTATTCTTGCTTCAGAAACAAAAGATGCACAGAAATACCTCTTGGGGGAAAAAAAAGCCCTTTTTTCTGACCTAAAATCACAAAGGTAATGGCTTTGGCCAAAGAAGACCAAGAAATTGGTGCAATAACCAGACTCCTCACTCAGTGCAATGCAGGACTAGCTCTGCAAGAGCCCATGTTGTTCAGCTAATCATCCTCTTTTTTTCATCTGTATCACAGAAAGGCATTTCAACCTGGGAGGAAAGAGTTTCTAGTCAGATCTCCTCTCAAGTTCCAAACCTCTGAGCAGGGCCCAGAAAAGGGTCCAAAATGTCAGCCTGAAGGGAGTGGACATACAGCAATTTGCACAGAGGTCCAGTGCACTTCTGGACCTGCAAAGACACAGGCTGCAACCACTCCTGGAGAACTTACAGGCTAGTGGGAAGCAGGAGCAGTGCCAGTTTGCTCATAGAGGAAGACTAGTGAGACAAGAGAATTCTCTTTCATGTCCTTCCTGTAAAGCTTCTGTCAGAAGAAGAGAACTGGGGGAAAGCAGTGTAGACCAATTACGACTAATCATCGAGCAACAGATGAAGGTTTGCTACACCTTTTCCATCTGCCTTTTTAGAGAGGGAAGGCCTATACTGAAAGATGAAGTCTTTGACCTTAAGTGATGAATGAAAACATAACTGATAATTCAAACCTGCCATGGGGGAAGTTTAAAGAAGGGCTGCCCCAAATGGTTTCAGTATGTTCAAAAGCTACTGCCAGGAACATGGATATTTTTTTCCTGTGTTTGTTGGTTGCTCTGCATTTAAAACAGCTCTGTATGTTTGTTTTTCTTCCGGTCTTTTGTGGTTGCTTTGTAAACATCTGGGCTGGTTTTTCGTCCTTTGTACAAGAAGAGTGTGTGTGTTAGTTTTGCCAAATGGCTCTTATGTAATGTTTGTGGGGATGAAGGAATTGGTTAGAACAGTTCCTTTGAAAAGCCATCCCAACACAAAACTGTTACAGGAAGATCTCATGAAATGTTCTGTTTCCCCTTCCATGCTGGACTATCAGTTTTCCTGACTAGGTTTCCAACAGAGCCCTCTATTGTGGCAGTGATTACTCAATATGGCATTTACTCCTCACAGTCCCTCTTGTGCTGAGTTTCATGGTGGTTGTAAGTCACCAAAAGACCTGTATGAACCTTCAGTCTAAATGAACTGGCACAGAGGAGTACATTTCCCAAGAAAATGCCCTATAAATTCCTTCTCTAGCATGGAACACCTTAATCCAGGATAGAAATGTTAACCCCTCCCAGTAGTATAAGAGTAAAATTTAGCAGCAGAAAATAAATGGTTCAATTGCATTTTTCTGCAATAGATATGAGTTATTTGACAGCTAGGTTCTTAATTCTTATAAGCTCCTCTGAAAGCCCCTGCAGTTAACATTTTTATATTACTTCAAGCTAATTCTCCTCCAAGAAGTAAGGAGTTTTGGAGTGTTTAAGACCCAAGGAAACACTTTGTCTGTCAAACTCTGCTTCCCTGTACAATCCAGACCATAAATTTCTGCTAGCATTTCCTACTGTAAACTCAAGGATTTGGGTTGTTCTGTCACAGGTTTTCAACACACATTTGATGTGACTCAGACCTCTCTTGTTGGTACAGATACAGCCCATCCTGCCCTGCACCAGCTGCTGATCCCTCCCCGCTGCTTGAGGTGACAGCTACCTCTTTTCCAGTCTGAGGTAAGAGCCTAAATCAGTCTTGTGAAAGGTCACAGGGAGATGGATTTTAGAGGAGAACCCTTCCTCTTCCTTTTCTTGTGCCCCAAATTTAGGAAAGGCAGAGGAGAGCAGAGAGGTAAAAAGGGGGGCAGCTCTTTGGGAAGAGAGACGTGGACACTGAAGGAGAAAGCTCTGCAGGAGAAGGGGAGCTGAACAGGCTGAGAGTAGAGAGGTCAATATTATGGCTCTATGAGGCTTGTACATTAAAATCTCTTAATAGGCTCTTTCCTTAGGAAAAAATAATCATCTCATTTCACAGACTTTCGTGATTACTGGGCTCCCCATTCCTTCACTCAAAAATACCCCCACAAAGCTCAATCTTCTTAATTTGCTTGGTCACAAATGGGAACAAGCTGCACTTTCTAAATAAATATTTTATGGGAGGTTTTTCCTTCTCTTCAACAACGGAGTTCATGTAACAGATTATCTGAACCAAATGGGTTTACAGTTCTTCCCCAGTTCCTCACAAGTAAAACTACCACAGCAAAGACAGACCACACTTCGATACCAGCAGTGGAGTTGAAGGAAAATATGGGGTTTACTCCACTTTGAATTTGGGTCAGTTTACCCACATTTTATTTACCACTAGACCACTAGGCAGTACCAGACACAGCCCTGCTTCTCAGGAGCTCCACATGCCCTTATTTTGCACCCATGTCCCAAACGTTAGCCAGGCAGGTACAGTTTTAGGGGAAGGGATGGATTTCTACATGGTCCAGTTTCAGAGGACAAGTGTGGACATGGGGCTTTGAGGCAAATCAAGAACACTACCATTCAGTTTGGTGCTTCACATCTCTGCTGGCTCCCTATGGCTGTGGTTGCAAGCTGTGTTTGTGAGATATGTAAGGAAAGAAGAAGGGAAAGCAAGAAATGAGAAAATTATGCTGTCACCAAGAAAATATTGCTCTGACTGCTACTGGAGCTAAAGGTAGCAGATAAATCTGTAATGATGAGGACAGACAATGATGGAGCACTACAGACATGACCTTAAATTTCCTGAGTTCCTACAATATCTTGAGCTTTGCTCCAGGTCCCCACATGATGCAGGAGGTATCTATTCTGGTTTTTTCCTTATTTCCCCTTCTACACCCCAAAATAAATAAGATAGATAAACACATAGATAAACACATAGATAGACACATGGATTAGGACAAGAGGTCTGACTTAGTACCTTGCCAAAACTGATCAGATTAGCACTGCACTTTCACACAGACAGTGCAGGCCTCAAATGTTCATGAGGGGACCCAACACCTGGGGATAAATAACACAGAGCCATTCACATGGACACAACTTCTTTTCCCCTGGTGGAGACACCAGGTGCCTGCTAACCATTCCACTTCCACCGTGTCTTTCTGAGATACTCCTGATGTACATCGGCACATCAGTGGCCAACTCTTAAAAATAATGTGACCGTGCAAGAACAACAGAACAAATCTGGCCAGAGGTAACTGAATAAAACATGACTTCAGACAGAGTCCCTCTTGACTTTGCACTGTCAAGCAGCCAAGGCAGCTTGTAGCTGCATGAGGTGTATAGCTGAGATAAACAACCACTGGTGACATTTTGGGCCAGCTGAGGTAATAAATGAACATTGACCTCCATCACTATCTCAGATGAGTGGAAAATACTGGTCAATTGGCAACAAGTTTCCACGAGCCGACTTAGGATAACAGACCATGCCCTGCTTTTTCTCTGTTTTCCTTTGGAGTTTTGAATAGCCTTTTGTTGCAGAAAACCTTTAAACCGTAGAGCACACACAGAGTTCCAAGCCACCAGAGCCAGAGCTTGGGTCAGAAATGCTCTGACCTTGATACAGGACAGATACAGGGCTGCAGATTACCCTTATTTTCTTTCCATGCCAAAATGAGTTCCCCGTGCCGAGCTCACAGGAGAGGAAGTCATGATAAGCAATGTTTACATGCACTGCAAAGGTCTTTAACTTGAGGGCACAGTTGGGGTCTGGCACCATGGTCTGACCCAGCACACACCAGAGCCAGAGGCGTCGTGGGGGGCCACTACAAGCCAAGTTTCCCTGAGGGATGTAATGCATTCTTTGATGGAGATGCAGGAAGCTCAGCACGCTGACTCCCAATGGATACCTGGTCCAGCATTTGGGGTAAAGCAATGGACCACAGAAACTTAGCCCAAAAAACAGAGTCAAACAGGCTGTGGGTGAAGCTGCAGATGGAGAGCTCAGCTGGCAAACAGGTGCACACACACACAAAGGGAAAAGCATGCCATGGGAGGGTGAGGAGGGGAGGGTTGAAAGTCTCTGAAAACCAAATGAAGCCAAGAATTGAAGTTGCATGCCCTGGTCTGATAGGCATTGACAACCTCTTTTCCTCAAACTGGACACCCACTGGTGAAACAAGTTTTTCCTAGACCAACCTCCCTAAAAGTCATGTCATCCTCTTGCTCTGCTACGTAGGGTTGACCAGAAATGATGTGCAAACTCTGTTATGTTCACCTGCTGCAGGTCTGCATGCCAGGCCTGGCAGTGGAAGAGGAAACCTAAGGTCATTCAGATGAAGCCAGAGGGATAAAAAGGCAGCATTTACCAAAATGTCTGTAAAAACAGTATGAGACACTGGAATATCAATGTGAGTTGTCTGGTACAAAGAAACCCTGTGGTGAAAGAATCAGGGGAAAGGATTACTCAAATCTGATCCAGAGGGTCTTTCAAATCCCCATGTGGCTCTTCAGATGTTAAAGAGTGACGGGGTTTGCCTACAGGTTTACAGACTGAACAAGAGTTTCCCAACACGGCTGTGCTCAGGGATTACCTAACCATTCCCTCATATCTGGTCTGCATAAAGCATTTGTGCTACATTGGTAGCCCAAAGCAGATTCTGTGCCTGCCTGCTCTAAACCCTTTCAAGGATGGGAATATTTCCTGCAGATCCATCTTTCTTTTCATTTCAAAAATCAGAGAAACAGAAATGAGATTTTCTTTGGCCGAGTTTCTTGGGTTGCCTTGCTGAAGATGAAGTAACCAAAGCAAATGAATCAGGAGCAAGATGATAAAGTCCATATCTATCCAGTTGATAACCATCTTACAAAGCTGTTTGAGGGCAAAAAAGTGCATTCCCCTACATTAAATCAGGACATCATAACTACAAAGTGTTCCAAGTTAAACACATTCAAAAACTGTTTGACTCATGTTTCACATTTAATTCTAGATCTCTAAAAGAGTTTACAAAAGCAAAGCTTGCCTGGACTAAACAACTGAGCTGCATGAGGCACGTGGCATTAGCTCAAGCTTCTCTGGCCAGCTTTCTAAATGAAGTGTTTGGTAATAAGAGAAACACATAGATTTGGAAGGGGAATGGATAAGAGATTTAGTTTCTCCTTTTTTAACAGAAACCTGGGTAAATCTGAAGGAGTCTGCAAAGCTTCAACAAGACATGCTTTAAAAGCAGCATCAGCTCTGTCCACATAGACCAGAATTATTAAAAGCAAGGCAAAAGAGAGAGGTTCAACACACTGCTGGAGAACTGCCGAAAAGCCCACAGTTGTGATGTGGTGTTTGGACTCGAATCATGTTAACAGGGCAAAATCAATCTGCTGTGAGTAAGGCGAAGTCTGAAGACAGTGGATGGAGCCAAGAAGGCCCAAAAACTGGTCCCAGATTCAAATGGTAGGTATTTCAAAAGGGATGTATTTGACAAACGAGTTCTATATAGTAAAAGCTGGCTGTGCTCAGGGTTTATTTTGAAGGTCACATATGAATTAAAGTACCAAGGGAGCAAAATCCAAGTGATCAAGAGAATGGCATAGCAAAGAGCACAATAAAGACTTCATTTCCCTCACAGGTTCTACAATGGGCAGCTCAGTTATTGGCAAGTGAGGACATTATTTCTAATGTAAATATTTCACTTGCAGCACAGCTGAACTGGGAGGGATTATAACAAGTAATGAATGGACCTCCAAATACCTCTCCAAGCCAAAAAACCCAGTGATGGCATGCAGAGCTGAACCCTTCCAATCATCCAGAAAGAGATGGAGAGGATTTTGCAGGAGTCTTAGTAATTACTACTTCCAAAACTGCCAGCAATGCCTTTTCCCACACATCTTGGTCAAGGCAATTATTCTTCCAGGTTCTCACTCTTGGCCCACACCTCCATCGTCAAGTCAATGGAAGAATGACAACATCCACCAGCTGCCTGGACAACATCCAGCCTGGATTATTACAATGAGCTTTCATGAGAAACAGGATTAGAAAAGCAGAGGAAATCTACTGATAAAGCTGCCCTATTTGTTTTGATTCAAGATATTAGAGTTGTTCAGTAAATATCTCTGGTACGTGGGAGACTTCCCCTCACCCTGAACAGCTTTATGGCATTTGATCAGCTTCTGCTTTATTGCAAAATAAGAGGGCTGGGGGATGATGGTTAGGTCAGTCTCAGTGAATGTTTTCTAGGCTTCGCGTCTGTATCATTTTCTCCTTGGGGCACTAGGAAGTATTCCTAGAAATCACCTAGAACATGATGGGGATGGAATGCTCTTTGTGCAGGATATCACTGTTTAACTTACGGCACATCATAATGTTCCCATTCCTTGCAATAACACAAGCTAGCATCCATACTCTCTTTAAAAATGGTCCAGCCAGATGGGTTTGCATATTTACAAGTTTAGCAACGAAATATTCATTGTAGCTGTTGCCTATATCACATCCATTTTGTTAAAAATCTCTCTGGGGTATTCTTCTGAAAATTGAAAAGACACTTCCCTCTCAGCTGAAATCACAGGGTAACACTGAAGAGTGCAGAGTGACTTGGGGTTGAAGATTTTTTGATTGAAATTGTAGAGTGTGGCTGTTCATCCTGCAGTGTGCAAAGGATGGACCCAGTGAGCTGGGAGGTCCCCATGAGCACAGCATGCCTATTTGTCCACCGAGTTCATAAGGATCACACCTCAGAGATTAACCAGCCAAGACATGTCTGGTTGCATCTGTAGAAAAAGGACATGACAACAGCTGATGGATGGGCCACTCAGGCCTCTGGGGAAGGTGACAAATGAGATAGTAAGAGACAATACCATCTGTTTTAATATCACTCTCATAATATGACTACCTCCCTGGCTTTATGACCACTTCTTTGGCCTATTTTGTGATCTCACTGACATCACACCCAAGTAGGGTCTGAACTCAAGAACTCCTCTTTTCTATTCTGTTCTGCTTCTCTTTCTTATTTGCTTGCATGCACTTAGCAAAACAAATTCTGGAGAGCAAATTTCCTGTGGCCAAATGTGAAGAAAAGAAGCAACATAACAGAAGTTAATTTTTAGGAAAACCAAAGATAGTACTTGGCTGACCAGCAACCCTCCCATGGCTCACAGTACAGCCCATTTTTGTGAGGGAACATAGATGCTTTCTGTCTTCCAAATAAAGATGTTTTCTGATCTGCAGGATCCTATGTCTGATGTAGCTTTTGTTCCCATGTAAATAAAGCATTTAATCCTCACCTTTAGCCCTGGTTTTGGACATGAGACAGGTGAAAAACCAAAGCAGTGGTTACAAACTGTTCCTTGTTCTGGGCAGAATAATGACTGCGGCAAACACAATCCCAAGTGCCAAACAAAATGGCTAAGTTTAGCATTATTTGTCACTACAAGTGCAGAAAGAATACTAGCTGCCAGAAGCCCTGTGCAAAGATGTGAAATGCATATTTCTTGCACTTTTTTTTTTTCTGTTTTGACAACTAGAAATAATATTTTTCAATTCCTAGATCAACCCAAATTTTATAGCAATGCAGCCTTAAAAGGATTCACAGCCTGCAAGATCAGCAGAGAGGCAGGGATTTGTGAGCAGCTCCACACACCAACTTTGACCATTCCTGTGGCCAGGTCCTGACCTCTTTCAGATCCAGAAAAATCCACAGCCATTTCACTGGGGTTCTGGGACGTGAGATCAGAGCTTGGCTGGTTGTGCTGGCTGAGATGTGGCAGGTGGGCACTTGCCAAAGAGCTTCGTAATGGATGGTGTAAACACCAGGATTCCTCACAACAGTGATGTAACCTGCAGTTCCACTGCTTTAGGGAGGGATTTACAAAGAGCAGTGGTCTCCACGGCTCCACTCATGTGCCATCACAGGGATCCTGTGTCAGGTCCACCCCTTCTGAACACAGGTGGTGGTGTTTCTGAAATTACCCATGAGCACTGCATCTCCCTGCAGAGAGGGCAGTGCAATAGTTAGACAACCAACAAATCCAGAGTGAAGCAGCTCTCCTGACCACACAGCCTCTGTTCTTACCCTTTCCAGCTCATCAGCCTCATGACTACTCAGTCCTCTTGGCCAGCATGGTTTGGAAAGAGCTCTGGACTCTCTAGAGTCAGTTCAGCTCGGCTCAGCCTGAGACAGCAAGGGAGAAAACTCATATAAAATAGAGGCAAAGGGGTTCCTTAAGCCACCTGGAACCCAGGTATGTAGGAAGTGAAAGCAATGATACTGGGGATGGAACTTCTTGAGTATGGTTTCAGCAACCACCCTTGTTCTCCACCACACCAGTAAATTCCTAGGTATCTAATCCTCATGTGCTACACATCTTCTCCCTCCCATCCATACACATCCTTAGCACCATACTAGACCCTGCTTCAGTCTTTCCCCCACCTCCATTTTATGTCCCATTAAATCATGGGTGGTGACAATAACTATAAGAAAAGCTCAAATTAAGAAAAACAGTATTCTTCTCTGAAAGAAAACTGTCCACAGTCCTCAAAGTTTAGTCTGAGTCCTCACCCTTTTGCATTCTCCAAGAAACATGACCATGTTGTAACATACTAGAAGATTTATTTCTAATATGAAACCCATATTTAGTATTGGTTTGGCAGTGGTAGGGAGGAAACCACAGGCAGCTGGCATGGATTGAGTTAGTTGCTTGATAAACCTGAAGTCGTCAGAACTTCCAGCTTCCCTACTGAATCTGCTGCCATCCAGAGCTAAATATTTGAGAAGAGTGCCTTTGGATGAGCAGGGGTTTGTTCTCTACATCTTAGCTGCAGAGATACCAGCAAGAGATATGTGTTTGCACACATAAAATTTCTATTAAAAACAAGAACTGCCTGCAGCTTCCCTAACATTCTCACTGTCAGCTCCCTGGAAACAGCTTTAGATGCATCAGCAATACCCTTCTGAATCCTTTCAATTTATGAATATTACAAACACAGTAGCTCATTGTCTCCCAGAATAGCTTCACCATCTGAAATTTCCACTGTTTCAAATTAGAACATTCTGAGTCTTATTTCTCTGAATGCCAGAATCTGTTTATTGACTAATATTCAACTGTTCTCTAAGGGAAATCCAAAGAACTCAGGTTCATAATGCCTCCACCTAAAACACTGTGGTGCTTAACACAGTACAAAATTTGAGTTAGATATTCCAAATTACCAAATTCACTTCCAGTGACTCACTGGAAGTATTGGAGCTTTAAAATCCTCATTTACTAGTAAAAAGCTGGCACCCAAGTGTTTCCACAAAGCTGACATGGGAGGCTTTTGAACATAGGCCAAACAAATTAATTCTGGAATTTGAAATAACATCCATAAGGATTTTTTCCTATTTGTTCAGTTTTAGTCACCATTTCTTACTGACATGCCTTCTTCCTTGAAGTAGAAATGAAGACTCTCTAAAATGTCTCACAATTATTTATTTATGAAGTGTGGCACAGAACACTGAAAATTGAGGTTATTGCCTTAAATATGTCAGTGCAGGTGTCTTGACAATCTCCATTCTCTACCATGTATCCCAGGAACAGGCTTTTGCTATTCCTCCAATCCATGAAGAACTGCTTCCTCAGCCTTGGAAACTCCAAGCAATCAAACATCAGGACACTTTACCTTCTGTAACTTCCAAGGAAATTATTCAATCTACAGACCAACCAAAACAAATAACCTTCATTTTCTCAAATCTTGCCTGTTTGTGTTTTTAAGCATGTTCCTGTAATTTTGACTTCCACAGACTTTTCATTCCAAAAGGACCACAGAATCACTTCCTTTCAGGAGATGGTGCTTTAAGGAAGAAAACTCCAGATGCAGCAAAGAGACCCAAACCCTTACCAATAGCACTGTGTCCACTGCATTTCTCATCATAATCAGGGGCTTTCTGTGCCTTTCTCCGGTGAAGTGAGAAAGCAGATTTACTACAAAGTCTCCTCTGACAGACAGTTGCTACAAAGCAAAGATTATTAAAGGAAATCCATCTTAAGGGATACAGGACATTCCTAACAGGGCACACTGCTTGCTTGTCATGGGAGAAACACGTCAGAAAACAGGCTTATATTTAGCAAGTAATCTTGAATTTCACAGCTCTAAATGCAATTATATGCCAGATTTTTGTCATCCAACCTTCCATTAAACCCTATACTAATATTGTTATATGCCAACCGTTGAAAAGTGACGGCCACTAAACAAACAGTTGGTTTTTCCTGGCAATGTTACGATTCCCATGAGAATGGAGCTGCTTTGGGCTCATCCACAGCAGCTCCAGTTCACAGAAGGCCAGCAAGGAATCATCCATACAGCACTAGTTTTGCACAGGAATCTACAGAAGGACCAGGAACTGAACGCAGCTTAATTATAAAGCTTTCAACCAGTCCTGGGTAGGCTCAGGAGGAAAGGAGACATGAGCATGGGTCAGGGACTCAGGGCCTTCAACAATATTAGACACAACTGGTCCTTGCACACTCAGACTCTTGCAGCCTGAATTCCTTGTGTGGAGACTCCACCCACCACCAGCTGCCAAGACAGATGTGGGTAGTCAAAAGGAGCTTGGTTTGTGGGCATCCATAGGCATCACGTTCTTCAGGTGTCTTTCCAACAATAAAGTCACTGCACCAACCCTCTCACAAATATTTCAGCCTTTGGCTCACTTGCCCCCACACACTTTCAGGTGCCACTAAATTAGAAGTGAAAAATATGACTTGGAGAGCACATTTAACATAAGTAAAGAGATTAACGAGTGTATCTGTCAACACTGGAGTCCAGATGTTTTAAAATTAGGAGAAAAAGCAGGAGATTGAGAGAGATGCTAATTATAAATCCTTTTATTCCCTTTAAAATATTTTAAAATATTGGTTAAAATATCTAACTTTTCCTGTAGGTTTTGGAGAGGGTTTGAAAAAAATACCAGCATAATTTTCAGACTAAACTTCAGTGTCTGCACTGAAGCTTGAATCTGCTTCTCAGGCACCATAACATCACAGCTTCTTTGCATAACCAACATTCAGAGAGGACTTATTTCACCGAAATCTCTGTGTATGACTTCACCAGTACCAGAGCTCAGGCTCAAAAGGATATTGAATTCCTCTGGTTTTCATACTCAACTCTCAATTTCCATCCCTAATCCAGTCCTAGGAGCACTGAAATCATGAACCTACATCTGGACATACAGCAGGGTCCTGTAACACAGTGAATATGTTCTTTAAAAATCTGGAAAGGTGATGGGACTCCTTTAAAAACAAGCACATCCTGATAGTGGTTAAATACAGAGAGGCTCAATTCAGAATTTACACACATTATAAAACCAAAAGGGAGCCAGGCCCTTCTGTTTTACCCATCTTCCATGTGGAGCACATCTATTTTAATGTTCTTTGGGACTGAACCAGTGGCTTCTGGGATTTATTTGATCAGTTTGCACTGAGCTCTTGCTGCCAATTTCTCCAAAAGAAAATCTTGATTAATGTCCCATGTCTAATACAGACTGCCCTGAAAGGGAAAATAGAAGACAAGACAGGACGGACTGGTTCCTTTCACTGGGATTTCCTTTGGGAGATTCCTCTGTCAGGCACATCAGAGGGCACTTATTACCTTCCTCTTGGATATTGGTGTCATCAATCCACCTGACAAAAATGGTGGAAAAAGTTTGTGCCAACTGAGCATTTCCTAGTTGAAAGGATCTGATGCTGACGCACTGGGAGAGATGGCTTTGGATAATAATAACTCAAACCAATGGGTTCTTCTTGCAGTGATTCCATTGAGACTGGACATTCTGAAAGAGCAATCATTATTTCTGTGACAATATCAACCTTTTTTAGTCAGTTAATGACTTGATACAAAAGATTTGAGGACCTAATGTGTTTGGGGTTTGTTATTACAATAATTATCAGTAACAGCACAGACAAATGTTTGAGGGTCTCAAAAGCTGATCAACAAGAGTGATAAGAGGTGACTACAGAGACTCCAAATCAGGTGATACAATAGCACATGCCTTAGAAGAAGGAATAGTAGCCCTGAGGGCACTTTCCAGCAAGTCCTAAGCAATTCATAGGTGTTTTGGAATTCGGGATTCATTCTCTTATACAAAATTATCACTTCTAGAAGGCAATCAATTTCTCTTACTGTCAGTGGTATTCCAAAGTAATTCTGCAACATTCCTCATGTGTCCCTTAATGGAGTTCCTCTAACTGGGCCAAAATCCATCTCCCTTTTTCCACAAAGCCAGCTGACATCTTGAGTTCATATGAGGCACACTCTGCTTTCTCTGGCATATTCCTAGGCCTTACTTCATTATTTTATATTTATGTAACAGTCAAAAAAAATCATGCCATATGGATGTGTTGGTGCAGGAAAATGAAAGTAAGCTCTGATTAAATCAATGGAGTTCACTGGAATACAACATTGTATATGAAGCTGTGGAACACCCTAGGAATATGAACTCACCGTGAAGACACAGAGCTGGGCAACTAAACTGCTTTATGAGACGTTTTGGTTGGAGTACAAACACCCCTTTGTGTGTTCTCATGCCTGATAAATCCGTAAGTGGATCTGCCTTTCACACATGTACAGCCAGAAGAAAACTCAGTTTTTAAATCTTCACTTATTACAAAACACGGTGATCCTTCCTGCTGTCCCTGAACACATCCACATGCTGCAACAATTTCAAACTGATCTGAAAGATCTTTGTAAAACTGCCACATCTCAGCCTCACTATATTTGCAAACCCCCATCTCAGAGTGGGAAATTGCGGGGATATTATCAGACTCAAAGGTGAGTTTAGCTTTCATATATTTAGTGTGCTGTAAGGGTCAGCTGTAGCTTGAGAAGGCACCAACAACCACTTAGGGTATGGAATACATCCTGACCTCTGTGCACACCCCAGGCAGAAAGGACACGGTGCAGGACCGTGTCTTCATTGCATATATGAAGGGGAAAAACTTTATTCTCCTTGAGAGTTGAAGCCAGAATGAGAAATGGGAGGATCTTTGTGCCCGAGAATGATGCCTCAAGTTCAAGTCAAATCAGTGCCTTGGCTCCTGCCCTTTTTAGCCAGATGCATCAAAACAAAGCAAACCAAAAAACTGGAACCATGTCCCCCGGACAAAGAGCATCCTGTGAACTGGAGCCACAGCACATCTGGGAGCCTCATGTTGCTGCTGAGTAATGCATGACCTGGGGACACTGTCATTTAGTGCTTAACAAGTCTCCAGGGGGAAAGCTGACATTCGAAAGAGACAAAAACGCTTCTTCATGTGATGCCAGTGCACCCTCTCCTGTCTCACTGGGAAGTGGGAGCATGTGAGCAACACAGACATGAGCTCATGTAGCGACACTGATGTGAGCCACAGCCTCCCACTCTCAATGCCAACAGCAAAAGCCAAGTGCCATGACACATGGCATCTCACAGCACCTTTTATTTTCTATTTTTGTTCTGACCAGATTTCCATCAAGTTCTGGATTGAAATACCAGTTAAGGTAGCAGTGAAGCTTCATGATCTTTGCTCGGGAAGGCACCTGATTAGTTCATTTCTTAATCAAGAACTTCCCTATAAACCATTCCTTGCAATCCACCCACTAAACAGGTACTGTGCACAGGGATCTGGCATTGAAAAACTATAATGTCAGAAAGATTTGCTTGAGAGCTCACAGACCATTTGCCTTTTTGTTACATGGTGACTTAGACTTTTAACTGAGGTGTGAAGATTCCCAGTCTCACGAGTAGTACATATCCCTTGATACCAGCCATGGAAAAGGGCATGAAAGGATATGACAGGCTGTGTAACTTGCATCTGAAAGGAGATGATGGCACAGGTCTGACTGAGATCCTGGAGTTTGACCCCTTAATGTGGCAAAGCAACAGACTAGAATCATGGAGTCATTAAGGTTGAAAAATATCTCCAAGGCCATCAAGTCCAACCTTTGAACAAACACCACCATGTCCACTACATCATCAACACTAAGTGTCACATCCAGTCATTTCCTGAACAGTTCCAGGGATGGTGACTCTATCACTTCCCTGGGCAGTCTATGTCAATGTCTGATCACTCTTTAAGTGAAGAAATTAAATTTTCTGAGCCTAAAAGCAGAAAAAAACTCTCCTTTCAGTACATAAAGGCAAGCACAGCAAGACTATGTGCAGAAGATCCATCAACACTGAAATTCCTTCATATCTTCCTTAATGTCATCTAAAGTGTCTTTGGGCACATTCTAGATCACCAAAGTGCTTTTTTTCCAACTCCACATGGTGGAAAATTTCCATCCACATGTTCAGACCTGGACTTTGTCAGAGCTGCTTACAGTTTGTGGCATTCATGTACAGTGACCTAAACACTACACTGACCACTCCATCCAGGCTGCCTTGGCTGGCTGCATGAACAACTGATCAACTTTCTGGAGCACAGAAAAGTCCTTAAGACCAACTAAAGCTGTTTTATGTCCCTGCCAGTTCCAGATGAAGCACTGGTACAAGGAGGTTTCACTTTTTAAAAGGAAACATGTTCTCAGCATGGCTTTTATAAATGAAACCACATCACTCTTTCAAAAGACGACAAAGGAACTGCATGCATGATTGATGAAATATCCTAAACTCTCTTACAGGGGAAAATGTAACAAACGCCCAGGCAGATCATAAGCAACATGCCCCAGAACAAGGCCTGACAAACAGCACGCTGCAATAATACGCAGTTAGAACTCGACAGTGAATATTTGCTTCCTGCGTGTTTATTTTAATTGGGAATAAAGAAAACTTGTTGATGAGTCTTTAGGTACTGGCAGAGACATTTCCAAGTGTCACACAAGCTGTGGCAGGCTAATTATTACTCGGTGTAAAGTGTGAGAGCCCCCTGGATCTGCCTGTGGTCGGCAGTGGAGGAAGCGAGCCATTGCTTTGGTTACAGAACTCATTTGGAGGGGACGATCGGGTTTCAGCAGAGCTATGCAGACTCCCCCTGGCTCACTGGGAAGTCGGCCACCAGCCTGTGTGTCACAGTAAAAGCTGTGAGGTGGTTTGTTCCATGCGAGGGTGGGAGGCTGCCAATCTTAAAAAGACCATTTTTGTTACTTGCAAAGACAAAAATTGCTTTGAGCTCGCTGGACATGCCAAGGCCTTGATCAAAATCACGTCCCTTTCATGGGGACAAAACATATGTTCACATTATCCCAAGAAGAAACAAGAGGACATGGGGGGAAAAGGGGAGGGAATCTTTTTATCTTGGTTTAGCATGAAAATGCCACGCATGGCTGCCAGTTGTTTATCGGCTTTTCCAGATCAACAATATGTTCTTCCTTAAGGCCTTCCATTAAAGAGCTTTCTGTCAATCTAACTTGTATTAAATAACAAAAACCAAATGGGGAACACTCTCAGGCTCTGTGCTTGTCACATGACACTGCTGTTTAAGGAGCTTTTTTCATCACCACCTCACAGCAAGAGTACTCTGGAGAATCTAATTCATAAATTCTCACTGCTTTTTCTTTGGGATACTTCCCATGTGATTCCCCCTTTTTTTTTTTTTCTTGTGCCAGAGGAAGGAACATGCCTGTTGCTTGGGCCAATCATTTCCACTTCTTCACTGGTTAGTTCTGTTGTTGGGCCCCTCTTTGCATGGTTGGTCCCAAAAAAGAATAAAAATTCAAAGTATAACAGGAGGGATTTCAAGTCATGCCAAGAAAATCTGATTATTGCAGAAGAAGCATCAGGAAGAAAGAGATCAGGGACCCCTCTTCCAGCACTGGCGTTGAGGAAAACAGCTAAGCAAAGAAAAACTAGGTGGCCTTATCTTCTGAGACACACATCTATCTTACAGCTTCAAAAGATCTTCTGTGAACAAATACCATCAAGGAGAGGACAGTGGTTTGCATAGGAAGAAGAGTGAATCAAAACAGGGTTTTAACAACTCTCTCCTCTGTTCCAGCAAGGAGAAAAACTGCGAATACAAACACGGAGGATGTATCCCAGCTGGGGGTAGGAGAGAAAAGCACACAGGATATCAGCTTGTGTAACTTCGATCACAAGGACTCTGTCAATCATTAAGGCAAAGTATCTGGTATTCCTTCCTGCCGAGGTGAATTCTCACAGGCATTGTGGCAGGTCTTTCCAGATGGATGAGCCCTAAATTGCCACAGGCAAAGGAAACCATCCTGCTGTTAAACTGATGCTAAGATGGAGCAGGATAAGGCTGTGAAGGGTTGGCATTTGGAGTGACAACAACAATCAGAACACTAAAATAGGAAAAAGCCATCAGTCAACTGTTTCCCTCCTAAAATCATCTTCCAGGTGGTCCCAAGCCTTAGGCAATTTTATAATTTAAGGGTCACTGGTATGTGTTCTTTTATCCTATCCATCCTTCTGGCAGTGGCTTCACCTGATAACAGCCACAGATAACAGGGGTAAAGCACCTTGAGTTCCTGACAACACCTGTTTTGCACAGGAAGGTGTCAGAGCTCCAAGCAGGACTGTCTTTGGGCATTGTCAGTATTCATGGGGCCAAGCCCTGACACTCTGCCTTCAGCTGCAGAGGCAGCCGAGCTTGTCTTCCTATGTCCACTCAGGATCTTGAACTATGCTCGATGGGGGCATCAGAGGCCCCTTTCAAACTGTGCCAGACACATCCCTTCACCAAACCTGCCCCAGCATATTCTCACTGGTCAGCACTCCAGTAACATTTCATGTTTTTAAAGCATCATTTATTCTTTGTATGACTCACCATAGTCTCCCTCAGGTGCACATATTTTACCAAAATGGTTAACTGAGAGAAACATTCCCATGGCACAATATCTGAAATATCTCCTGACAGAAACTACTGGAAGTTGCCAGCATTCAATTAATCTGAAAGAAACAAACCACACTGAATTTATAGCAAGTGAGGAAGTTAGTTCATATTTTCAGCTCCTTTCATCTTTATTACCAGAACTGTGGGGTTTTTTGTCCTTACAGCTGTCTGTGAGCAGTACTCCAATAACAAGTGCCCTCCCTTGAATTTCAAACCTATATTCTGTTTCTTGAGAGAACTTTAAAAACACATTACTTAAACATATTCCTTAAAACTCATTACTTGAAAACAAATAGTCAAAGAATTATTTAGAGTCAGTGCAATTTAAATGAACTCACATAAAGTAAGGATGATGGAGAGTCTCAGGTTTTATAAAGTAAGATTTATCTTAGAAAAAAGATTGAAGTCAAGAGACCTGCAGCTGTTATTGTGCACTCCTCATTCCCCTCCCTGAATTTCTATGTCCAAGTACTTGCTAACAGTGACAAAAGCTTTCTTTGGGCCTTCTTCAGCTCTGAACTTGGCTTTCAGTCTGCTGGTGAACACATGGGGGTCATTAACTTCTACTGAGGGTGGAAGTTGTAGCAAATGAAACTACAGGACAGTTCAATACATTTAAACCCATCACTATGAAGCTATTATACCCAAATTAGCAGACACTAGTGTGGAGGGGAAATGTGAACAGTCTCCATAAGGTACAGGATGAATGGTCACTTCATAAATCTAATTTCTAATCTGAAGTCATCTATAGTAGGTACCCTCGAGTTACTGGCATAAGAGGTTTTCCACTATAGCAATAATCCAACTCTTTCAACATCAAGTAAAAACACAATTTTTAGTTTTCATCAATGAAATTGAGGGAAGGATAGAATGAAGTAGTTCTTTCCTCTGTCCCTGTAGTGGGCTATAAAACTATCAGAAGGGGTTAGCAATAAAGCTGTTGAGCAACATCAGCAAAAGATGCCCAGTTTAGCAATGATTCTTACCCTGGAAGTAGCCTGAATTGCCCAACAGACAGAATCTCATCAATTCATGACTGGTCAACACTGCCAGACATTAGAGGCCCTTTCAAATGCCCTGACTATGGGTGCATGTTTTGTACTCACAAACTCGGCCTGCAGAGAGGGCTGTGCAAAGCACAGTGGAAGATTAGACATCTCCTTCCTCCCAGCCCAGGGGAGAGATGCTATTTTCTTTCTTACTCTAGACAATCACTGCTGTGATAGACAACTGATGAAACCTCACAAAAATGCTGCACCGTGGCTGACATTCTGTCCTTCATTCCTGTAGTAGTGCCTCTCCACACCAAAGTTCTGGGCAGATCATAAACCTTATCTTTGAGCTTCCTGCCTCATGTCACAACCCTACTGTTTTTTTAAACACAGTTTTGTATTTAATTTAATTTCCTTGTTTTTGTTTAGCTTTGATAAAGGAAAGGAAATCTTTTCTAATCAACTCAAAACAAGACCATTGACTCAAGACCAAGTTCAATGAGCTATCAGGGGCAACAGGATACTAATGGCTAATGCAAAAGTCTGAGAAAGAGTCATGGGAACAAAAGCCATTGGAGGGAGAACAACTTGTCCTTTAAACCTGGAAAAGGGAAGTGGGATGTGGAGAAAAGGTCTGAGTGGAAAAGCTGTTGCAAGATAGACTGTGACAGAGAACAAGCAAAGGGCAGAGTGAGCTGAGAGGAACACCACAATGTAATGAACAGAGCCTTTTGTGCACATACATGTGGAGATATATATTTGTATATATACAAATATACATCAATGCACATATACAGAGAATTATCTTTTCTTTACAAGCAGGATACTAGGAAGGATGACTGACTTACAATCACAGCACATCAAGAAATTAAAACCAAAGTATTTCTGGAGTTGGCAAATGTCTCTATCAGCTCCCCAAAGATGTAATCATGGATCTCCTCAGGACACCAAACAATCACTTAATGTTGACTTGATTACATGTCAGTGTAGAATAAAGAGTTTTGAGAAACTAAAATACCAAGGGGCCAGTTCTACCAATGTAGGTCAACATCTAGAGTTTGAACCTGGCAGAGAATCGTGAATATCTTTGGTCCTGACAAACAGCCATATGACAGAGCCTCATCCACAAGTGTTTCCATGAGTTTCAGAGAATTTTGGCTCATATCCCAGAACTGCAATTTTCAGGGTAGCTAAGGACAGAAGTACTCCTACAAGTGAGTAAGTCCAAGTCATAAAACTGTTGTGCTAGCAGTTGAGAAGGTTAGAATACAAAAGCAAGTGAAGAAACAGATTAAGGTCAAACAGTCATATCAGAATTATTCCTCTGCTGTGCATTTACAGCTCCTTATCTACAACAGAGACACCTTTTATCTAAGTATTCACATGAAAATCAAAACTGCAGCCATCAGAACCCTCCTAATAATTACTGACCAGACTTCCAGACAAACTGCTTTCTTTCACAGTTCTTGGTCCAGTAGTTCTTTTTTTAATCTTCTCGAGTACATTTGCCCTGATTTTCACATCTCAGTTGATGTACAGTAATTGGGTCAGGTCTACCCTCCAACCTACTCCATGCAAAATTCCCAGTGAGCTTTTACTGCTTCGTACCTGCCATTACAGAAACACTATTATGACATCCAGCTCTTACTGCAGTGCTAGTTAATTATTTACTAGCTCTACAGACCCAAAAATTCCCTGGCTCTTTCCATAATTTGCTAAGACTGTCAAGGGCATTTTTCCCTCCACTGCTACTAATTCACATTAAGGGTCCTTGGTCATGCTCAGTAATAGCTGCCTCTTTGATCAGCACCCAGGTCCAAATACCATGAGAACAGCCTTCCAAGAAATGTTCAGCTGTTCTGTCTTCCATCATCCTAAATGTAGGCTCTGCCAACAAAATGGCTAAGGATTTCATTACCTTGACTATATTAGGTTCTTTCTAGACTTCAAGCTCATCTTTATTAAATCTTCTCCACACATTTTCCCTTACATTCTCCAAAAATCCATCCCAGGACTTTGTGTAAGTTATTTAATGGCCATTCTTCCATCTAAGAGGAGATCCAACAACTTGGAGCCCTGCAGCTTTGCCTCTCTCACTATTTTGGACCTAAATGTTACCTGCAGAGAAAGTAACATCACAAGCCTTAGTTTCCCCTGAGGTCTTCAAACCATTTAACATCAACATAATCTAGAATGTTTAATGATTCCCAGAAAAGCATTCCCAAGTTGATCTTAAGATAACAACTGGGCTTTATTTTCTTCAAATTTAAGCACTATTTGGAGTTTAGTATTTTATTTGCAGTACCTTCTGGTCTACAGGTCTCTCTTGAGCTGTATTTCTTCTCTCTCATGACAGCTAACTCACCACCACAGTCAAAAAGGAAATGTAAACCATTTAAATTCACACCATTCTGAGAATTTTGCAATTGATGTATCAATCCCTACCCAGTCATATTAAAAGTAATAGGAATTATACTTAAGTATCTCTCCAGCTTAACCCTTCATGTTTGCATTTTTGACCTTGAGGTCAATCAGAGCAGAATGTGCAACGTTTGTCATCATAATCAGTCCACACTTACACCTTTCTAAATCATTTTTCAAGATATCCTGACCCTTTTTGTGCTAAAAGTCCATTTGTGACAGGTATACAAGCTTTCTTAAACCTCCCTAAAAGCTGCAGTGTTAGCATATATACATACACACAGATATATACATCCTGAACACATTCCTGTCCTCTTTTGAGCAGCTAATGGATGAAGTCTCTCCTCTGCATGAAAAAAAATCAGGGTTTTTTATAAAGCAGTTTAGACATATTAGGCTGTACAGAGAAGGGGAAATGCAGCATTTCTTCCATTCTGGTTTCTCCCTTCTAGAGAATTAGGCATATTCACTTGGAATTTATTCAAGCTCCCAAACCAAATCAGCTTTGAAAGTCTTTGAGCCCGTGTAGGCTCTCCTGTTTTCAATAAGGCAGCAGGAACACTATCGGCCCCTGGTGCTTTATTGGTCCTGAGAATTGTAATTGTCTCTCAAAGCTCCTCAAAATGTGGTATTTCTACAAAACAGCTGAACTTTCTGGATTACAGCCAGTATCTCTTTTTTTTTTTTTTTTCACCACACTATTGAAGAGATCACAGTATTTTCTCTATCTCTTTAAAGTTACACTGTAATTTCCACTTTTGTCCCTAATCATGCTCGCTCACTCCTGCACACATGGATATTCTTGTAAAACGTGTTCACATTATTAAGACTTTTCTTCTCTCCTGTCATCTCTATTGTGTTTTATTATCTGATGTGTCATTTAACTCATCTTCCAGCTCTATTGTAATTCTCAGCATAAGGTGGTTTCTCATTCTGAAGAAAAAAATTACTTCTGGAACAGTCCTCTCAGCATCTATACATAAAGTCTAAGCTGCAACTTTCTTCTCTATGCTTCTAAAAAAAGAATGAAAGTACTTTAGAAAGAAGTTTTATCCTGGCATCAAGAAGTTCAAAACATTAGCTTTCAACTTGTCCGTTTCCTTAGTGTGATTATGTTTTGACAAGTGAAAAACATATAGAATCCCACAGTTTATTTCCTTCTCTTTATAAGATTATTTTCTTTCATTGTTGCCCTGGTGCTTCAAATGAGACAACTTCTGTGAACCTTGTTTATAAACAGACACCATGTGCTTAAACATTCCAGGAGTCCAAACTGTTCTGATGCTGCACTCAAGATTCTTCATTAAAAACAGCTGAACACAAATGGAAGGGATGCACATCTTTGTTCCCTAATTATTTGACCAATACCTATGTATAGCTGAGATTATTTAAGTGGGAAAAAAGCAATAGTTTTAAAGACGATAAAAGTACTTTTAGCAATGAATTTATCCAAGCAGACACACTCACAAACTAGTTTGAATCATTTCTGTTTATAGTTGGTGGCACCTCTCATGTTCTGAATTTGGGGAAAGCAGCACTTACTGCAAGAGGACAATGCAGTTGAAACGTTCAGAACATTTCAAATATTAAGTTTGTTAGACTGAGGAAAAGCTCAAGAGCAAAGATTGTCAATTGTGCATTTTACCTAAACAAGACTGGGCAAGCCCCCTTGAATACTCCCTTTCTTTTCATCAAGATATAAACCAGAATTATTATCTAACCTATCCATATGCAAACAATAGCAATGGTGCAATTCTTCTCTCTCCTGCAAGAAAGCAGCCTGGGATCCCACCAGAGCTGAGGGCAGCTCACAGTGATCTCATCGGCATGAACTGTGCTGACACTTTCCCTGCCAAGAGCAATTCTCTGCAAAGGCACTTCCTGGACAGATAAGGGTAAAGGAGCCTACTGCAAACGTTGTTATTCCAAAGGCTAATTGATGAAACATATGGATGTTGAACAACTCCTGGAGACCAGCTCAAGTGCATTGGGCGGCTGGAGGGAGAGAGATCGCTTTGGAATCGCCACCTCAAGCTTTTGTTCCAAGCACATGCAACAAACTCAGATTTTCTTCCTCCTCAGGGAATTTTTTTCACTTGCAAACCCATTTCTCTGGAATGTCGAGAGAGCTTGAGCAAGATAAGCCATGATGAAATAACTATTTAGTTTACAATGTTGGTACAATCTTACCTATATATTTTTAAGGCTGGTTGAGGAAGGCTGTACAGTGAAAAGCTGACTTACAAAAGTGTCATTCAGCTGCTCTGTATTCACTCTTGTGATCAGTGTTAAGTCCTTGACAAAGACAGAACTGAAATACTGTGGATACTTTGTGCCCATAGCTAGCAGTTTTCTTTAAAAGTTGTTTTTGTTCAGGGAAGGAGAGTCAGGAATAAAAAAGGGAGGCTCTGAGAAAAGCTGCAGCAATTCCCTGAAAAAAAGAGCATTTCCTCTTCTAGAAAGCTCCTAAAAATCTTCTTCAAAAGGAATTGTGGGATCTGTTAAAAGTTTAACAGGACTTTAGATAGCAATTACAAATGCTTGTAAAGTTTCACTATCTGCCTAGATCTGAGAGATTCTGGGACACTTTCTTGCTCTCTTCAAGGTTTCATCCACAAGCTTGCTAAGGATGGCTTTGTCCTTCCCAAATCCCTCTCTCTGTTAAGCCATCCAGCCTCCATTTGCTTCTGCAAGCATCATTTTCCTATTAGAAATGATGTTTTTATTACTCTCCTATCATGCTGAGCAGTGGGGGATATTACTTCTGCAACAGCTGGAGTGCAAGGCCCCTTACCCTGTGGGGATTTGGCAAACCAGTTGCAAACTCAGTGGAGCAGTGAGCAAACTCTGCAGAGAGGATGCCTGGACTGTCAGCTAATAGCACACAGATCACTCCATTCCTGCAGAACTAAAACCAGGCCACTATTTTGCTTTTTAAGAGACAATAGGTCTCTTTCTACCCTCCTCCCAAACAGGCCAGGCACAATAGCTCCAAAATGAAAACCTTTTGTGCACACATATTTTTTGGTTTCAAGCTGCCTGGAGTATAATGATGATTTTTTCAGCTCCTCACAGCAGCTGCCAGCATTTCTGACAGCCTGTGCAAGGAGATGGGAGTACTGGATATCTTTGTCTGTGTTATTTGCTATGATTTTTAATTTTCTTTTTTTAAACTTTCAAAAGACTGTTTAAGAAATTGCTGCCAGCCCTTCTGGTAACCCCAATGCATTTTCCTTATGGAAGGAAGTTCAGCAAGGAAGGCCACCACTTAGCTTTAGAGAACACTAAGCTATTCTGTGCTAAAAGAGAAACTTGCAAATCCTAAGGAAAACTCTGGAGAAAGAATGAGGAGGGGGAAAAAACGTCTCTCAGAAACAATAGAAAGGCTCTCCTCAGACTCATATAAGAAATACTGTTATTCAGAAAAGAGCAAAACTCACAATCTATTTATCTTTCTTTCATCCTTTCCCCCCACCTCAATTCTTTTCTAAGAGAGGAACTCACCTTTTATACATTCCCTGGCTGGGGTTACAGCCAAGTGTGAGTAAGCACTAATGCAGCTTCAGATATCTGACTACATAAGTGGCTCTGCAGAGCTTAAATTACTTTTTTGGGGGGAAATGGGGCAGTGTCAGTCCTCTTTTGACATCTTTGGTAAGTACTAGCTAGGAAATAAAATAATAGAGATTTTTCTCTTGCTATTGTTCATTTTTTGCTTAAGCTTTTTTCAGTTGTACCACATTTTTATAGAGGCTTTTCAAATAACTGAGACTTTGCTCTCCATTGTCCTAGTAAGAGTGTCCTGAACAATACCTGCTAAACTACTAGATTACTACATCCAGATAAGCCAGCATGCAAACAAACAAGTTTTTGTCTCATAGGAAAGGTTAGGGAGGTAATGTAACTGCAGAGAACCTTTTTTCCCTTGAGGACTGCTAGTCCTGTGTATTTTGTACCACTGTGGAAACCTATGGATTCCTTGCTGTCCTGCTTTAACAAACTCCTCCATGAAGGCAGGCTTCTCCTTTCCTCGTTAGTTAAAGCACCTGTAGCAAATCTTAATGTGCTTCTCCAGGCACAGCTGATTGGTGTCTTACCCCAAACATGCTCCACTAACTTTCTGAAGATCCAAGATGGCTCTTTAGCCACCTGAGGCTTGGTCAAACTAGTCTCCAGCCTCTCTGCAGGTGACATAACTAGAACTGGAGACAGAGTCTCAAGAAATGATAATATGATCCAACACCCTAACTCCCAGATATCTTCACAAATGGCTTTGAAAACCCATTCTTTGGTTGTCTTAGAGATCTCATAGCTGTGACATCTTTTAGCCAGCAGTCATTGTCACACTTTCAATGGCAGATTTTGAAGGCTTGCCATGTGACGCTGAAGCCTCTTGTATCAAGATGCAAGATTTAACCTTTTAACCTTACTCCTAGGAAAGCCATTAGGCAAGACACTCCCAGCTCTGACCAAACAAAGCAGGACCTTCAGTGGCTCACTTTTCTGCCATGCCGTAAGTGTGGGACAGGTGTGATTGTGGTTTGTGGCTCATGAACCCTTTAAAGACTAGACATCCAGCTTTCAAGTTGCTGACACTCAATGCAAGGGCTGCCCCTCAACCATATCTGCAAAGGCTGAATTAGAATCTTCCATTATTCAATGCTTTTGAATAAACTTGTCTCACTTGGTTGCAAACAACTTTCCAGTAAAACTAAGGCCATACTTACAGTGTTACACAGGGATCTGTGTTCTGCCTTGAGGTGAGGCTGACCCAGGCTGATGATGGAGAGCACCTCCAGAAAGTACACAAATGTACTTTTTGTGGCACTGGTTTGCTCTTCCCAAGGCTTATAAACCTATTATCTCAGTTTGGTGTATGAAAAGGAAGCAGGATTGATTCATCCTGTGGAAAGGAAGAAGATGCTTGCAAACCTAGGACTTTTGCTTCTAGGTTTGTCCTGCTTGGAGAGGAGAAAGGGGGAAACACAAACCCATAGTATTGCAATGACCCATCTTTCATAGCAAGAACAGGATCTGAGTGTGTTCTGGCTCACAGCACTGGAGTCAAATTCTCTGAGCTTTGCTGAGTCCTGGGCTCCAGTGGATTTTACCTCAGGCCTGTCCCTAGCAGCCAGTGTTGGCAAGCAAGGGAGCAGAGCCACTGCTATTCACAGCACACTGTCACAGCCTAAGCCAGGGGCCTCCTGCCTCGTGATTGCTGATTTCAGTTCATTTCCCTGATTTACAGTTTCCTGATTTGCAGGTTGTTAAAATACTTGTAAAAAACACTGGTCTGGAAAATGTTCCTAAATAATTATGTTGATGACTAAAAATCAAGCTGAAAGGGCTTTAATTCATAGCAGCTTATACAATAAGGGAGATTTAGGGAGAACTTTTATTCTCAAGTCATATTTTTAATGTTTCGTTCATGTTCATATCCTGTACTACAGACCCCAAAGTGAGTTTATATGACTAAACTCTCATTCTACAGTCAGGAACTAGTTCGTTCTCTGCAAAAGCTTTCTTAGACAAGTAAATTTTTCTATCCGAAGTTTAGCCCTGTGTTTATGTCCTGGAGGACATGTGGGGAATTAGAGTATTCTCCCCTTTGGAAGGGGATTGTGGGAATTGAAAGGCTGGTGTTAAAATAGGGCGTCTAAGCACCAGTGGGAAACTGAAGCCAAGAGATGCCCCGTTCACTTGCTGCAGGTAAAGATCACAACTGAGGCTCTGCTCAGGGATTCGTGCAGCACAGCTGAAACATCCTGGATCTGCACATGAGCAAAACACATCCAGGACTAGTTTGATTGTTACCTCTGGTGTTGAGAGGAGAGAGGT
This sequence comes from Formicarius rufipectus, assembly GCA_013399695.1. Taxonomy (NCBI): domain Eukaryota; kingdom Metazoa; phylum Chordata; class Aves; order Passeriformes; family Formicariidae; genus Formicarius; species Formicarius rufipectus. The sequence continues at coordinate 390,770 of VXAU01000232.1, forward strand.
CTGTTGTCATTAGCCCAGGCTAATGTTTAGACCTGCAACAGTGTCATCTCAAGTTTCTTATTTAACCAGTCCCAGCTGTGTCAAATCCTGCCTGCAACAGAACTAGAAGCTGGAAATAACCATTGAACCTCCCAAAATAATGACTGATTGACTCTGTTGTAAGGTCTGTTTAGGACCATTTTGACATGTCTTCTGCTGGAAAATGTCTTAGTTTAAACTCTTCAGAAGTGCATCTGTTACTTAATACCAAGACAACTCAGAATACCCTGAGTGAGACCTGGCCAGGATGGAAGATGGGCTTTACCATATCCCAGAGGAACAAGTTTAGGTTATGGTGAGCTGTTTCTGGTTTTGTAATGACTCCCAGCAGGGAAAACCCTTGAGATTCACAATTTTTAGCCAACAAGATAAACGTTTTTCTGCTCAGCTCTGTTTGCAAGTCCTACATTATTTAAAGGCCCAAAGAAGTTAACACAAGTATCTGACTACATTCAAAAACAAACCTTCTTAGGCGGGGTGGAGCAATTTCTGCCTTGATGTGGTGTAGATTACAGGAATTTGCCCATCAGGTGCAGCAACAGACACATCTTCATGTGCAGAGTCGTAGTCCAGGGCTGTTTGTGGGCTCTCACCAAATACAGCAGGCACTGCCCCAAGGTGCCACAGGCTCAGCTGACACCTTTACAGAGAAACAGAGGTTCTGGAAGCCTTGCTAATACAGAATTTCCTAAAAGTTTAGAACTCGCTTAGCAGCTTAATATATTAACAGAAGCATTAAAAAAAAAGGCCTTGGTTAGTGCAGGTGTTTGCTCGTTCTGCCAAGGGGCAAGCATGAGGGAGGGGAGCTGTTTTCAGCTGAAACCAATTACCTCGGTGAGTGAAATAACCAGGCCTGTAAAAACACTGTCTCCTGGTGCCTTGGAAAGTTAGATATGCCCAACATCTGCCTTCGTCAGGACAGAGCTAAATGAGATGACCCACCACCTGCCCTCAAGAAAGATTTATCAGCCAACATTTGGGTTGTTTCATCTTTCTACATCTTATTGCACCTCCTGGTGCAAAACAAGGACTTGCTAAAATACTGTGCTTGCAGTATTGGAAAATGGTACATTGAAGGAATGGCCTTTGGTGCTCTATAAAGTTACTAAGAAAGAGAGATTATTTCATCTACTACAGGAATTGATGAAGCAAAGAACAAACAACGTCTTGATTAAAAATTTTCATTGAATTTTAGGATGTAAAACAGTAGAATGGTGGAAGATGACTTAGCTCTGAGAAGAAACAAGGATGTTTTAATAATTGCCATGTCATGGTCACATGGTTATTATGGCTACAGAGTAGAAGAAAAGAGCTTACTTGTAACTCCAGGAGAATTTGCAAACATGGTTCCTAGGGACAGACATGTAACATGTGGTACTTGTAGTGCTAAATAAACTGGAAATGCTCTGAGATGAACAATTTTTACCCTCTCCTTTACCAATTTCCACACCAGCAAGTATTTGCAATGATCTCCTTGTATCAGCTTAATTTGCAGTTATTTTCTTGTGTGCAAGTAAGGGTAAGAATATGGAATTAGTCCATTTTAGGATCAGGTGTGGGTGTTACCACTGAAGTAGAGAAGTCTGCTCTGCCGTACCACAACTTTTGCCACTTATATCCCTTAAGGGACCCCTTAAAGAACTCCCAAGGATGCAGCACAGACTAAGGCTGAGAGTTTTTAAAAGACATTTCCACTTTGTTATTAATGTGTGTGAATATTGGATTTTACTATTTCCTCTTTGATTTTATGACTATTGCAGATTATTCAAAAGCTAACTGAAAAAGCCATTTATTGCCTGGTTTTGTTTTGTTTTTTAAACCTGCTACACTTAAAAGCATCATGAAGAGTTCCAGATCATACCCATAACAGCAAGAATGCTTTATGAATTAAAAGAATTTGACTGCAAGTCTGAACACCACCATAAATGGAGGGGTAGGAGTCCACGTGGAGCTGTAAGGTTGGTTGTGATTCTGAGAAGCTGGTGAAATAGTACTGTGACTACTGACTGAAGCACCTCAAAAGTCTGCCAGGTTTGCTAGGGCTGTCTGCCCTCCCCAGATGATCTTCTATAACCAAAGTGATGATCTCCTGATAAAAAGATACCAGGATAACATCATCCTGATACCTTGGGTCCTGCTAGAAAACAGATGTTCTTGAAGTACTTGACAGTCTCACTTTGAACACTGGCAGGAAACAGAAACTGGAGAACATAGAAAGAAGAAACCATCTCTTTTTTTTTTTTTTTTTAGTTCACCTGGTCATTCTTGAGCTTTGATAGTGGGGGGACTAAGATTTGGGCAAGGATCCAAATTGGCTCTTCCCCATGAAATCAATTCCCTTGTCCCTACATGCACATTAAGGTGAGTATTAAGTCTAGTATTTAAGTTTTAAATCTCAATTCCCTTGCTTAGGTTCTGAGCCAAACATTTGCTGGGGGAGAGACAGGCACAGCAGATGAGTAGCCTTCCTCCAAGATACCTGTTTCCACTAAGCGTGTGATGAAATTACAGATTATACTGAGTGGTTCTAGATGTTTTGTCCAAGGGACCACCTAATTAGGCAGCAGTGTTGGCCTCATCTTGACAAAGTGTAAGGTTTTTGTTTATCAATGTTCACAAAATATTGCCAAAGTGCAGGTGGCACCATGACTGAAAACTATTGCCCATGTCACCTGCATTTCAGACAGTTACTGCTTCAGATCACAAACTAGGTCTAGTTAAGAGACCGTGTTTCTTCCTTGGTGGCTCTGTGGTTTATTTTAGGCCAAACGTTTTAAATTTAAAATTACTACAGATACCTATAGACATTTAAACACTTTCTTTTTCCTGCCATGCCTCCCCCAGACAAACCTATTCAGCTTTTCCACTCAAAGGCAACTGCATTTGATAGTTTACATGATGTTTGACAACTTGAAATGCATCTTTGGTGCTGGTTTTCTAGTACAGGGGGCTGCTAAGCAAGCTTTCAATGGGTTCAGGCTTCCTCATACCCATGAAAGAAAAAAAGGCTGCCAAGTACACAAATCACCATAACCTCAGATAATTGCAATTTGAGCAACTGGGAAGCTCTCATTCAAGCAGATGGCACCTGTTAAGATTAGTATATATTCTTAATACAGGCTATTCTTAAAACACAATATTTCTGAACTTGAAAGAAATGTGAATACATAGGTACTCATATCTTGGCCACCGAACTCTTTAATATGAACTGAACACACTATTCAAACAAGGGGCTTTTGGGTGGGCCTTCAATAGTAAGGATTGAATCTGGGGCCTCTAGATGGGAAAACAGAGAACTCTGGTGCTCTGAGGTTAGAGGTGAACCTGTAGCCAAGACTACAAGAAGGTTGATCTCCTCCTACTGCAGATGAGATGCAGGTTATAGTGATTGCTCCTTCTGAGGTGGAGACTGCGGGGTTTTCACTATCTCACCTGTCAGACTTAAGCCAGTACCACAGCTGTGCATGGTGGGGTGAAAACCACCCCAGGAAACTGACCCACACAACAAAAACAGATTTTGTTTTGACAGCAGACATCCTAAATATTTGTACTGGCAACCCTGAGGGGCAGTGTGGAACTGGGCTCTCCAGAGCTTGTGCTGCTGTCATGGGCTCTGCTAGTCACTTGGGGGCCTTAGAATTGTCACTCAGGTGGTAGAAGTAAAATTCTGAACTAAAAAGTGCTTCCATTGTGTCAGGCCACTCCTGCAAAGAGAATTCTGCACAAATCATGGCAATGCTCTGTGCCAAACTTTCTGTAGGAATAAAATCAAAATAAGTAGTAAGTGACTTAAATGATGCTACTGGCTTGCTTCAAATTATTCCAAATTAAGTCATTTTTGAACTTAAAACCTTCAGTTTAAAATAAACCAGAGAGCCATCAGGGAAGAAAAACCTGACTGCCATGAAAAGTGAGCTCTGAGTTCATGGACATGATTCATTTTCCCCTTTCTTTTCCATCCATTCAGGGGCCAGCCAAATCCATCTCTTACCTGGCCTTTCTTTACCCTGAGACTCAGAGTAATGAGAGGAACAGAAGAGTTGATGTGACAGGATGTTTGTAGAAGGCTCTGCCATGGGTATCCTGTGAATGTATATATATACAGACAGGTAGAGTGTAGTGATAGAGAACCTAGGCCTAAACGATACATCTGAATGGTATTAAATGGGATTTGCACAAAATTATGTGTCTCCATTTCTTCTTAGCTAGGGATGGAGAGATCCCTCACACAGACACGTCACATTAGACCTCCAGGTCAGGGCATGAACATCTGAAGACCCTGTGATTGCACTTTTTGTTGCTGATGCCCACTTTCACCACGTCCAACATTTGCTCTGCACAGATTTCTGAGTGTGTCACTCTTCACAGTGTACACAGATATTAATCTTCCAAAGAGGAATTTAAATGGCAGGGTGGACCCTTCAAGCTAATACAGGGGAGGTGATGCCCTGCCTGTTTTCAATTAGAGCCAGCTTGCTTAATGAGGTAATGTTCTGTTGTGCTGGGTTATCTCCTAGAAGACAGGGCAGCAGGCGAGCTGTTGGGGAGGGACACTTGAAAAACATCACAGGCAGGCTGTTTAATGTTAGCACTATCATTCATCACCCAGGCTCTTTGGAGAGCCTGACAGATGGAGCACGTCCTGTGGGGACTCCATCAGCCACTGGCGTGCTGCTTAATGCAATTTAGCCAGATGTATCAGAGCAGCAGGAGAGACCCCACTATTTGGACAGCAGTTACAGCATCCTGGGCAAATAGTCAGGAAATGTTCAATAATGTGCCTTGCACAAGTGTGGCAAGAAGCAGATTCTCGGAGTCATGGTTTGCCAAGAGAAATCCTGGCAGTGCCTCACTCCAGCTTTTAGTCACATGCTGGTTTTGTTGTTATTGTTTGAGAGCTTATTTTTGCAAGGGCTGCCTCAGTTTGAGGCTTCCAAAGACCGGATTTAAGGTGTCTTGAGTACGCTCATCTGGTTCCTGATCAAGAGGATGAATGTGTGCAGCAGGATCCCTGTCCTGCTCGTGCACAGCATGGATCTGGGCACTGGGCCTGCTGGAATGCTCCAGGCTTTCCTAGCAGACAGAGCTGGGCAGAGCTGGCTGCTCCAGCAGCCCAAACACTCTGCTCCTGATGCAAAAGGGATCAGTGGTGTTTGGACAATTGGAGAGCAAATACCAGTAGAGACAGGGAATTTAGTGGGGCCTCTGGCTACATCTCGAGGCTGCAGAATCCAGTCTGGTACACTGACAGCCTCTGTTATGGAATTAAAGAGGGGTTCTGCAGAGTACACTTCAAGTATACCTAGCTGTTTGACACTTGAATAATAATTATTCCCAAATTTTGCCATCTGGACCTTTTCCTGAAAACTAGAGTACACCCACAGACCTCTCTTTGGTTCTCAGTGTGGAATATTGGGTATGTGAAATCTCTCCATCAGTTACACAGCTGGAGGATTTCTCCCTCAGGAGACCAGAGCCTGCAACAGGGACAGCAGATACCTTGAAGAAAATGGGTTTCTACTCTTTTTTGGTCCATGTCCTGCTGCCCAGACAAGTTGCCACAGCCACTAGCTGCCAGAAGAACCCTAGCCATAAACCATGTGGATGCTGCAAGCAGATGTGTTTTGTGGCACCAGTGTTTTGCTATTTCAGTCTAAAACTTTGCCAGCAAAGGAAGAAAAAACCAAGGTTAAAGCACTTGCCCCATGGGCTGCTGGCAAAAGACGTGTAGCTTCTACAGGGGGAGACGATCCAGTGGGCCTGGAAAGGGAATAGCTGTGATGTGTATTTTCAACCTAAAGGCCAAAGCCTCATTGAATTCCCAATATAGAAGCAAAGCTGTCCTTTGCACCGTTTTTTTTTTAATTGTTATTAGCAAAGCTCTCCTCAAAACCATTTTTCTGAGGAGCCAGAGAGCCAGAACTGCAGCCAGGGCGAGGGACAGACATGCAACCCAGACACCTCCCCATGTGCTGTGGTGTCAACTTCACCTGTGAATTCGGCTTTGGCTCAGGGCTGGTGCATAAAAATGTAAAATCCATCTGGGCCTTGCAGCCTTGGAAAGCTCTTTGATGATGTTTCCAGCAACAGAAATGTAGCATGTGCAGAGCCTTGCATCCTGTTGTTAATAAGTCTGCTTTTACACCACTCTGCTACATTTATTAACTTTCATTTACATATTTTTCCAGTAATCTTTTTTACATGTGAGTAGATGACCATAAATCCTGGAGAGTGAGGAGTGCAGGGTACATTGGAAGAACAAGTGCTTGAAGCTCAGTTTAACCTCTCAGCCCCCACTAGAAAGTGCAGGGCCAGAGCAGCAGGGTCCACTCCATGTGGGAAGGACATGTCCCACAGGGACAGGCTGGCAGGAAAGGGTAAATGCTTGGAAAGGAACAGAATTTCTTCTCATGGTATCCCAAAATAAATATAAAACCTGGCACTGCTGCCAAGTCCCAAAATGCAAATTAATGCAGAATGAGGCATTGAAAATGTTTTGCTAGCAAGTGCATGCCATGGTTCTACATTGATGTTTAGCTGTTGATGAAATCTCACTTGTGGATTTACCAACCAGGTTCACTAAACCAAATGGCCTTCCATGTCTGATATATGATGAGGCAAAGGAAATCTGGTATGGCTTCTTAAGGCAGGACAGAATGGGGTAGTGCGTGTGAAACACCAGCACTACCCAGAGCCATGTCCTCCTATGACAAAATAGGGGATTACTGGAGCAGGTGGGGTAGGAGGGCACCAACACCAAATTTCTAGGTTTGAGTTCCTCCCCCTCCGCCCTTGGAATTCAGCCTTCTCACTGAGAAATGGTGACAACTTGAAATATTGTCCAATATGTATTATTATTGTTTTAATACATATATACACATAGTTGCTTCCAATTACCCAGGAATAACTGTTTCCTCTACTGAGCCAGCTGCATAGATGGCTGAACAATCTGTCTGTTCAAACATACTTCAGTCAACTTTCTCTAGCTGATTTGGCAAGAATTTCTCTTTCTACAACTGGATCTCCTCCAGTAACAACTTAGACAGCCTTTTGACTTCAGGTCACGGCTGTATGACAGTGAATCCTTTCATTTGTCTCTCTGCAAGTAACGATGGGAAAGCCAAAGGACTGCCATGCCTCTAGCTGAGAATGGGCAGCCTAATTCTTTGTGCCACCCACCTATGTGTCAGCTGGTTTTATACCCCAAAGCAGGACATATTACCTCAAAACCAGGGTTTTGGACTAGAACTTCAGAGTTCAAGCCCTGACATATATCCTGAATAATCATACATTTTTGCATCTGACTGTATGGAGGTTTCTTCTCACCTCAAAAGGTTTTTGTAGGGACAATATCCTGATATGACTGGAGGGTTTAGTGTAGTGATAAGCATTAGGGGAAAGAAATCTCAGTCCCAAGCACCTAAGCAAGATCTGGAATAAGATCTGCCAGCAGCAGTGAAGGTGGGCAGAAAGGGATGGTGTTGCCATCAGAAAGCTGAACTCCCCTCCACCTTTCCCAGTCCCACCCTTTTGTGACAACTCTACTTGTGCTGTGGCCATAAAGACTATGAAATCTCTAGGCAGGTTTCAGCATGTGCATTTCACATGTTCAAATTTACCCTGCTCTCTGAAAATTCAGCTTGGAATGATGATTGTAACTGTTTCACATGCACCAGCTGAGAGGCCAGAAGAAATGTGGCCTTGATTAGCAATTGTTAATCAATTTCCCTCTCAATGAAACATTGTTCTTCCGAATCCAGCGTGAGACCACTCAGTTTGTGAAGGCCCAAAACTTTTGTTGCTGCTCTGTGTGAGGAAACCAGACCCCAGCCTCCAAAGCTGTCATCCCAGGGACTTTTACTAACAGTAAAATGCTATTTTGACAAGATCAGCACTTTTCTGCATCCATTTCCCTGATGACTTAGGGCAGTCTGCTGGGACTGAGTTTGATAAGGGCCCCTGATCTCAGTAATGCAGCTTAATCTCCTAAAGCTGGATTTCAGCACTACCTAATCACATTCGGCTCCTTTGCCTTTGCCAATCCATTATGTTGCTGCAGGCTTCAAAGATTTTGGTGGCATAATGACATCTTCAGACCTATCTTTACTGTATTTCCAAAATCCCTGTCCAATCTCCCATGCCAGAGCGTATAATATTATTTTAATTGCCAGTTTACTGCTTTAGGGGCACCTTCCTTCATAACTTCTGCTTTACTTGTAATGATGAGATCTCTTGCAGATGCAGTTAATCAAAAAGATTACAATCACTCCAGAAACACCTGCATTGGAAATAAGTCTGGCTTTTATTACTATGAATTCCTACTGCTGACAAGTTCTGGGAGGAGAGAATGGGGGAAAACCCAAGATCCCTTTGCACAGCTGGAATATAAATGTGAAATTTTCTTCCCATTTATTTTTCTTCTGTAAATGGTTTAGCTGCTATTGATCAAGATTACCACCAAATAAAAATCAGAATCTACTAGCTAGTGGTGTTTTGTGTAACACACTCATAAAACAAATTTATGCCTCCACCACTGGAACGGGCCATACTTTTTACTAGGGTATGTACAGGACTGGAAATAGTGTTCATTGTCAGGGCTCTGCAAACAGACATTCAAGAGCAGCAAAGATCCTCTATTGGGACTCCAAATTGCATGTGAAAGACAAAATACTTCAGCTGTTCCCACAGCCTGCATTCTCATTATACTTATAAAATTAAGGATAAACATAAAAGATTGAGCTCATTAGTGGTAATGGATAGGTACAGTGGGAAGCAGAGAAGTCAGAAGTATTAAGAGAGCAGAACAAAGATGTGTAATTCACTGTAGGGTAAAAAAGGCATTCTCAAAACTGTTGCAAATTCTTCAATTAATGTTCCTATTACCATGAATCTCTGCTCTCTGACTGTTGGGAAAGGGACGTTGTGTTCAAGAAATACGAAGTTTTCAGCAAAGCCATAGAGTGATAAAGGTGACACAGTGTTTCAAGAAAAGAAGGTTCAGATAATAAAATATCTTGGGATCCTGAACACTGGCAAAGCAAGGAATAAAATGTCATTCCTTTTGGGGAACTGAAGGACATTCATGTCCTTTTAAGGACAGGTTAATAACAGTCTAAGAAATAGCTCAGAGCACCTTCATTAAGGAAAGTTTATCTACAGCCTGAAATCATTCTAGGCTCTGGACACAGAACTGTATAAAAATAAATATTACATTTAAAAGCTGTGAAGGATGTTCACAATTTTTCTTTTTTTTTTTAAGAAGCTGGAAAAAGCTGCTTCTACAGTGACCTACTAGCACAGGAAAAAGAAATATGAAAGTGTCTCATTGTCTCAGGACTGAATACTCGCTCCACACAGAGTCAGTATGCAATTCTCTTATCCCAAGTTGTATTCCACCATGAAACTGGAAGAGATGGATCAAAAACCCTCTGAGCTAAAGAAGGTTTAAAGTGTAGCTCTTCCCCTTCACCAGGTGTTACACTTTGAGGACTGTTACAGAGGAGACTGTCACTACCGTGACCCACCTGGCTCCTTTAGGGACAAGCTTGTCCAGTGGAGCAACATAGCACGACAGTCACCAGGACTTTGGGCTGTGAAGCACAATCTCATCAAGTTGGTTGAATCCAGCTTGCAGGTACTTTGAGTAATCTGAAGTAACAAGAAGGGAAATATTTCAGACACCCTTTTCTCTTTCATATTTCTCCTGGCAGCCTTTCACAGCCCTAAGCAAGCTGTTTGATGTCAGTGCTAGGTTTGAGTGCTCAACTCTTTACTCAGTGCACAACCAAGTACTGACACAAGTCAGAAATGATGACACAGAGTTACTACATTGAGAAGTGTTCAGCTGCCACAAATAACCACTGATCCACTCACTATCAAGTTCCATCTCTTCTTCCCAGAGCACTGTCAAGGATGTATCACTGAGGAGTGTCTAAACACAGACTGCAGAAACAGGACTTTGCCTAGTAGGAGATAGGAGGTCACTGAGGTAACAGTCATTGCTGACTTCAGTGTACTTAAGTCAAACTTACCCTGTGGTTAAATATACAAGTCCTTTGCCCTTTAAGACTTAAAATAAATTTGCCTTTAACTACTGCATTGGCTTACATTACAAGATAAATTATGAAAAATAAGTTGGCCTCAAAGCATAGTTTTGCTTAGCTGCTCTGGGCATGAACCATTTCACTTGGACTCTGTTTTCCAGACCACCTATCTCCCTCACCAGGAGTATGAAGAGAAAATAAGCAAGAGGGGCTGGAGCCTATTTAGACAACTGGCCAGCTCTTTGCAAAGAGCTTCTCAGAAGAGAGAAGATCCACCACAGAGGAAAAACAAAGCCTGCTAAAGTCTGAACATGACAATGATGCAATGGTATTATGTTATGGGACAGAAAGGAGCAGGTTCATGGGTTTAACAAGGAACACAGTGGATGGTCAGAATTTATATCTCACTTTCTCCTCTCTCCTTCTTCTCTCTTTTTCTGGCTCTTACCTTGCCTTTTTCCTCATCTTTACTACTAAATTTAAGTAAGTGCTGAACACACACAGAGTATCGCATGCTACAACTCTCGTCACACCAGTCTCTTGACAGTGACGATCCCAGTGCCAGTTGAAATCAGTATGAATCCATCAATATAAGCTCTTGAACTTTATAACCAGGGAACAGTGACAGGTACAGCCTGCATCTTGTCTAACAGCACAATCTAGCTGATTCAAAAGGGGAAGGGTATTAAAATACAGTACTGGTGCAGTATGTCATATATAAGCTCTAACAAGAGGGAACGAACAGACTACAAAGACACCTCTGTAAAGACATTATTGCACTGTTATTGAACAGTGCCTTTCAACAGCAAATCAATCATCAGTTCCCTTGGCTGCAGGAATACTGTATTTCTAATTTCTATTCCCAAACTTGGCCCAGGACTGCGCTGTCTTTCCTAGCTTTATGACAGCTCTGCAAAGGTGACCCACTCCTCTTGATCTCATCAGCAAACTTTCATTGACTGCCTTGCTTTTGCCTCTGTTGGTCAGCACAGACAACTCTGAAATAGCGCACGGGACCAACTGCACCTCGCTCACATTTAATGTGTGCCCTGTGTTGGGTTCGTGCCTAGACTTGAACTACGAAAAAAGAAAAACTAAAAAGAATTTATGATCTCATGAACCTTGAGAGCAGAGGCCCTTGAGCATCTTGTGAATGACAACAGCACTCTCAAGTCTGGATCCTAGCCCGCATTTTCCATCCAAGAGGACTGAGCGATGTTTGGAATTACATAGCGAGGAATCTAAACTAAACCAGGTGTCTTCCCAGTTTTGCCAAAAAAATAGTTTGACACATACTAGCTTATAAATAGATGGTTCTGCCAGATCAAACAATGATATATTATACTGACCACTCAACAAGCCCAACAATGAAGCAATTTTCATGAGGATGCAATGCTTTTTTACTTTTTTAAAATTGAAAATAATAAACAGATTGGTTTGTATTATCATGAAAAATGTGCTAGAGGGTAAGGTCTGTGAAGAAAAATCTGACAAGTCATAGGTCATAAAAGTTTCAGTTCAAGCTTGTTCATATTATTGTGAAGTAAATTATTGCTGAAAACTTCTTTCAAAGAGTTCCTTTTTGATTGGGTCTTGGTTTTAAGATGAGCAAGCATTTTAAATGTGAGCTATTTCTATTGTTTGTGGTCAACAAACAGCAGGCTGAATAGAAAGCAGAGACCACAGGTCATTCCCACTGTGTAAAAGGAAGGCTACACGGTGTTTTCTTCCAACCACAGGACACCCTTTACTAACTATGACTGTACATATCACCTGTCCATTCACAGGCACCTGAACAGGGAGTTCTCAGCATCCTAAAAGGTTTTTCTTTCTCATACAGGTACAACCTCTAAACCCAGCTGGCACTTGGGAATACCTGGCTGGCAACTGCAATTCTGGCACAACTGACTCCAGCACAACCTGACAGCAGTGAGGCACTCTGGGAGCACAAGCCTATTTCTGAGATTTAACTCCATTTAATGGAACTGTTTACTAATTTTGTCTCATTTCATTCTTTCTAGAGTAAGACTGGTTTTATCATGATGCGCAGTGTCTCCCTCAGACAAAAAAGATTTTGAGGGTAGATGTGCTGTAGATCAATACAGCTGCACAGGACCAAAGACTGCCTTGCACCAATGGTGTCTGCAGCAGAACTCCTCAGTGCAAATGATTCACTGAGAAATGTCTTTTTGCTGATAGTTTCTGGAGAGATGCCTGGATACAGTGATAAGGAGCTGACAGGCAACCAGACATGCTCAGTTCATCTGAAGATGCAGAGAAAATCTCCTCCCCACATTTAGTGTCTTTGGGACCCTTCCAGTTATGTTTTTCCCTTCTGACAGTCTTCCAGCTCCCTGGGACTTTCTGACCTTCCTCAGTTCCTCTTTTGTCTGCCTCTCTTCCCTCCAGGACTCTTCTTTTCTCTTCTCATCCTGCTCTGCTTCCGTCCAGGAGGTTCCTGGGGAAGAGGCTGCAGGTGGTGCAGAGTGTGCCTGGCTCAGCCTGTGCTGGGACACACTGCCATCAGCTGCCATCACCTCTTCCTCACTCGGGACCTGCTGGATTCTTCCAGACCAAGATTTTATCCAACACAGCAGACTCAACTCTCCCCCAGTGGTAGTTTCAAGCAGAGCTCTGTGCTCCAGCATGTGAAAGTGCTCTGACACACAGCACATAATTTTGCAGGCTCCATCACAGTGTCAGACTTAATGAAACACTTAATTATCAGACCTCAAAACTCAGGATTTCCCAGCAGGACAAATGGATTATCTGCATCTGGGTAGGGCTGTGCAATCCTTCCCCTACCCAACACTTGCTCCTGGGAACAGGTAAAATCAACAGGCTGAGAAACAAAGTGGCTACATAAAGCATGACTACAGGTAGGAATGTGGGCATGTTGGCAATTTGTTCTGCCAGCCTAAGGAGAGCCTGGTTACAGGATCCAAATGGCTGCTTGGCATCTGAGAAACAACTAAATCAGAGGCCAGAGACCTAAACATTGGTCCAAGAGTTAGAATAGAAAATACTGAAATCATTGCATCCTTGATTGAAGTTGTCTCACCCAGAATAGACAGCTCTAACTGGAAGAGAAGACTCTGGGGCAATGGAACAGGATCAAAGGATGGAGACAAGGAGACAGCACTGGAACTGTGACTTTTGTCCCTGTTTCCTCTTTCAGAGTAGCCCAGTGAAGGCTATCAGCAGCCGTTCCCCACTGCTGAGACATGGTACCAGGTACAGAGGGAGACCTCTAAATTCTTAGGGACCACAAAGAGTTGCATCTCCTGGAATGAAGAACAAGCACATGAAACTGTAGTGGCACCATGAAGGATTCACAGTACCCATGTCACAGGGAAGCACAGGGGGGTTTGTAGCTCTGATCATTTGTTTAGTGTTGAGCACAACAATTCACCCAGAAGTCGCTCCTCAGCCTGCCAGGTACAAAACACTCACCAGCTTTATTTTCCATCACAAATTTCAGATTTACCTGCAAAATATAAAAAGCCTCCAGCAGGACAACCATGCAGAATAAGAGTAAGAGAGCTTAGGGCTGTCGCCACTGTCTGTAAATCTGTTTGGTAGCTGGGAATTTGTGAGGTGGCAGGTTTTCAGCACTGATCTGCTGTTATCTGAAATGCATTGTATGGCTCTCTGGATGGTTTTTTTATCAAATCTGTAAAATCAGTAAAACAAGTCTTCTGGTTTGAAGAATTCTTTCAGGGTGGAGTGAAAAACAAGAAACCGTTCCTGGAGAGTATCTGGTGTTGATCACAAGGAGAATAAGTACTATTTGCCCAGAGAAACAAGATTTTTCCACTAACCTCTTCTTCTGCTTTCTCAGCAAATTTTTCTGTTTTCTCTAGTCTGCAGCCCTTCTCCAGCCAGTAAATTCAATATCTTGTGAGATCTAGAGAGAACAAAGTGAGCATTAGACAGACAAACAAGGAAGGGGTCAATTATTGTATTAAAATCCCCAAGTGCATTGTTCTAGCACAAATTTCACATTTGCTTGTGCATGCTTTTAACTGATTCCTTACTTTGTACCTTACAAATGGGCACCAGATGCCAGAGAGAATGTTCAAAATTGCAGTGAAACTCGAGATCAAATGAGTTTTGCCTTAAACTAAACCTACTTTAAAAATATCCCACATGCTTTCCCCCAAAAAGACTTAGCAATAGTAAAGCCTTTCTTCCTATCTGTCACTTTAAGAAGTGTGCACACAACTTGCAAAATCTGAAAGTCTTTGTGACTCCTGATAACTCCCCTATTGAGGCACTGGAAGGACTGGAATTACCCTTGTCTCAAAATCACGAATTGGCTATTCTTTTCCAAATACAAACATCCAACAGCTGTAAAAATGGCATCCAATCAACTGCTGACTCTGCCAGTTTTGCAGAGCTCCTGCTCACGTCCATCTGTCTCCTCCTGCCACGCTGCAGCACATCAGCAGTGCAGGGAGGAGGTGGGGCAGAAGTTGACTTGCTACCCGTGTGTGGGCTGGTAGCCAAGTGATCGCACTTAGCAAGCTGGCCACAGATTCACCTTTCATGTCAAAACAGGGGGAGAATTAGGAAATTTTTTAATTAGATAATTCTACAATTGATGTTCTTCTGTTGTTTTGAGAGGGTTTTTTTCTTTAACTTCTTTTCCAAATTTTTAATTAGAAACGCCTTATTTCTCTCCTTTTAAAGCACTCCTGGATTGAGTTAGCTGGGTCAAAGAACATGAAGTTCTATACAAGTAAGATCATGTTAAGTTACTGAACTATCTGGCTGCCTGCAGTGTGGCTAAAATATCTTTTGCCAGCATATGAACTGAAGAGAGACTGCAAGTCTTTCATCAGACACTGCTTTTCAAGAAAAAAAGTCCTTTTAGATATAGCTTGTTACTTCAAATTAACTTTGGGCACTCTCAAAGTGTATTCCTAGTTAAATTTTTAAACATTTGGGATAATAGAACCATTCTGCTCTACCAGAGCACTGTCAGGAAGCCAGGGAGCTGAGCCTGTCCCAAGTAAGGCCTATACAGCTTTCTAGAAGGTGTCACCTGTTTTGCTATAAAGCAAAGAGCCACTGGTTTCTCTGCTCTACAATGTTGTGGGAGCTTCATTTTCCCACACCTTGGGCCAAAAAATGTTTTTTTATGATTTTTCCCCTTGTGTGATGGAAATTGTACCCTCTTCACAGTTCACTAATAATAAACTTTGAACCAAATGTGACAGTCCCTGCTGACTTTTCATCCAACAGTTAATCACTGACAGCACAGAGATCAAATGCTCACAGAGGACAGTGCCTTCAGTCACCCTGAATACACCTGCATTCAAACTCAACACCTTCTTTACTAGAATAAATTATACAAACACAAGAGATAAGCAAGAACTGGCCATTCCCATTATTTGTGCATGAATTTTTCCACAGTCTGAACCAGAGGCGACCTGCTGAGTTTTCAGAAACCAGATCAGTTTGCCTGATCATAAAGACATCTTCAGGCTACAACCCTCCTTGAAGGACAGGAGCCTCCAGTGGCTGAGTGAACATCCATCCAGCCCTTATAGACATAAACAAAAGCTGCAGTTTGCATTGTGTTATTCCAAGCTGAGAGAACCCACAGTGAACAACCACCATGGGTGTTGTTGCCTTAGGGCAATGGGATACACCTTATCTCCATGGGTCAGGGAAACAGAAAGAAGAAATGGTCTATGGGCATCAAACTTACAGTTTCAGTATTGGCCTATGAATGCCATGACAGAAATCTCTCCTTCTTTCTGTTAGAGAAAATGATAATTGAAAGGAAGAAGCAGAAGAGACAAGAGAAGTTAGAAAAAATGCAAATTGCTGTATCACAGAACTCTGGCTCAGAAATTATGAGTGACAAACTACCATACACCAGCTTCTCGCAGTCCATATACACACTGATAACCTTAGGGGGCATTTTTTTTTTAAAAATATGGGTAGCTTTCTCATTAGTTACAGAGAAAAACACTAAATCTAATTATTCTCCATTTATTGTGGACTGTCACAGGGTCAGAATATGCCAACAGCAAGTTATTACCAGGCAGCTGACAGATGTTTGCTCGAGTGTCAAACCCTTTAGATCAGAAGCTGAGCTGATTCCTGTTCCTTTTTAAGTCAACAGAACTTCTCTGAGATCTTTCACTGTGTCCTAACTAACACTGCTAGTTATGACAACTATGAAACTAATATTGCCTAAATTAGACACCTGGCTCTATACTGATTTCAAGTTAGCACAGCTCTTATAATGGGGGTGGGGTGCTTGATGCCTTTGAAAAGCCTAGTTCACATTTTGTAACATATTTGGGTAGTGCAGAAGTACAGAGAGTAAGTTTGGAAAGTCACTTGGGTGACCTCTCACTAAAAGTCCAAGGTACTATTCAATAATCCACCCTTCTGGAAATTTTTGCATGCTGCTTACAGGACATTATTCACCTTTTTTCACACAAATAAGAAAAGTTGTTTGCAACAAAGCTTGATAGTTTGGAAACTTTTCTCCTTCTATATATAATACAGAATAACTTCCAGAGCTGAAGCTGCTGAGGGCCAAACCCTGTCAGTGGGAGCTTTGCCATTTGCTTTATTAAAACCCCAGTGTGCCCCTACAAGAACAATATATACCTTATAACTGCAACTTAAATTCAGTGTTGTCGCATAAAATATTCTCTCTTCAACTGACAACACAGGAAAATATTTCCCTCTGCTGCACCTCAGTATTTGTATTCTACATGAAAGTCTTTCAGGCCACACTGCCTTTGTCGGCCAGAGGGCTCAGCCCACAATTGGGCTCAGCCCAATTTCTCAGCCCACAATTTCCCAGGTGAGAGTGACAAATTTACCACTCAGCCTTAACAGGCATTTGAATTCCATCCCTGGTTAAAAGACCTCTTTGTTCTCCTTCTTAAGTTTTGGAGAGGCCCTCACAGGATCAAACTCTTGCACCCCTTTGATGACTATTAATGATGTGCAGTGTCAGAAGCTGAGTTTAGCATAGAAAATGGCCTTGGATGACCCACCAGCAAGAGGTCATCAATGTATGTAGACCACTTAATCCAACACTCCACCTCTGATATGGCTGAGGAACTTGGCATTTCACTTCAGTGTGTAAAACCTTTGGACTCTCTGGAATTTAGACCATTTAACTTCAAAGTTTAGGCTCATTTGGTGGTGATGGGTAGTCGCACTGAGTCACCCAGTGTGTTTACTTCTAAACAGTCTGCCCCATATCCTGTTTTCTAGGATGCATGTAAACACTCTTGGGATGCTTCAGACTCAACATCTTAAGTTCAGGCTTTCCTTGGAGTGTCACACAGGGATCTGAGAGCTGGAGCACCTCTGCTATTGAAATAGGCTGAGTTGTTCAGCCTGGAGAAGAGAAGGCTCTAGGCAACCTTAGAGCACCTTCCAGTGCCTAAAGGGGCTTCAGGAGAGCTGGAGAGGGACTTTGGACAAAGTCATGGAGTGATAGGACAATGGGGAATGGCTTCAAACTGAAAGAAGGCAGGTTTAGATGGGACATTAGCAAAAAATTCTTGAGGGTGAGAGTGACACATGTTCCCCATCTGAAGTATTCAAGGTCGGGTTGGACAGGGCTAGGAGCAACCTGGTCTAGGCAAAGTGTCCCTGCCCATGGTAGGAGAGTTGGAATGAGATGATCTTGGAGGTGCCTTTCAACGTAAACATGATTCTATGATTTGGGAGCTGAACAACGTGTCATTACAGATCTGTGGATGCACTTCCCAGTGGCCAAAATATTGAAGAGTAATTGTCACTTACCAGGTTTCTGGTGAGGATTTTTGCTACCTTCTGAATTTCCACAATACCACAATTGGACTGCTACCAGTCCCCAACTTGGTCCACCTGAAGCTACTTCCAGTATCCTGCAGCCACACCACAACCATGACTACTGACACATCTTGCTGTGATTGGATCACCCAAGACTATAATCCTGATGCAAATCAGCTATTGCAAATAATTTCATTCTCTGGTTAGCCACAGCATCCCACTGGTGTTTATAACTAACACCAGTGTAGGTATTAGCAAGCAGGCAGGTTCCTATGGCAGCTCACTGCTGAAGGAAAGCAGAATAGTCTTTGCTCCCTGTGCCTTAATTTGTCTGTGTGGTGCCCTGGAAAGCCAGGACGCTGGGAAACGGGTAGGATGAAGCCATACCATAACAGCATTTTGAGTAGGCTGAAAGAGGAGGGGAGAATGGGGGTCTGAAGAGCAAGAGGCAAGGAATCTGCAGCACTTGAGTGAGTGAATCCTGGGCAAAGGTAACAACCAGGAACAATTAATAATAATCCAATACACAAGGACATACTAGAGTCAAGCACTCCAAGACGAAGTACTGCTCACAAAAATCTGCAAACGACCTAACACTAATGAAAACAAAGGGCTTGGAAACTGGATGGTGGCAGCAGGAAAGGAGATGCTGTTGTATAACTTGCCCTTCCTGCCCAGACCTGCCAATGCAGCTGGATTCTGATTTGCAGCATCATCACTTTTCCTGTCTTGGCCTCCTGAACTTGCACGGAGCCTCTCGAAGTGACCTGCCAAACCTTTGCTATCCTAACTTTTCTTCCTTTGAACAGCCTCATAAGGGGCCAACCTGTGCAGTAGCTTCTGACTATGCCCCGAAGGGAGAATACAATGAAGCCTATAAAGCCAATTGCACTTGTTACCCGAGGCAGCTTTTGAACTCTGCATAGAGAGGCTGGAATGCCCCCTTCCACTTAGCAGAACAAAGGGCATTCAACCTGCAGGGGTTTAAATCTGAAAGTTAAACATGAATGTGATTAATGTGTGGCTTTGAATTTCATGTATTATTGAATTGTATACATTACTCCAGGCTTGGAGGTTTTTCCCTTTAATACTGCAATGCAATTGTATGTTCTGTTTGGGAGGGGTGCAGAGCAGAGAACACCAGGCAAAAGTATTTCCATATGTATTCCCCAAATTCTCTGCCTGAAGGACTTGAGCAAGCCGGGATTTATACTGTATTCCATTGACCCCGAAAAAACAACTTGAAACAGATTTAGGGAAGATGCACTGGAGCTCATTGCAGTTGAAACACTGGATACTTATTTGACAGCCTCCAGGAACTCTTCCAGGTCCACCCTTTCCTGTGAATCTGCTAAAGCTCCGGAAGATTATCAGAGTTAAGCGAGTGTGTGGGATGCTGGGTTTTAGGAAACGGGTTGCCTCTCATAAGAGTCATAAAATAGATCAACTCTTGTAACCAGTGCTCTGACTCCAAAGCCTGAGTCCTTGATCCCATTTAAGCCATAATCCACTGATAGGAGCCAGAAAGCTGGACCACACCATTCCTGTATGATCCTGCCAGCTTCGAGGAATGTTGCATGGCCAGAAGAGTATCCTGGCTTTTACTACTGGGGAAACCTTTCATATATTTTTAGAAACAGTTAACTAACCCCATTCATTACATAAAAGGGACAGCTGTAAAGCATACCTGGACACTTCCAGTTTGAACTTTCCCATTGTCTGTATGGCTTTGGGCAAGTCTTCTCACAGCACCACAACCTGACACAAGACTAACAAAAGTGCTGAGAAATACTTGAAAGTTTTATCTTAGAGAATATAATTCTTATTTTAATTAGAGGGTTTCCCTGGGCAAATCTTAAATACAGACTGTCAAAAGGCCAGCATCTGATAGGCACTACCCACCTTTCCATGGCAGTGGATCTCCTTCTGCTGGTCCCGTGCATTTCCATTAATCCATCCAGTCAGATATGCTGGTTGCAGCTCTCATTACACTTCTGTACAGAATGTGATTCTGTATATAATTAAACAACACACCTGCATAAATGATGAAGCTACACGATTCCATGGCACTTTTACTCCATGTTACAATTTTCATTTCCTGAGAAGCACCTTCAGCTTTGCCTCAGAGACAAGCCACTGGTTTCTCTCCCACAGTCTAACTCAGTCAACTACTAGTGACTGCATGCAGGGCAATCACAGCCCATGGTGATGAGTATATTGAGAATATTCTGCAGTGTCCAGCCAGATCTTCAGAGAACTGTTTGCATTTTGATAAGACTTCTCGGAAGAGGGATTTACTATTGTACCATACCCTACAACTCAGCTTGCTGTGGTTGATTCTACAAGGACCATTAAAACATCCAGTGAGCTGGCCTTCCATGGGACAGTTCTCACTTGGCTGGGCAGGGAGGATCTGGAAGAAATGAGAGATTATATAAAGAGTTCCTGTTTTCCAAAGCTCAGGTCTAGATGCCTTCTCATAATTTTCCATGGCCATTTGCATCTGGAACTTCATTTGCTTGTGGAATGGAGCATGACTACTACAGCAGGAGACCTCTGTCTCCAGGAATGGTTTCTGGCTCAGGCCAGGTATGATTGACCTTTATTCTGGACATGAATATGAACTCTGCTTCCACTGGACACCTTTGAATCATTGTTCCCTATGCTTTAGCCATTAGTTTAGCCTGTTACTAGCCAGGACAAAGATACAGGTTTATCCTACTAGCACTAATAACTTCCCTGGCTTGCCAAGCTTAGTATAGAGCAATACTTCTTTAATTCTTTATTTCCCAATCAAAAGATCCAGACAGTGGATATGGGAATTGTAGCACTGATTCTTAACCTGATATACGTCCAGTACTATTTTTTCCAGAGTCTTCCTGAAATAAGAATAGAAAACTTATTGACCACTTAGGACCTTTTGGGAGTAGGGAAGCTCAGAATATCCTATCATTGATCCATGGCCAAAGATCAGAACTGAAACTGCATCCTCAGGCTGAAATCTGGCAAATGCTGTGCATTTGCACTTTCATGAAGGTCTACAGAATCCAACTGCAGCTCTGAGCTCTTAACTGCAAAGACTAAACCTGCTGCATCTCCTGCTCATCTTGGTGACATTTCTGACAAATAAATGAAAATGCCACTTATGTTTGGGCCAGAAGGACAAATAAGCTTTGAGCAGAGGACTAGACAAGAATGCTCTTGCAGTTCTGTGATCCTCGATCCGGCCATAAAGCACATACCAGTGTAGCAGTCAAATGTAGCAAAAATGTGAAATAGATTTTGGTCCAGCCCCCAGCAATAAAACAAATAAATAAATAAAATGCCTTTATATCTCCTCTGCAAAATGGTGTTTGCAACCCTCACACACTGCTCCTAGCCCAGAGATCTCCCTGTTTGCTGGGGACATCTGCATCATTTTTGCTATTGTCTGCCAGCAAGGCCTGACCTGCATCTGAACTCATTCAGATATCTCAATAAATCTGCAGTTTGCCCATAAGTCCCAAAGACCTTGGTTAGGACATCCCTGTCCTGTGCAAGTTAAGCCAACTCTCCCATTTTTATTTTGGCATGGCTGGTCCTCCTCTGATCTCCTAATTAACACAAGAGATAAAAACAGAAACTGTGACATGACCCACTGAATGGCTTCTCTCTATGTGCTCATGTGGCTCCATTCTTGGGGGCTGACCCAGGGCACAACTCTGCTCTTCTACGTATATTTTCCAGTGCAAACATTTTTTTTTTTCCTTCCGTAGATTTATTCAGACTCCAAACTTCAAATTCATCAAAACTGTCACAGGCCATTTACAGGATGGGAAGATATTGTGGGTCCCATCAGCGTGGGTGTCACAAACAATTATCCGCTGGGGAATGATCCCAATTAGTAAACACCCTGCTAACAGGCCACCTCCCCAAGGACACTGATTGCCTGTGACAGTGTATTTTCAGGATGTCTGCTGGAAAACTACAACCCAAGCCTTTGTGGGCTGACTTCTGGCAAATTCCTTGTTAACCCTACAAAAGAATCTACACATGAATAATTAAAAATAGATTGGAGTAGAAATTTAAATTACATTTAGCTTTGTCACCCAACTGCCTTTATAAGAAGACCTACTTCTCATCTGAAATAAAATGGAAATTCTATTCCCTGCCTTGGCTTGCATGAGGCACTCTTGTATTTTGATGCTTTGCTCTAGGCTTTTGGAACTAAATAAAGATTTCAATATAAATACTCCCTTCCACTTTCTCCTTTCTTCTCTCCTTTTCTCTTGGTGCAAAATTCTTAAAGAGTTGCCTGAAGGACCAAACTCAGTAAGTGATTGAAACCCAGCTGCTCACTCCTTGCTTAACACGTTGCCTTTTCTGCTCTGTGTCCTACCTTCAAGAACAACTCTTAACAACCCCAGAGCCATTTTTATGGAATGAAATCACAAAGACAGGACAAAATGAAGACACAAAACTAAGTATTATTTCAAAAAGTAACTTTCTGACCCTACAATTACCCCCTCAAATGGATTGGCAGCAATGCTAATAGGAGGTAGGAAGACTGATTTGCTCAGCAAGGCTTCTTCCCAGCCAGCTGTCTTGTTCGCAAGGAACAGGTTTAGTGCCATACTCCACTTCCTTTCAGGTGTGCCAGGCCTTCCCACACCACTCAGCAACACTCCCACACCTCTGTGATTTTGGCAGGCTCCTGCACAGCCTCTCTCCTTCTCCTCTGGCCTGAGGCAAGAGGACTCCCTTCTTTAACACGTGGGGGGAAGAAGGTTCATTTAACTCACCCCTCAGCATTTCAGCTCAGATTTCAATCCAGTTGATTGGTAATTTCTTGGCACTAAATCCCACCCCAACTGTATCTTCAGCAGGGATTTACTGCCAGATCTCTATAGATTTCTGTGGAGTTATGCCATTTAGCCTGTTCCAGTCCAGCCCAATAACCTGACATGAGTTACCTTGTTATTAGTTAGTCACACGTACCCAAGTGCCCATACTTTGCTCTCTCTCAAACTAAAGTTTTCAGGATTCCTCCTTCCTAAAGAATTTTGCTTTCAGATGTTTCTGTCATATAGAAAAACTACTTTTCCTCCTCTAACATTCCATCACTTTCCCACCAAAATGACCAAATTCCTATTTTCTGCCATGCTTCATGTACAAGGTACTCAGTAATGTTTGAAAAACATCACACCTAAAACTGTCATTAAAATGCTCTTTATAGCTTTGCTAATGCACTGGAGGAGCCCTCAGTGAAATGGATGAATCAAAAACTTTCATCAGTCACACTGGTTGAAAATCTGCATGACCAGAACCATGTATCATTTGTCTTTTCTACTAATCCCCATGACAGGGTTCCTATTCAAAACAAGCCAAACAATTTCAGAGGGAGGGCAAGATCTTGTAAGACCATGTATCAAATGCTCTCCTAGGCTCCAACTGCAATATATCTAATGCAATCCCTTTGTCCAGTACTTAGCCTTTGCATGATTAAGGATGAAATTGCAGAACCATTCCCTCCCTGTCTCCCCCAGGCACAATACCCTGTGGTTTGGAGCAATTAAAGACTTAGTTCAAGAATTTGTCTCACTTTTCTCCTGTCTTGGTGGTCCACACGAAATCCCAGCTCCTTCTCCTTTGCTTTGCTTCCTCCTTTTTTCACTCCTTTCTTCCTGATCCACTATGGCCTCAGCATCCAGAGCTTCACCATCCTTTCCCTTCACCTCCAAACTGCAAAGTCATAGGGACAAAATGTCAGAGATCTCTGATATGACCAACTCAGTTTACAAAAATCCTAACACTGGTGCTATTCCTTTCCTACCCTCTTCCCTCTTTCCAAAAGAGCTTGAGAAATACTCTAAATTCCTGCCTTGAGTGAAGAGGCTGTTTAGCCCTCTGTAAAACTGCAAGAGGTATGGACATGTGTGAATTTGGGAGAGAAGAGATGGCTGCCTTTCTCCCAGGGGAAAGGCTTTTCACATCGAGCTGAAGAAAGAGAATCTGGCCCTGCTTTAAAGAGGAGGGACATAGTTCTATTTCTAACACAGACACTGTGTGACCAACTCCCTCTGAAGTCAAAGGATTTTTGCCCTCAGACATCCAAGGGCAGAAACCAGGAGCCACAGAGTTAGTTCTTGTGTCAGCTGATGGAACAAGCACCCTCCAGCTGTAAAAAAACAGCTTCCAACACTAGGATAAAGCTGGAGCCACTGGAAGTATCCTTGCAGAGGCAAACAGATTTATCATCCGAAATTCAAACACGAATTTCCACTGCAACCACTGCTGATGCCAGGAGACATTCTTTCCCTGCCTATCCATCCTGTTTGGCTCACAGATCTCAGTGGTCCTCTTCAGGACAGCCACACAGTCTATGTGAAAGCACTTGGCTTCTGGGGATGCCATGAATTTTCTGCGTTCCCTACTGCACACACTCGCCAAGTAAGTCTTGATTTAGCTACAGTAATCTCTGCTGCTTGTTCCCACAGAGAGAACTGTTTATTTTACAGGATCACAAATGGATGGTAATAAACTGCCTTGCCTCTGCATCAGAACAAGGTCACTGACCCAATCTGCTGCCCAGCGAACATGTACAAGTTCAGCAAACCCCAGAACTGCTGTGAGAGCCAAGCCTGCCCAATCACCCTGGGCTGCCAAGCTGGCTGCCTTGTGTTGGTGTACCACAGGCAGGGAAAGCCTGGCCTCTAAATGGGAGAGGATGAGACATCAAGGAATTGCACCCTTGAAAGGCCCGCAGGCCCTAATTGCCTTCACCACTGCAGTTCCAGTGTAAGCTACACAGACAAAAGGGAAAGACTTCACAGCTTGAGCTTCCTGAGGTTTGAAGGAGCAACAGCACTTTGGCCTAAGAGGGCAGTTCCCATACACATAACTGGAGCAGCTCAAGGTACCTCTCCCTGCTGGGGAAAAGGCACTGACTTGCTGATGCAATGGAGGTCATCTTGAGAAATGGGACTGTTCTTGCAGAGCCAGCTTTCAGACCATGACACTTCCAAGCCAGAGGTCTTTGGTGAATGCCTGAGTTGGTCTTGAAGTGTTTTACTGCAAAAGGCCACTCTAACACCTATGCACACATACATACTGTCAGGTTTTATAGGAGGGCTCATGGCACTGCCAGAGTCGACAGCTTCCCAAAGCCTCACATCAAGTCAGCCAGCAATTCAGCATGTGGTCTCTGTGCCTGCAGCAGCAGCTCCCTGGCCACACGATCCTGAGATCTCTGGGACTTTGGTGTGGGACTACAGTCTTGTTTCTGTCCACTTAGCCAGGACACAGGCAATGGAGTTTTGGCCAGTTTTATGAGCCTACATCAGGAGAGCAGGTGACAACCAGCCTGACATAAAGCCTGTCACTAACAAGGGAATCTGACAGGATAGTTTGAAACAGCAGAGAGAGCTCGTACCAGAACAGCATGATCTCTGCAGTGTTTTGGATCCAGTATTAACACCCTAGAGACAGTTTTATAGTATCATTGGGTAAGAACTTTGCTTGAACTCCTCTGATTTAAGCCTTGATTTAAGCTAATGCATAATTCATAATGGGGATGATAACAGATGGCAACTTGTGAAGCCACAGGAACTCAATCAGTTGTGATCACATGACAACACCCTAAATAATTTGAATCATATCTTACTGCAAGAGCTGCTGTGCTGGGGCCCCTGTTACAGAGACACCAATGCCACACTGTGGGAATCATCCTGCAAGGCAGTTGGCACCAAATCCTGGTGTTTTTAAAGGGAGAAACTGAGGCAATGAGCGAGGGGTTCCACGTGCTTCCATGAAAGCAGATTGCTGGTGTCCTCCTGCTCCTCTGCACCAGAACCCAGCCACGAGGCCCTGGTCTCTCCTTCTCTATATACTGACCTTTTTTACAAAGATACTTGCAAGAAAGAGATTCAGACAAAAAACTGTTACTTTAGAAAGGGGTTGGGGGTGCCTCTCCTCCACAATATGGTTGCTAACTCCAAGAAAACATTCTGGAGAAGTTTATCATTACACCAGATATTCTCATGTCAGAATCTCTTTTTCCTTCAACTACAGGAACAAACTACCTTTCCAACATGTGGCCTAAACCTTGGTGACATGAGTGCCCTTCAGTGCCTCTATGAGAACCAGGAGGCCCTGTCAAACTACTTCAGGAATGTTGGATGGAGGGCAGCAGGGAGGTTTCTCTTATGAGTTTCAGCACTTTCCTTTTCTTTTCATCAATTTCCAGTTCACCACATGTATATGAAGTCTGGAGCTCTGCAGCAAAGTTTCATTCCTAGAGATTTGAAGCAGTTTTCTGAATAAGAAAACTCTTTAGGAAATAAATGTTCTTTAGGAAATAAATGTTCTAGGAATACTCCAACATGCTCTGGATTACAGAAATGCTTCTACTGTCACAAGGGACAAAGCACCATAAAGAATATAAAACTTTAACGAATTGTTATTATCATCTCAGCATAATTAATCTACCCCTTAGAGAAGTCACACTGAGTTTGAGCCTTCTCTGGAATTCCAATCAATCATAATCAGAACAGTTAGTCCTGGCTGAAGCACAGGCACTGGCTCCTCACCATAAGCATAATGAACACAGACTGCTGCCTCCCCTCTCCTGACATGTTACAAGGGAACACTGCCTGAACGACATTCATCCTTAAACATCACTTGAGTGCCAGACCATTTTTACTGTTAATTTCAAAGATCACCATCCCCTTTTTTAAACATTTTAAATATAAAAGCACTCATGAGCTGATCAGCTAACTTCTCCTACAATAACTGTTGTGGGCACATCCTGAACAGAACATCTCTCGAACAGAGAGGAAACTGCCACCTAAAAACTGTTCCCCACCCCAAAGGTGTTTGAAGCTTAGTCAAAGCACAAGGCATGGAGTTCTTCAGCACACCAGTTCTCACTAAAGCACAAGTGTGAACTTTCTCTCTGGTGCACTATTAGCACTTGGCAAAGGTGTTTGCAGAAATACCACTACATAAAACAAAGCCCTGTATGTACAAGATGGACCAGATTCTCAGCCAGACTAAACTGAATTCTAGGTAATTATGCCAAATGACACAGGAAGAGAGAGATACAGAGCCCTGTTTCCTCTAAACCTGTGTGTTAACAGTGAAAGACAGACCAGTCAATGCTAACAACCCTGTCATGGCCTTCAGGCAGTGCTGCAAATCAGAAGATACCTCAGATCATGGGATATCCTAGAACAGAGGAATTTCTCTTCCAAAATTATAATCATCCCAAAATTTGTCACGGATGAAGCAGGTTTTTTACACTCAGAATGAAGTTCTGCATTTACCTCTGTGCATTTGTCTCTGTAGACCTGGTGCAGGGACAATTCTCCATTACTTTGCTAAGTGTCTCCAAAAGGCTGAGGGCAGTCAGCACTGAAGCACGTCCCAAGGAAAGTGTGAACTATGGATTTAACCACAGAGAATCAGTCAAGAGCAACTGCAAATTTCAGTTTGGTCCTAAGGAAGCCCTGTCTTTGCAAGGAGCAAAATTCATTTTTACCACCATGAATGAATAGCTCCCAGACAAGACTCAGTGTCTTTCCTCCATTCCTGTGTCCCCAGGGCTGCTTGTACAAGCTGCAATGCCTGGGATGGGATGAGAGAAATCTCCCCCCAGTAGTGAGGACACTGCCTCTATGCCTTGACTCAAGTCCAAACTCTGTGACCAATCCTGAGAGGAGGCACTTTTAACACAAAAATTATTCAACCTGCTTTTCTTAGAAGAAAGAGAACCACATCACTCATATGCCCACCTGTTCAGGCTCCTTAAGGAATGGCTCTTTCCATCTGAAAAAGCAATCTGATACCTTGTTTTTAAAATTCATTTCAAGCAAGTAATGACACGTCTTTCTTATTGCACAAACCATCGGGGACTAACTTCAAAAGCAATGAGCCTTACACTTTGTGCTTATTACAGGGAATAGAGTTATAGGATTTTTTTTAAAAAAAAAATGGAGAACCAAAGTGGTCTGAACCCACTCTAAGCTTAATCTCTAAAACAGGCCCAAACCCAGATCTCCACTCCGACTGCTTCCAAACTTCAGGGCAGGTTGGATCTGGCTTATGTCTCTTGGCCCTGAGCATTCCAAGTCCTGCAGCTCCGTGCAGGTCCTTGAGACACTCCCAACAAACTGGTGTCTTGGCCATCTGCCTCTGGGGAGGAGGGACAGAACAAAACCCGAGATACTGGAACACCACAACCTCGGGTGATAAAACCGCCGGAGGAACACGGACAGCCGGGGTTGCAGGGAGCTGCTGCAAAGGCACCGGCGCCAGAGCAAGGACAAGGACAGCGAGTTCAGCAGCGGTGGTGGTGGGAGGGTGAAGTTGAGACAAAGCTGAGAGGGAAGTCTTTGCCACCCGGGAGGGATCCATAGGCTATCCAACAGCGTCCTCTGGTGGAGCAGCCACAGCCAGCCGGGTGGCAGCGCTCCCGCCGGGGAACGCACCTTTCCTTATCTCCTAAATACCGCAGTGACTAATGTGAGAGCATAAATAACACTTGCTAAGGCGTTTGGGTCTTGCCTGTAGCTATAAGGTCAGGGTATGATTTTGGTGGAGCAGAAGCGTGAGAACTGCAAAACAAACTACCTTGACTTCCCGGTGGGGCCACCGGAGGGCTTGTCCAGGCTGTCACGGACAGACGGACCTGCTCAAGCTGATCCCTCAGCAAGGAGGCTGACACACGTGAAGTGTTCTCCGTGAAGGTGGACAGCAGTATTCCAAGGCTGTCTTCAAATCCTGGCTTGTTACATTGGAGAAAAGAAAAAAGAAAAAAGAAAAGAAAAGGAAAGGAAAGGAAAGGAAAGGAAAGAAAAGAAAAGAAAAGAAAAGAAAAGAAAAGAAAAGAAAAGAAAAATCCTTTGGCATTTTTTCCAGTTTTCCCTTTTCATTTTGGTTTAAAAGAAAATTCTGGTTCAAAGGCCCAACCTCAGAAGGTGTAATCACTATAAAAATACCAGCTGGAGATTTGGAATGGTCTCAGGTTTGGAGAGTGTCTTTCCCTCACATTAGCCCAGCCAGACAGCACCAGCACGGGGCAGTTCATTGCCAGCAGTAAGCACACAAAGACATGGAAAGAAGCAGCAAGACTGGGTGTGAAGGCAGGAACTTTCCACTCTCAGGCAGCTGGTTTCTCACCAGCATGGGACTAAGTAAGGCACAACACAGCCTGCAGACCACTGACACACCTCAGCATTCACTGCATGGCAGAGCCCCAAAAAAAGATGCCACAAAACTGAGAGGTGACACACACACACCCCCAGAAAGGAGGGATGGAGGAGCAGAGGTAGGGAGATCTAGTGAGGGGTAAGTCATTCTTTCCTGGGATGGCAAATCTGTGCTGATTTTTTTTTTCATGGAAAGGTTCCTCTTTCTGGCACCCCAATCCCTCCCACCATAATTTGGTTTCTGTCAGGTGTAGCTCGTGGCTCAAGAAAACCCGCAGGCTACCAGAGGAAAAGGCAATCTCACCCAGCCCACATGCCAGGGGTGTCATTGCTCTGAGCAGCACAGAGAAATCCCAGTGCTCTGGGGATGTGGCTGCCTTGTGTTCCCCAGAATTACGGGGGCAAATGCCAGATAAGCCCTTTTAGCCAGCATAGGCTTTCCCACCTAATGCTGTGTTTTAGCCGTCACGGGACAAGAGCAGGCCAGGTAACCAGCTCCATGCAAACAAAATGTCTCTCTCTACCTACAGGCCCCTCAGGATTCAGAAACCAAAACGAGGCACCTCAGCCTCATCTGTAAGAATCATACATAAAAAACGCATTTGTTGGAGTAGAAATTGGCAAAAGCAGGAAAGCAGAAACATCATTTGAACACCCACTCCTCTGAGCAGTGTGCTGTCAGGCTTCCTTACATCTGGGGCTGGGAAAGCTCAAGGACAGGCACTCCCTTCTGCGTGGTGCTGCAGGTCAGAAGTGATTTTTTTCCCTTTTAAAATCATAAGAAATGGTACCAGACTGGCAGAGCACTGAGCAGGCGTCCTGTGCCCCAGGCCTGTGGGTTCCTAAAACACAGATGTCTCCTCAGGATCTTGGCAAAAGCAAACTGAGAGACTGCTCCTCCTGTCCAAGCACACAAAGCTTCCTCACGTGGGTAACTCTGCCCCACTCTTTCCCTCTGCTTCGGGGCAAGAGTGCCCAGAGCCCTCCCTCATCCCGCCCTGGCAGTCTCGGGGAGGTGAGCACAGGTTCCCTTTCTGCAATGCAGAAAACCCAGCTCTCCCATTCCCTGTGTGTGCACAATTAGATTTTGTACCTCAGGTCTCACAAGCTGTGGGCATAGTCCATGGGGGCTTCCCAACTGCAGGGAGCCAGGTGGTGACGGCACAGAGGATGGTGTGGAGACAGAGCTACAGGCACACGGGGTGATTTGCAACCCACACGGGGAGTGCACAGTGAGGGGGCATGACCCCTTGAGTAAGACAGGTTAAGAGAGATGAGACATTTGGGATCACTGTATCTTTCTTTTTTTATTTTTTCTTTTATTCTTCTTTTTTTCAAAACTTGTTCTGTGGCTCCATGTGAATACAGATGAAAGGGGAGATATCCCCACAACACTGGCTGTTCTGATTCAAGCACTCCTGTTCCTCCAAGAGTACATGCTGTGAGCACGTGCACTCCCAAGTCACAGCGGGTTTTCTTGCTGACAATAATTACATCGATAAAAGACAAAACATAAGAACGCAATCACTCTGGAAAACAGCAAACTTTACCTCCATCTTGCTGCAACATGAGATTTCTGTAATCCAAAAAAAAAGAGAGAGAGCAGATACTGCCTCTGGGGAGGAGGGCATACCTGACACTGCCAGTACAACATAACCCACACAAGGGCAGGAACAAGAACAACATGTAGCAGAAATGGGACAATGTGGAACAATTACATTCCACTTGTTTGTATAACCTGTAAGAAGAAGGGCAGAGCACAGCCTTACACTGAATCACTCGGGCAGCATCAGGGACAGGCTCTGAGTGAGTGTAACCCCAAAGGGCACCACTAAGATGAAGTCAGAGATGTCTCTCTCAAACAAGTCTCTGTTCCCAGATTCTTCCTACAACTCCATTACACCTGAAAGTGTAAATTCCCTGAAATGTTTATTCATAATTATGATTTTCCAGCATTTACATAAAGCTCTCATTTACAAGCAAAAACAGATGAACGTCTTCCACCACGTGTTCAAGAATCAGACCAGCAGATTTTTGTGGTTTCTTATGTCACTTTCTTGCATACAATGATAAAACCACTTGTAGGTTACATTTCTCACAATTGATTTCATGCAGTGTTGAAGCTCCACATAAATTCTGTCTCGAGCTCCTGGAGGGAATGTTCAAATCATCTACAAAGGCTGTAACTCTGACTGAGTTTATAAATCACAGTACACATCAGGTTCCAGTAATAATCCCTTGGCCACCATAATACTCAGGAAAGGCAAGTTCCTCAACCCAGACCCAGAGCCCATCCAGGACCAAGAGAGGGCAGTGTGTCCTGCAGATCCAACCAGCGGGCCAGGAGCTTTCAAGGAGAGAAGTCGCATTTCTTTACTACATTCACATCGCTTTAACTTTATTTCCCATGGCAATCAGGCTTCTGCTATCCATTTGGGGTGCATCCATGTCTGTTTAATCCTATTTGAGCCTTGTGGTCAGGCCTGGACATTGAAGTGCAGGTTTCAAACGTAGGTAATTTCCCTCAATCTCAAAAAATCTGAGAAGCTAAAGAATAATGTTCCAACAGAGGACATGCTGAGAAGCTAGTCATCAGCAAATCTACACGTGGAAACGTAAAAGATATTAATTGCTCTAGAAGTCCAGCTATATTAATCTTGCTGTTCAGGAACCTTCATGTTTTATAGGCTGAGGTAATTTGCACCTTACAGAAAAGGAATGACGAAAGCAAGTGGCTGTATCTACTTTGAGAAGTATTTTTGAGAAGTACAGAGACTAACTCCTGTGTGTCTGGGACTGGACTGCTCCAGGAAAAGGGCCATTCCCTGATGCATAACAGGTTGAATTAGCTCCAGAAAGGAAAAGAAAGACAAGACTGAGGCTGTCTTGAAAGACAATGAGAGAGCTGTGTGCATCCACTGTGTAGAGAGAGCAGAGGACAGGAGAGGGGGCTGTGCAGCAGGAAAAGTGCTTCTCTCCACCCTGAAGATGGGAGCTCGTGCTGCAACAGAGAGAGCTAATGGGAAACAAAATGCTGCTTCTCCAGACCCGTGCCAGCCCCCAGAAATCCACCCCATCGTACAGACAACACTGAGGTTCAGAAGGAGTGGATTATTTCCGACTAACCTTCTTTGTAGTCTCAGACGGACTCTCCCCTCCTGGTTGGGATTACTCTTAAATCAGAACACGAACTAGAGATGTAGGATCTCTCTGCACATTAACAAATAGCTCACCTGGACATTTCACAGGAGGGTAAATGCCAGTAAGCAGCCTTTAATAGCAGCCCGGGCAATAACAATGGCAGCAGCAAAAACACTGCTACCTTACTCCAGTGTGTCCTTATTTCCAAAATCCATCATACTAATAGGGACAATTAAAACCTGGGAGAAGCCTTGGGACACTGACGATTAGTGACTGTAGGCCAGGTCTGAAACACAGTCAAGGATCAGTAGTTACAAGTCTGTGAAACAGGCTGGGCAAGTCAAGAACTGAGCACAACGACTGGCACCTCTTGTCCTCACCTCATCCTCCCCACAAGCCTGTCCCACATCTGACACATTTTCTGCACCAGGCTGTGGCCCTTCTCCCACCCACACACCTGGCAGAGCTTTTAATTTGCCAAACACTTTGGCACAGATCACAGTGTGAGAGAGAAAAGAGGTTTCAAGGCATACACAAAAGAAGCCCAACCTGGCCAGTGGAAGGAAAGTGATTCATTATTATTAAATCACATTAGGAAGAGCACACTGTGGTCAGGACTCTCAGTGTTTGGGACATATTGCAGGTATGGGCTGTGCCATTTGGCTGGACCCCATGAGCAGACAACACGTGGGTAACCACAGCCTTCCCTGGGTTACATGACTTAGTGCAGCAAACACATCTGTCTGTCCTCCACCCCATAGTCCAGCCAAGGCTTGCCCCTGAGAATATGGACAAAACAAGCTGGATCACTGCTCTGCACCACAACAGCAGGATCTGACTGCTCTGAAAGCTGTGAGAGGCATGTGCTTGTTATGCTGGAGTTTCTGCTCCAAACTCTACAAGCCTTCCCACAGGAAGGTTTTGCTGGGATATCTGATAAGCACCATCTCCAGCAGAACCTGCTCAGGTATCAATATTGATTTCTTCCAACATTACTGTGAATTCAGCTGGTTTTAAGCAAATGTAGTTTAAATTATTGTGTGTCTCTGCTTTTGTCCACTTGCCACTGTGAAAAAAAAAAAAAGTTAAACACAGAAAGCTCTTTCAGTCCTCTTGCACACAGAGCACTTTTCATTCCACTGGGGTCTCTAACTTTGACAGAGTCAACCTTGAATTAAACTAGATCTAGCCTGGTCAGCAAAAGGAGACTTCTGCTGGAGGATAGGACTCAGAACTGCTCAGTAACATCAGGATTTACAGAACCACAGCACCAGGTGCTCTATGGACGGAATAAACAGCTCCTGCTCCATAGATTTTTAAAAGCAGCAGCTAAATGAAACAGGGAGAAGGAAGGGAATAATTAACCATATCATTTTGCCTCCATGTAGTGTCTGATGGAAACTGTCATCTTGTAGTAAACTGATGTCCACTGTGATTATTTGAGGACTGAGGGGAAGGGGAGTTTATTTCATGCTTTTAAGGAAGAGCCTGGATATCCTTGTGAGAGCAGCACACAAGCAGCAGAGATTGCAGCATCTGGGGAGCGATGATGGCCCTGCACAATGTAATGAAGCATTAAAAAACAAGGAAAGCTGTTGTTGCCCTACAGTAACAGATCAAAGGCCGGGAGCACCCGGGGAGCGAAAGGAGTAGCTGATAACAGGGTACAGTAACAGAGCTGATACCTGGGTGTGACTCAGCCCTGAAGCACCTTGCTGGTGCAGATAGCAAGCCTTGGAATGAGTCACTGACGGATCAAATGCTCTGCAGATGGGACAACACGGCTGTGCGTGCCAGCAGGCAGATGAGGCAGGAGAAATCCAAGGCTTCAGGCTCTCAGAGCCTTGAAGAACCTCTTTGCATTTCTGAAAAATTAATCCTTGTGTTTGAAACAAAAATATTCACATGCTTCCACTGCTCCTGAAGTCCCACCTGCTGATCCCCAAACACCACACCGGGGCCCCTCTCTGGCACAGGAGCTGCTGCCTCCCACCCAGAGCTGAGTTCCAGTTTCAGCTGCCCGTCGATCAGCACTTAATAATCTGCATGAAATGCCAGACTCTGCCTGAATAAGAAATGGAGAAAACATGTGAAAATGAAACTGAAGCAGTGGCAATGTTGAAAAAAATTCAAAAAGGGGAACAGGTTCTTCGACCACAGCCCCTCTGCCTAAATGCCTCCAGATTTTTAGTCAGGATGATGGCTTTCACCTCTCTCACCTCCAAACTCCTGCATGGGGCTGTTGGTGCCAAGCAGTTGCAGTGCTCTAGTACAGAACCCTGGCAGCAGGAACACAGCTTTGGGTTTGCAAATCACTGAAGACAAACAAGGTGGGGTTTTGATCAGGAGACAGAGGTGTCTTTTAACAGCAGGAGAGGGTTAGGGGCCTGTGTTGCTGCAGAATGGAGTAAAATGAAAAATAAAAAGTACCAGGTCTGTAAAATGGTTTCCACTCAGTGATTCTTTCCCCCAGACTCCTTTCAACCTAGTCTGTTTCACTAATTAGAGCTTAAAAAAAAATCTTCCAGCTTCACAGACTCATTTCTCAGGCTTCAATGCAGAATTCAGACAATAAGAAGCAGAAGAGGCAGGTCTTGCTTTAAAGGTCAACACCTAATTCAAAGGAATCTGCAGAGGGCAAAAAGCCAGTAAGGAGTTCCCTGTTGCTCTATCACGTTGCACCACATCTCAGCATATATCCAGGAAATGCCAACTGCTTTTGTTTCTGGATATCAGATACACTCACACAGCAAAGAAAACAGCTTTCACCCCCAGAGCACTGCATGTTACTACAAGCTCTGTCACCACTGCCCTTAGCCAGGCTGAGGTAGTCTAGGTTTAGCATATCTCACTAGCATTGGATTCACTGTTCTGTTTTCTACCTGACTAAACAATCTCCATGTTGTTCCCTTCCACAGTCTCTTGCTTGTTTGCACTGAATTCATGCTCCTATTCACAGCTCTACTGATTATGAGACTGCAAAGTATTGTAAATGCTGGGTTGGCATCACATCAGCTACAAAATTCACAGTGTCCACCACATCTCCTTAAAGCAGTGCGTTAACATCAGTGCTTCTGTACCACAGAATTGAGGGACCTCTCTGAAGGGACAAGCAAGCAAGGCTGGGAGAATTTGAAAACAAAATAAACACACCCAAAGGCTACCCTGTTAAACTGTGTGGTACCTCATAGATTTGCTCAGTGTTACAAGAAGTTTCCATTTCGAATTGTTTCATTTTTAAAATGTCACTGCATTAGTTTGGCCCTGCAGAATTGGAGCTCTACAGTCTACTATTATGTCAGGTTTCCTCAGCTAACTTGGCTGAAGCAGAGAGTGAGCATTCAAATGCCTGCCTCTGGGTGGGTCTCTTGGGGTGCTGCTGCTGCAGCTTGACTGAATATCCTGTTTGTATCTTTTCTCCCCTTCACCAGCAGCTCAGCCAGAGCCACTCCAGCGTCAGAAATAATTCTGTCCTTGCAGTTCATCTGTAACTGAACTCACATGTCAACACATCATTTATCTGAGAGGACAGTAAAGAACTGTAACCATAACAGGGAGAGAAACGATCTTTTAAAGAAGCAATTTTACCTACAACCACATACATTAAAAATGGATTAGTCATAACTGCAGGTTTTTTCAGGGCTCTCTTCCAAATCTGACTCTATTGAATGGCTTCACGCTGCATTTCTGCATCTAAGTGCTTTCAGGTTGTTTTAAAGTTCAGCCTTAGCTTTTATTTCCCACAGCCTGCGTAGCTTGTTTCAGGAAGGATGAACAACCTTCTTGCAATTGTTTCACTTCCCAGCCCAGAGCTGTGGAGATGTGTTGTGAGACCCACGAGACAGTCTGAGTTGAAGAGCTGAAAACAAACCCACACAGTGAAGCAGTGGGTGCAGATCTGCTCAGCCCATGGAGTCAGCTGTTCTCTTCTTTCTTTCGTGTTTTCCTTAACACACTGTCCCACTCCTTCCACGCTCACATCATGCTGCTTCCATTCAAAGGAAACAGTATGAAACTTCATTTTTGTATTCAGGAGGCCAGCGGGTACTCAGCTTCTGCTGCAGAAAAACAGTCATGGTTCAGCTCCTGTTCCCTTTGGACACTGGAAAAACAACCAGGACATACTTGCTGGCGGAGGCACAGCAACACCACGAGATCTGTTCATCTTCTTCCCTGTCAGCTCTGTGAGAGTTTGTAGCAGTTGTAAAAATTAATACTTGTTGAGGAGCTAATGATACCCCCTCCATCCCTCAAAAGGCTTGTTAGATAGCCATCTTAAAAGGACTGTATTAGAGCTAAATATTCTAATTATGATTACTAGAGTGCACAAGTCTCAGCTTGAAAACAGGGTAAAGTGCCTCTTTGCAAATCACTGCTGACAGCAGGCTTAGCCTTGGCAGTTGCCCCAGCACAAATCTCCTTTCTTACTGGCCAAAAGCTGTGAAGGCAGCAAAAATTTCTACTACAGATGAAATCTAAAAACATATTGCAGGAATCTGTCAGCTGGTTCCTGTGAACAGATTCACACACTTCTTGTGTTTGCTAAAATCTTTGTTTTGTTTTAATCCATCTGCTAAAGGCAACCAAATAGCATTTATCAATAACTAGACAAAAAAAAAAAACAAAAAAAAAAAAAAAAAAACAAAAAAAAAAAAAAAAAAAAAAAAACGTTATTTTCAATAATTCACAGGGATTTGTGCTATCTGGTCTCTGAGGCACTTCTTTAAAATCCACCTCTTATATTTGGCTATAAATAAACCAGAAGCAGGAAACTGGAAGAGGCTGGGTGTGTCAAGGAATACAAGGAAGGAAGGAAGGAAAGATAAAGTCACTCCAGAAAACCTAAATTAATTCTTTGCAATACTACACAAAACCTGAAATATCTCAAATACTCTTTCCTCGGGTAGTAAGGAGATAGATTTAGCTATACTGAACAGCAAGTGCCTTGCCTATCCAAAACATGAGATTAGGGAATCCTTTGTAACCATGTTCCTCTTGTCAGTGTTTGGTGTGTTTAGGGGTGCAGGGACAAGAAATTTCTTCCCAGAAAGTTACCTTTTTGTCTCTATTGGATGATGAGATTTCCTACGAGACACCACAAGTTGCTTTGCCTACTCTTCTGTTAATCTAATTCAAGCCTACAAAAAAAGCTCTTACCATGCAGCCTGTGGAGAGTGTTTCTGTTCATCCGGCAGATAGGACAGCAGCTCTTCTTATAATTAGAGAAGGAAGCATCCACTCCTTTACTAAGTCAGAATTTGTGATCTTGTCCTTTCAGTATCTCAAGAGAGATGCTGTCAGTGGAAGGACCAGTACCCATCACTATCAGTTATGCTGATAGCGTAATTCTTACATACTGGTAAATTCAAACTCCCTCAAACTTCTTCCAGGACAGGTGGACTACAGAGCATAGGTAACTTAATGCTAAAGCAGTAATCCCTCAGTCACCTGGGATTAGAATTGGTTCATCCATCACTTTTGGTAGTATTCTTCAGTTAGCTCAGCCAGAGCACTTCCTTGAAATAAATCTAAAGCCAATCATGACATCTTAAATATCTTACTTTTTCCTACAAACTTTCTCCATTAGTAAGGGAAAATTATGCCAACTGACTTCATTACACTGTGAGGATTAAACCATCATTTATAATATCCTTTAAAAATGAAAAAGTGTCATTTACATGCTAGTCACATGAGCAAAGTGAGTCAATATTCTGCATATTAACTGAATGCATTTGAAGTCCTGGAGTTTTTCTGAAGCCTGCCAAGATTGAGCCATAACAATTTCTTTTATAACTGGAGATCAGTCTGAATGAAAAACCTTCCTTGGATCCAGAAGATCAGAGTCATATGCACATTACCTCCATTCCACTGAATGTCAGCCTAGAGAAATGTCAACCTAGAGAAAAAGAATCAGAGATGAATAAGCAAGATGGAGTTGTAATTACCTTTTGCATCAGTATATTCCTTGTACACTGATTACTGATGGCATACTGCAATCTAAAAATTAATTCAAAACCTTGCCTGCCCAACAGACTGTTCTATCAGTCTGTCTTTCTACAGGTTAACACACTGGCCAGAAAACATGGGCCTCCAAGGGCACAGGTATATATGCAGATACCAGCACTGATCTTGAAAAATCTTTTTTCTGTTTCCTCCTCTTCTCTGGACATAGAAAAGATACTGTTAGAGTGAGGTGAAAAATTTTGCTTGGGAGAGTGCCAGGAGAGACAGATCTACTGACTTGTGCAAAGTTCAAGAGTTCACAAAGAGTGTTTATGAACATATATAACTTACTTCCTCTTTTGGGCATAAGAATTTTTAATTTTTTTTTGGTTTGTTTTTTCATTGTACCCTACTTTCTTTTGCGTGGATGTGCATCTCTCCTTGAATCTTAGAATGGTTTGAGTTGGAAGGGACCTTGAAGCTCATTTCACTCCAGCACCCCACCACGGGCAGTAATACCTTCCACTATCACAGGTTGCTCAAGGTTTTATCCAACCCGCCCTTGGACACTTCCAAGGATGGGGCAGCCACAGCTTCTCTGGACAACCTGCATCAAGGCCTCACCACGCTCACAGGGAAGAATTTCTTCCTAATATTACAGGCTTAAAGAACATACTTCTAGAGAGGAATAAGGTGGAAGCTGAAGAGCTGGCAGCGATCAGACAGTAACTCTACAGTGTGCTCCCAGAAACCAGAGCATCCCTCCCAGATGCCACCCCATAGATAAGGGCTGCCGGCAGCAGCCGGGACTTCACCTGGCATTAAAACCGACTCCCATCCCCTCAGCCAAGGGCACACTTTTCGCCACCACTACTCGCTCCTACCCACAGATACCCCAACCCCATCGCGTTCCCCTGGGACAGCCTCACACCCTGCCGGCACCTGCTCGTTAATAACCGCGGTGATTAGCGGCGGTACTACCGGCAGCTGCGGGCAGCTCAGCTCCGACATCCCACC
>VXAU01000232.1:430899-498610 GCA_013399695.1 Formicarius rufipectus
CACGAGGTGGTGGACACCGAGGTGAGCTGCGGTGGTCGCCCCGGGGCTGCGGGAGGGCGCCCAGGGGTTCCTTGTTCTCCCTCCCTCCCTCCCTCCGCCGGGCTCCCCTGTCCGCCCCCTGCGATCGCTGCAAGGTGAAGCGCGCCCAGGGTTTTCCTTGGCATTCCAAGAATGTGCGGCTACCGTAGGGCTCTGCTTTTCCCTTTCCCCCCACCCCCGCTACCCCCTTTTGCCTTCTTGCATAATCCCAGTGACTAATGGCTGTCTTTTTTTTTTTTCGTTGTTGTTGGGGTGGTTTTTTGTTTGTTTTGTTTTAATCTTTTGCCCAATGTGGAGTGCGGTGCGGGCATGACTTTAGGTATGGTTTTGTTTGGGTAAGCTGGACGTACGTTTTGAAACAGGAGCGCAGTGAGGTCAAATATTTTCAAAACAAGGCTTTAACTCTTAGCTGCGATGAAACTGAAGGAGACAGATGTGATGGAGAGCACCAACCTTTGCCAGGTTCTCTTCTTCCTCTTTCTTTGCATTTTTCTCTCTTCCAGAACTCTGAACCCCTCAGCCAGCTCGTGGTGCTTTCCTTGCTGTCTGGAACAGTCTTGTAACACTTTCCTGTAAAGCCTCCTCCTCTTCCAGGTCTTTTTTTCAAAACTTCCCAGACTACTCATATGAAAAGAGCTGATTATTAGTGTCCAGACTGTGGAACTCGTGGGGATGAGAGCAGCAGAAGGCCCTGCTGGATGGTACCAAAGGGCTGCCTTGCGTAATCTGTCTCAAGAAGTGGTCAATAGCAGGTGCTGAGGCATGTTAATAAAACCAGGAAAACTCATGTACCTTCCCAGGCTCTAGTGAGCAGTATCCTGAAGGGTTTCCTGTGCCAGAAAAGTGCTCTCTTTCTTGATGCATGTGTGTATGTATCTATAAATACGTTTATGAGGAATACAAGCACGTATCTTGCACGTAACTACACTTGCACAGATCATCCATATCCATAGCCTCGGCATATTGACGTGCAGTCTCGTGGAATAAAGACTGGTGATCCTGTTCACTGAGTTAACTGGGTTAGATCCTGAGCTCCCCTAAGCTGCTGATGTGTTCTTGTGGAGTAAGGTGATGTGTGCCATGGCACGTGTGCTGCGCAGGAGCCGAGCCCGTGTTTGCCTTCCCTGATTGAAGCATCGGGGAACTGGTTTCCAGCCTTCCTTGTGGAGGGTTGACAGGGATCGAGAGTCCTCCTTGTTGGCATTTAGGTCTGTGTAGCCACCCAGAGGGTGGATCTTAGTTATGGTTGGGACAGTCTGGCTTGTCACTGTGACATTTCAAGAGAAGCTGTCAGTGTAAACTTCAGAGTAACACTTTTTTTCCCTGCACTGGTTCGTGTTGCAAATGACACTTTGATGACTCTTGAGAGGATTTCTCCCCTATTATTGCAACTTATATGTCTGATCAAACTTAATTACACTTTATAATAATTTCCTTTGCTGCTCACGTTCTTGTTTGCTTTGACTGATGTTCTGGTTAACCCACAGGAGAGAAGCCAAAACATTTCAATATAGGCAAATCACTGCACAGAGCAGGCATTTCAGAAGGATTGAGGTGTCTTGCTGCATGAAATGCTATATAAATTCAGGCCTCATCTATCAACTCCTGCACATGTATGCAAAACACTGTTTTTAAAAAATAAAGAGTTATACTTGTAAAAATCTTAAGACTGGGATTGTTGCCTCTGCTTATTTGTCCAATACTGCGTTGCAACCTAATGCTTTATAAAAGAGGGGAAATGATATCTGCTCAGTTATTAGTTTTTTTTATACTTCAAATATAATCTGGCATGTTTAATAAACTACAGCTATTCTTTAAGTGGTTAATCAGTAGTTTTGTATTCAGAAACTTAAGGCAAATGAAGCTGTACAGAAAGCCATTGCACAAACAGCTATATTATGCCTTGTAGTCATACACATTATAGTGAAACATTGTACCCCATGCTGTCTTGTGGTAATTCACATGTTATTTCTGGTTTTCTTCCTCTCAGTATCATCTCACTTTCTAACAGATCTTAGAGTGTGTATTCCTCCTTTTCATAATACTGGTTTTATTTAGTGGGATAGTAATGGTCTGGTAGATTTTTGGATTTTATGTATCAGTAACATAAATGAACATATAAATCAAAAGAGCACAGTTCTTAGAAATTTTCCCCTAAATGAAATTTCCCAGTCTTGTACTTCACGAGCAAAAGTTAGGATTGGAAGTTTTAAATTTAAAATAACAAGAAAGCTTTAGTTATTCCTCAAGACATGTGTGTAACAGGTCTGTACTTTGAATTTACATTCCTTTTTTGGCTGAGTACACTTTAGCATGCATTTAAGAATAGATCTATGAATGATTAAACACTTTTCATTTTCTCTAATCAGTAATGAATCCATTATGTTTGCATATGCTTATTTGGTCTCTATTACATAATGTTAGAATCTGTTCAGTATTCATGTTGATCAAAGAAAGGCTTGTCTGCTGGTTTTCTTTGAGAACAGCACAGCAATCAGATACATATCATACTAGTAAAAACATGTTTTCTTTAGATAAGATTATAAAAATCAGTATGCATCCTCCTTCAGTGATCCAGACTGAAGGTCTTTGGGGCTGTCTGAAAATGTTAGAGAAGCCTGGCCCAGAAGCAAGAGAGCTGCTGTGAGCTGGCCCAGCATGCGCCCTATGCTTGCTTTCTGTGTGAGGCTTGAGATGAAAACGTGCATAAATTCATTTTTCATGAGGGCTAAAGCTTCCTTTTCAGCAGGCCAGTGTCTTCCAAAGAGCGTGCAATTGATTCAGTTTTCAGTTAATAGCTGTGGTGGGCCTCTGGCATTGATGCAGTAACACAACTACACAACTCATCAAAAGGAAAAGGCCAGACAAACTTGGAAATACAAAGGGGCCTTCAGTTCATTTGTGCAATCTTCCTGAAATGAGCAGGAAGTTCAACTTTAGGTTTACAGCTTTTTTCAACTTTTGCCCTGTGTAGCACCAAAACACATTGATAGACTGAGATCACCTGCTTTTACAAGAGGTAACTGCTTGCTTGACATAACTTCTGTGTTTATGTCTGTTGACAGTAAATCTGGTAAGTGCAATTTGGCAAGAATCTGGGTTTTCTGTGTTTATTCCTTAGGCAACATCCAGATTGTCACAGTGTGATTCTTTGCTGAGGGAGGCGGGTGAAGGGTGCTATGCTCATCTCTTTGTATGACTGACAGATAAGCTGTTTGATGAACTGCTGTTAAATCCTTATAATTTAAGACAAGACTATAAATGAATGTGATGACAACGTCTGTCAGTGTGTCCATGAATTGCCACAAGTGCCACAATTGCTGGCTTTAATGAATTTGAGAGGAATGGGAGGGAGAAGAGCAGGCTAAACAAATGTGGGGAATGACCAGAAAACCTGAAATTGTGGGAAGGGGTAGGTAAAAATACTGAACATATAACAACAGTTTGCACAACTTTCACTAAAATAATCTTAATTTGTTTTTAAAATAGCTTCTGAGAGTCACTACTATGACCTTTAGAGTAAGTTGTGATGAATGGATTATATTACCTTCAAGCTATTCCTGTCCCCTTCAGCACGTGCTCTTTTGATTTATGTTGTTTCAGTTGAACTGGATCAAAAGCTCATAAATGCTAGATTTTACTAGGTAAAGGTTTATAATAAAACTTATCCAAGGTTGCTTTTGAGCTGATGTTTGATTTCAAGAGAAGGGGATTTTGTAAAAGAAACAGGTTGGTGGCAGTCGTGAGTGCCAGGAACATTCTCACTAGTCATGCTGCAGGAGTGGTGTGTGTTCAAACCCTACCTCTCCTCATTATTAGAGCTCAGGACTGAAAGCGGTTCTGCCACAGATGCGCTGTGTCACGGTGGGTGTGGGACTTAACCTCTGCTTTAGCTCTGAATGTGTAAAATGAGGATAATGGTGTGTTCTTTATTAGGAGAACCGCAGACATGAGGCTTGTGAAGTCCTTTGATCCATGAATGGAAGTAGCTGTATTTATTTAGAGACAAAGAAGGTACTTAGCCTTCAAGCAAATGAGGTGGATTTCACGCTGCAATTCTGTACATTTAGAGTCAGTCTCCTGTCTTGTAAGTAGTCTTGAGCTTTGCAAAAGTGAATATTTCTTGCATTCTCGTGTGGAAGTTTTACAGTGCAGCTTGTCGACGAATTGGCCTTGTAAAACAATTAAGCAATCAAATAAAGCTCTGTGGTGGATTCTGGCATCGAGTCCCTGGCTGGATGCCATCAGAATGTCAAGTGGAATTAGTATTTTAGCACTCCTGGTTTTTAGCGACCCTGTTTTCAAAAATGTGTGGCCCTGGTGTGGAACCTTTTTTAACATTCTGTTTGACACTTCCTTGAAAGCATTTAAAAGAAAATGCCCTTGGTTTCATTCTTGACATAACACAGACTAATAGAGATGCAGCATGACATTAGGGAAAATAGGGGTAATAGTGAGAACTGCAGATTGGTTGATTTTAAATGTAAGCTTTGTTTTGAATAAG
Organism: Formicarius rufipectus; assembly: GCA_013399695.1. Lineage (NCBI taxonomy): Eukaryota > Metazoa > Chordata > Aves > Passeriformes > Formicariidae > Formicarius > Formicarius rufipectus. The sequence continues at coordinate 435,443 of VXAU01000232.1, forward strand.
TTACAAAGCCATTATCATGTAATGTGATCGTTATAGTAATTGTGGACTGAGAGGAGCACTTTATAATTACTGGTTCACGGTGAAGGTGATGCCTGCAGGGCCAGTGGAGGTAGGAGGCAGCTCTATAGCCAACTTCTCAGCTGGGCAGGAAGTGTCTCTGCTGTAATGTTCTCTGGAAGCATTTTCTGGTCATCTTCCCAGTTTACAGTGCTATTCTGTGGCAGCTGTTTAATAAGGAAGTGAAATACTGAGAAAGAACGAGAATAAAAACAAATTAGCCAGTGTTAGAAGTTAATTCCAGCAAATCATTTGGATTGCTTTTGGATTAAGGAACAGTAGCTCTTTGTATGAGGAGTGCAAAGATGGAAAGGAAGTGCCTATTTCTTTTGTTAGCTTTTATTTTCAAAAAAACATGTATTTGTGCTGCTGTAGGAGTAGCCTTTGGTATGTATGTTTCACAGGCCAAATTAATTTAAAAAAACAGTGTGCTTAGGTTTCCTTGCCGCTTGATCCTCCTGTTTGCTTCTTTACAGCAGTTCTGGCTTTTCTGATACCCAGCAGAGCAGTCTTGAGAGGCATTTAGAGATTTCTCATATTAATTAGTGACAATTTTGTAATTATACACTGTCAAAATCAGCTGCTTTGTCAGTTCTGGTTTCTGTCTCGCTGTGTGTCAGTGTACATCTGTAGAACAGAAGTACAGATGAGTGTTGAGTAGCATTACTGAATTAATTTTCCCTTCCAGACCCTGACCTTTGGTCGCTAAAATGTTGCAATAAATATCTAGTGGTTCTGCAGCACTTCCCTAGTAATGCCTGGTGTTTTGGCAAAGAGATGTGCAAGTATTGACTTAATTTTAAGTACTGAAGTGGTAAGCATTTGTGATTCGCTGTTTTATTGTTTTAAAGCACAGTGTTTATCTGATAGCGCGTGAAGTTGTCTTGAGTTATTTGGGAACAGGCATGGAGGGTTTGTGCTTCTGAAAACTCAAGGGTTGGAATAATGGTGTTGAGTCTGGCTGTTTGTAGTTATGCTGAGGGAGTAAGTTTTTAAATATAACCACAGAGAATACTAAAAACACATGCAAGATAAGTGTTTTCCTTGGTTCCTTATGAATGGAATTCCTAAGTGCTTTCCATGACCTCTCCTTCACCTACAACTTGTTATCAAACTTCAAAATATGTTGCCAAAAGTGGTTGTGGCAAATCTCTGGCTCGGATTTCACTCAGTCCTATGGTAATAGTAGTATAAAAAGGCAAAGAGACTCCTTTTATTGTTAAATGTAGTGTTTTAACTCAAATGTTATTTTTACAGAGCCTCAGTTTTGTTTTGCTGTGCTGCTCAGAACTTTGTTTATCTATGAACAATTAGGCAAGTACATCGAGGAATATTGCCTGATAACTTCACACCATCACCCTGGAAATCTGGGAGAGCAGTACAACCAATGCTTTTGGAAAATCCAAGTTAATTCTAGCTTTGCTGAATTTATTTTTACATTTTTCAACTTCCCATTGTGTTCTTATTCCCAGTCTTACACAGTCCTTGGTTGTGAGAGATGGGGAACAGAGGGAAGGTGCAGCCATGGGATTTTTATGGTTATAACTGGTTATAGTCCTTTACAACTACTGAGGGTTTAGTCTAACCATGCATTCTTGATGGTGCACTTGTGCAACTCTCAGTTGTCACTGTCCAAAACTTTCTGTGAGAAAGTTCACTAAATAAATTGAGGTTTTCTTGGGGCATCATGATGAGATGAGAGTCTAAATGCACTTCAGTTATGGGCAGTCTGTAACAGAGGATTTATTTTCCTTTAGTAATAGACTGGTATCATTCTTTTGTATTAGCATAGTAAAATACTAATTTTTTTTTCTTATGACAAGACTGCATTTGCTTGTGTTAAGCAGTCCATGCTTAAAATTTGAACTAAAGGACTTCATTTCTGTGCAAAAAGAATAGAACAAAACAATCATGTATCTCCTCAACAAACTTGTATTCTCCTAAAAGAACATAAATAACAAAAAAAATTCCTGTCTATCAGTGTGCTCAGAAATTTTCCATACAGTCATGTTTCTCTGGATGAAAATGCAGAGGCAAGATGGTGTATCTGTTCAGGACTTAAAACAGTGAAAAACTCTTATTTTATTTTTCAAGTAAATGTCTGTCAGTAAAACATTCAGGAAGTCACAGTGGGTTTCCAAATTGCTAAATGAGAACCCTAATGTGGAAATTCCACATGTGGCACCATCTTTTGAGTCTCACTAAACTGACATATTCCCAACAGGATAGGTACCAAGCTTGCTCTTAGCAAATGGGTTTGTTCTGATGGCAAGAACAGGCAACTAGAAAACACTGTCCCATTTTGTTCCCACATCTGCCGCTTAAGTTTAAAAGAAGTCCTTTAAGGTCCTGGAATACCAGCTTATAAAAAGCAAGTAGGTTACAGGTAAGAAAATGTAACTTTGGGTTTGTTTTTTTTTTTAACTTTCAATGCCTCGTGCTTAGGGTATTCTTGTATATGAGGTGGTAGCTTTGATTTATTCAAAGGCCTTTGAATTCTTACCCTTGTGTTTCAGCTCTAGGTAACAGAATATCCTCCTTTTAAGAGTTAATTAAAAGGAAAAAAGGTTTGACATCCAGGCGTGAAAGTAAAAGCTTGTTTAATCAGTAGTCTGGCAGATGGAGGGACTGTCAGGTCATGACTTCAGGGTCCATAGCTTCTCCCACAAACTGCTGGACATGGGAGATCAGAGAGCAGAGAAATTTTTATGGGTGTTTGATGTATTTCTCCCACCTTGCCTCCACCTGAGCATTGCACTACTCTGCAAATACTGGTGAGTGGTGCATGAGTGTGCCAGGGCAAGGGGAGCATCACTGCTGACACTTTACAGCTGGGGAAGCTGAAGCTTTGAAAAATTGATTTCTTCTTGCTGACTGTGATAAAAACTGAAAGGAGGGCCTAGAATTTTTTTGGCTAATTCTGGCTTTACTTATTTTTTTTGCTTTTGATCCTGTTTGTAGGTACATAGTAATAAAATAAGTGTTGTCTGGGGGTTTTTTTAACGATGCAGTGAAAATCAAAAATTGTTTTCTTGGCTATAAAATGATGGTTGTTTTGTGAAAATCAGTTATTAGAGAGGCTTGAGAGTGAAGGGAACTGCTTTGTCTGCTGGTGTCTTAGAAAATCTGATCCTCTTGCTTGTTGAAAGAAACGTGACTTTGGTGTTTTGTTTCCTAAACTATATTAGATTCAATCTCTGGTGATAATATATTCCATTGGTAGCCTTCTATCAAAATCAAATTAACAAATTTAAATTACAGTTTGACTGTAATTTTGTTACTAAGGCTGCCAATTAGCATCAAAACTATTCTTAAACTCGCTGTTATTTTATGTAAAGTGACTGATATGGGAACTGTCAGTGGCTTTAGTTGAACAGTGTTTGATGAGTTAATTAGCTGAGCACTGCAGGAATACAGTTTTTGAAGCTTTGAACTGTGACCTTTTGGCAATTCCTTTATATTTCACTTTTTGTGTGAGGGCTGATTTCTGTTTCATGTTACTCTTCCATGGAAGGTTTTTTTTCCTAGAGACTTAAGCAATGCTTTATTGATCAGATATTTAACAATTGTTTATTCAGCCTTGCAAGCAACTCTGGGAGATGCCAGGTCACCAGAGTGAGAATTTTGAATCACTGCTTGAGCCTGTTCATGTGAGAGTGTTTCTCTTGGGAGCCTGTGTGTGTGTGTTTAGTCATAACTGCATTTTCACACCTTGAAAATAAGCCAGAAAAGTCAAGACTGTTAGAGTGAGGGAATCTTCAGGGCTTTTATGTGATAAGAGATGTATCAGAAGGCATGGAAAATTATATTAAAGGTTTGCCAGTGAGTTTTTTGGTCTCAAGACTTCAACTGCAGGAGGTAGAATAGTTTCATGTGTATGATGTGCACTGTGATTTCCTATGGCAGAAAACAGTGATTCTTACAGACTTTTTTGACGGTTTGTCTTTGGATGACCACTGGCTACCAGGAACAGACTTTTTGCTTTTTACTGTTCTGTTGTTGGAGAACATCCCTACAAATGCTTTGTGTCGGGTGCCTGTTCAGCGTTAAGCCTGTTCAGCCAGAATTGCAGAGTCCTGATATGAGTCACTATCAACTGGCAGACACCATTCTTAAGTCACCCATTTGGGGGGGAGGGAGTAGCCTTTTTTACAAATGTAAAATACAGTTATTTTTATATAATGAACAAGCAAACAAACCCGATGTAATTCCCCAAAGAAGAGATCCAGAAAACCACTTCTCTGGTGTCTGACATGGCCTTGCCTACTATTTATTTTCACACGTACCACAATCTTTCTTTTAAAGCTTTTATTTCCTCAGTGGACCCGTGTCAGCAGAGTCTGTAGTGACAGTTCTGAGCTCTTCAGTTACAAAACATTAATTGTGGGTGCCTTTTCGGGGCTGTGGTGTATTTGTGAGTGTTAACAGAGCAAATGAGATCTCCAGCCAGCGCAGGATTGCGCAAGAGCTTAGCTGAGGTTTCAACCTCCCTGCAGCAGCTGCTGGGAGTAAACCCCTCGCCTTAAAGAGCAGTGCACAAGTCGATTTAGGGGCTGGATGGTGAACGGTTTGGGATTTTTCTTCTTCAGAAGGACATTATGAAAGAGCAGCAATAAGTGTTAAAGAGACTGTTACTTGTAGTAGATATGTTGTAAGAAGCAAGACTCAGTCTGCACTAACATGAAGTGAACGTAGCTGTGATATCCCAGAAATGCAGAATATTAAATTTGTTAATGGTATGAAGGGGAATTTGAGTTTTAAACTACCTGGGAGTTTGTTTGAGATTGTTGCAGGTTTCACAGTAGCTGTGAAGCCATTTGTGTGTGGTGTGTTCTAAAATTCATAAATTATTGAACTGGATACTTCCTAGGCAGGGTTTTGGTAGCAGAAGGCTGACAAGCAAGAAGCCTCATTGTCTCCTAATTAGTGGAACGTGCCAAAAGTGTGCTTCTTCAGTGCAAAGAGTTCCCATTGTTACCAGGACAATATTCCCAGTACTACACTCATTTTTTGTGTAAAAAAAAAATCTTTTCACTACATTGTTGGTAAACTCAATCCAGATGTGTCCTAAGCACAATTTGTTATAATGTGGGAGTTGAATGTACAGTGAAGAACCTGTTATTTCACTCTTTCCATGTGCATTTCCATATTACGGGCACTGGCAATCACTTGTGTGGAAACAAATGAAGAGCAGCATTACTTGGATGCAGAGGGGAGAACACAACAAGAAGTGGAGTTTTTCAGCAACAACTGGAGGTCTGCACTGCTGTTCTGCACCCCTTAAACTGTCCGTTGCTATTACTGGTTTTATTTAACGTGGACACTTTCCTCCAGGGAATGGAGCAACTGCAGCTCAGTTTCTCTGTTCATGTGTTGAAATGTTGCTTTCCTTGGCTGCAAGTCTGGGCTGAAATGCAGTCGTTGAACACCAAGCAATTGGGTGTTTGTATTATACTCAGTCCACCTTTATTGTACTAAAAGTTGTATCCTGTTCTATTACTGGGAGGACTCTCTTTATAACCTCATACTTATTTTCTATAGGAAATGGATTTGTACTCTGCATGGGCTGTCCTTTACCAAAGCTGTGAACAGTTTAATCAGTACAACAGAATAATTACTTTAAAAAATGCTTCTAAATAATTTCAGTGTCTTTTCATTTAGATCTTCAGACATTTCTTCTCCAAAACTTGAAGTATTTGAACAGGACATGCTTTACTAGATGGGAACTATGTTAGGCTTCCATGCACACTGTGATCACAGTTTCAGAAGCTGATATTCAGGTCTAGTAGAGACCAACTTCCCATAGTGACACACTCATGACTAAATGTTTAGTAGGGGATTGGAGAAAGGTGGCTCCTTACTGCCCAAACACTGACATGTGTGGTTTTTCTGCGCACTCTGTATTACTCCTGTAAATTTTACTGCTGCTCTCCAGAACATCTTGGTAAGTCCAGCCCTTATGAGCTATCAGTGAACTTCAAAAGATAAACACTATACCAGTGCTTTTTTCCTGTCTTAATATTTTTGAACCATTATGAAAGTGAATGACACAGTTACTTTTTAAAAAGCAGGTCTAATCCTGCAAATTGCAAATGCAGTCAGAGAGCTGGAAGCACAGTTGTGTGCATACATTGCCTTCCTTTTTTGTATACAATGTCCTCCAGAGTTCAGTTCTTTCTTTTGGTTTATTCCTATTCTATTGACTTTCCTGAGGCTGCCTGGTTTATACTCTGTTTCCTGCTTGTCCTTCCTCCCTCCATGTCCCTGGCTTCTCTCTCAGTGGGATCTTGTTCCCATCACTGTGCTTGAGCTTTCCGCTGTCTCCGACAGTCGCTCCCATCGTTGCCAGACCTGATCCAGACATTCTGTCCTTTCTGCTGCTTGCCTTGCCTGCTGTTGTGGAGGCAGGGAAAGGTAGTCCATGTGAACTCTTTGACACATTGGGTAGCTGGCATCTATGCAAGGTTAAAAAATAAACAAAGGAAAATAAATGAATAACTTGTCTACTCTTCATTTGGCACTGCTGAGGCGGTTACCTCACATGGCACTTAGCGAAGGTAGTTCTGTGTCCTGTACCCAGAAATAGCTGTTGTTTAGTGGGACTAGCAAGGAAACCTGTAAAGCTTTGCTGCAGTCATCTGCTTGCCTTTTCCCTGGTCCCTTCCAGAATGTTTGCCAGGAACTCATTTTGACTTCAGGGGAAGGACAGTTGTAGTTTCCTTGTTGGACAACTGTATTTGGGATGCAGATTTTTCTTTATTAGTAGTAAAAAAGAAAAAACAAAAATCCTAATGTACTGGAACAGTGTCCTGTATTTCTTAATGTGATGGGGTGAAATGGACCTCTCTTGGAATAAACTATTCCCCTATTCTACAGCACTTTTTGAACAGAGTATTAATATGCAGATCTATGGAGATCAAGATTTGTACTATACGGTCTCACAGAGACTGGAAGTACTTATCACTTGGCTCTAGGATCTGATATGCTAAGGAACAAGATTTGCCACCTAAATAGGCAATTAGTTAGCAATTAGTTATGTAAACATAGTAGTTATCACCTACACAAAATACATACAGGTATGTAATCCCTTCAAATAGAAATGTTCTACTTCGAAAAACACAAGCAGCCTTAGGGTGGAGAGTTTGACATGCTTGTTAGGAGCACAGCTGCCTTTTCTGAAGCTGCTAAACCCTTTAATGTGTCTAGAAAATTGCTTCACTTGAACATCTTTTTTCCACAGAAAAATGATGAAAATGGGAATTGTTCTGGTGAAGGAATTGAGTTTCCAACAACTAACTTGTATGAACTGGAGAGCAGAGTTTTAACAGATCACTGGTCCATACCCTACAAGCGGGAGGAGTCTCTAGGCAAGTGCCTAATTGCATCCACCTACCTAGCAAGACTGGGTAAGTTCTTTTTTCCACAAATATACAGATTATATGTTTAAAGAATGTCACAGGCAGTATGCCGGGCAGTTGTCTTTCACTTTAAACTCGCAGTTGTTTACTTGGCACCCTGCAGAATGATCACATCTCTGGGATAGTGGTTAACAGTGAACTGTTCCTCCCTAAGCTGTAAAAAGGATGTTGATCACTTTTCTTTTTCTCTAAAGTAATTTGTTTATTTAAGCTTTTTTTAAAAACGGGAGCACATGTTTCCTTATGTTCTAGTGGTTGTAGGAATTACAGTTTTTCAGAGCTGAATTACTCTTTTTGTCATTGTGCTGGTTGTTTTCCATTCGTAAAAACAAGCTGTCATCTAAATCTATGCTGTACCACGCTTGTATAGCTCGTTGTTTTTCCCTGGTGAAATCCTTCTGTTGCATTAGACCCGATTTTGACTTTTCTGTATTCAGTAGTTTGACTGGGGTTAAGAATGTTAAAGAGGCACCACTCCCAACAACTGGTATATAATGAGAGTACACGCTGGTTTTTCAGTCAAGCCTGATGGCAGACTAAAGGCATGTTGTAATCTCTTGGAAGAACAGAAGTTGCTAAGTGGTTCTGGTTTGCTTCTTTGTTTCTAGTCTGTATTGAAAGGCTGTGCTTAGATTTGGTTCTGGATGGAGGCTGTGAAGCATCAGTAATGATGTATGAATTGTAAACTTTGACGTTTACAAGTTACTTATGGCGCTAATAATGCTTGAAGAGGTTGTAAAAGGTGGAACATTGGGAAACTCCTTATTTCTGAAAGGCAAATTCTCTTGACTCATGCGTTTTGTGGCTGAAAAAGCATGCTATTCATGAATGAACAGTAGCACATTTTTTACTGCTGGTTTTGGGTTGGTGTTCCAAAAATCTTGCAACTAGGTCCCTCGGGTAATCTTAAAAAGCGTTGGGGTTTTTTAAAAAAATACTTGTAAAAAGCACTTTCCTTTCTGTAAAGGCCTCTCTGATTCTGATGAGAATTGCAAGAGATTTATGGACAGATGCATGCCTGAAGCATTTAAAAAGGTAAGTAAGTACGGATGTCCAATTCAATGTTTCTTTGCATTGTTCAGGGAGGAAATAGTGTTTTGTAATCAGGACTTCAGAAACTATGGCAACTACTGAGTGTGTTCATAGATTAAAATCACACTCAAGTTATTTTCCTTGACTGAAATCTTACAGAAACTTAGATTCAAATCATACAGAGTCCCAGATCTGCAACTGGCCAACTTTCTTTACTCTCTTCCCTTAAACGAAGCGCTCTGTAGTAATTAACAGAGCCTAAAGACAAGCTAAAGACCCTTGGATGAGGCCATTGGTGGTGAGTTCATCAGATTTCCTTTAACTCTTCTTTCTGCTCCTCCCTCAGAGGCTTGCTAAATTCTTTTCAAAATCCATTTAGAATTTGTCTTTCCCCTCAGTGTTTAATGCCTTGTGTTTTTCTGGGTCTCTGTGAATTTTCTCTGAAGAGCTCCCCAAACCAATTTACTTCCCACTATTCCATCCATTTTGAGTACTACCTAAATTTCTTATCGAGTTTTTAGACCATATATATAAAAACATGTATACATACACATTTTTAAAAGTTTCTCCATCTTAGTCTTAAAATACTGATAGTATATGATTGTGTTTAAGGAAGGTAGAAATTTAAGGGAAAAAACCTTTTTCCATTTGGCTGTCAGAGTAATGGTCTTACATACAATAGTTATATATCACTTGTATATTTTTTGCATATGAAATGAATGGTGTAGGTTGTTCCTCCAGAAGGATAATCTGTAGAAATCTAAGTTCAGAATGTGCTGAAGTACAATTTGCTGACATATTTGCAAGAAACTCTATTCACATCACAGAAAATAATTGTATTTAAACTAATAATTTTTTTTACTGCTTCTGTTCAGACCCAGCTAGCAGATATTAAATGAAGTTTGCAGATGGCAGCCTAGTGTCTTTTATAAACAACCACATGAGACCAGATTCAAAGAACACGTTTCAGTAGGTGGGAAGCAGCATTAAATACCTCTCTCGTCATGGTACATGGCTTTTGTTTTCCAGTAGAGGCTGCTCAAAAAGTGTGAATTGGTAAATGGTTATTGCAGCTGAATCAGTGCAGCTTTGTGGCTGCCTGCCCGCTTGAAGATTTAATAGTTGTGTGTTCAATCTGCAAACAAATTAGTTTCCTATTACTTGTTCTTTGCAAAGGTTACAGTCTTTATTAGTGCATGGAAGTGGAAAACAGTTTGATACATTTTATTTTCTGTCATAAAGTGTGATTTAAGGTGTTCTTCAGCAAAATTACAAATTAAATTAACTCTTCAGTCATTAGTGACAGAAGAACATCTGAAAAACACACCAGACAGTGATTAGTGCACTCCAAGGAAACATTTGCTCCAAAAACAGTTCCAGGGGTTGATAAATTTCTCCTGCTTTGTGATTGTGCTCAAACTTTTGAAAAATTGCTTTTATATTTTTAAGCTGTTGACCTCCAGTGCTGTTCACAAATGGGGAACTGAGATCCATGAAGGAATATACAACATGCTGATGCTGCTAGTGGACCTGGTTGCAGAAAGAGTAAAACAAGATCCTATTCCCGTGGGCCTGCTTGGTGTACTTACAATGGTATTTAACTTTCTGATGCAGTTTCTATTATCTGGATATTTGGCATTTTGTATTTATGGTCCTGGTGCTTTCTCTGTGTAAGTTGTAGTTTAATGTCCTAAAATCTGCAGCCACTGCTTGCAGGTATTTTACATCCAGCGTGCAAGTCTAAGGGAGATGAGTGCAGTTCAGAACTTCTGAAAAGTAGTAGTCTCACAAAGGGAAGAAATTACATTTGCTGTAACTTCACTATTTCATTTTTAAAACTGGTACTTTGAGTTGAGCTGCCCTTTTTACAGCTCTCTTGCTCACATAGATATTGGATATTGTCTATACAGAATGGAAGCTTCAGAATACTTTATACAGTGAGAACTGAGAGAGACAGGAGCAAGGGACTTCTGTTCAACCTTTTTTTTTTTTTTTTTAATAATCTTTAACTGCCAGCCAGGAAGATGCTCAACTGAAAAAGTCAGATATTATCAGGCTAAGTTTTGAGACTGGTATAATCCATGCTGTTTGTTGTTCTTTCAAGGCTTTTAATCCTGACAATGAATACCATTTCAAAAATCGAATGAAGGTGTGCCAGAGAAACTGGGCAGAGGTTTTTGGGGAGGGGAACATGCACGCTGTCTCACCCATATCCACATTTCAGAAGGTAAGCATAGCTGTGCCCTAAAAACTAATTTCAGTGTAGATGTTTTTGTTTCAGAAAAGATCGTTTGATTACTAGGTATTTATAACACAAGAAAGCTTAAATGTGTCACAAGAACTATAGGAAATACATCTTCAGTATATGTTGGTTTGTAAAAATGAATTTGTGCTCTCAAATTGTCCCTGTTCTCTATTAGAGGCTCGATTTAGAAACTGGTGTACTTTCATGTCTAAAGTAGCACAGCAATCTGTGTGCTGCTTTAGACACAGAGTACACAGTGGGTGGATCTGTGTATCTCAGGACTGACATCTGTTTGGTTATTGAGTGTGAAATGACCAGGATAACTCCCGGTGTTCAGTTCTAGCACAGAATTCATGCTTTCCTGACAGCCAGGGATATGATATCTTCAAGTCAGACACACTGGCAAGGAGGCAGTTTTTGAGGTTTGCACTGTCTTGTCACAGTTGTTCCAGATTGGTGGGTCTAAAACATCATCAGTGGAGTAGATCTCTCCTTCAGGAAACAAGTTTGTGGCTGCAGAAAGAGAATTCTATATCTGCTGCTTTGGGAAATGTTCTTTAGTAATGTTCCACACTGCTAGTGTGCTATAAATACAGTTGCTTGTGAGTCAGCAGCCACAGTGTGTACTGTTGCCACAGCACATGGGCAGTGATGTCAAGCAGAGTCCAAAAAAGGATGTCACTCATGAGAACCCACCAGAGCTCCAGCTCCTGCTTAGTAAAGGAGCTGTTACAAACACGTTGCTGTTTCCTTTGAAATAAGTGTGATAGCACAACATTTGAGGTGTGAGCTAATGGGCTGAATGAGTCTGTCCAAATCTCTCTTTCAGAAGACAGATGTTTAGCATTGATGTTGCAGCTACTAATTTGTTAATGTTCTTACTGTTCAAGGAACCTCATGGGTGGCTGGTGGACCTGGTAAACAGGGTATGTAAATGTAAACCAAGCAGAATTGTTGCTTGTCATTTGAATTTGTTGTCTTCAGAGATTATTTCTTCTCTCCTCCACCCCACCTGACTTGTTTTTTTCGTTCTTCACTTTTCTGACACCCACAAAACTATAGTTTGAGATTTTAATCCTGTTTATATAGGGAAAGGGGCCTTGCAAAATACACATTGTTGAGTTGCTGCCTTCTCCCTTGAGCACCTTTGCCCTAATGTGGTAGCTATGACTAGAGGAAGTCAAGAGCTCAGCTTAGGCTGCAGGCAAAAGCCTCCCAGTCAGAAGTGCCAGGCCAGCCAACTGTTGCTGTATGGGGTCTAACTTTCTTTCCTATGACCATTTTTACCCAAGACAGACTTTCTAGCTTGATGTTTAAACTCTGGAACCAGGTATAATTGCACTGAATTTCCCAGTGTGCTCCTGAATTCCCATGAAAGCATAAAGCTTATTTTGAATGGGATGTTCCATGGTAGAGGGTACTTGTAGGCATCTTGGTAACTGTCAGTGAAGTATTTTCTACAATTGCTGATTTAAAAGATAAAATACTATAGTTCACTACATAATAATGATTGCTTTATTTCAGTTTGCAGAGTTGGGTGGATTTTCAGCAATTCAGTCCAAACTCAATTCAGAAGATATTGAACTTGGGGTGAGTTCATCTTCTGTCATGAGACTTTTCCCTTTCTGTTACACCTTTGATGTAGAACCAGCAGTGTCTCTTTTGGCAGTGCTCTTACCTTTGCTTTGGTACCAGAGCAAGCCTCCCACAGAGACCTGGAGAAGTGCTGTCAGACTGGAGGTCAAATGAGGTTGTACAGAAGAATCCTGACTAAAGAGCTTTTGAGGCATCACAAGAAAGAGGGAAAATTAGTGTACCTTTTTGCTAACATTCAGCCTTCTGGTTAGCTATCAATCAAAGTAGTTTCACTGTATGTTCACCAGTATGTCCCTGGTTTTCTGTTTACTGTATCCATAGCTGCATTTAGCTGCAAGTGAATTGACTTCTGTCACTTACTATAAAAATCACAGTTGAAGCAAAAAAAAATTGTTAGAAAGACAGTGTCTAATCCTAAACAACTTTTGAAGAGCTGTGACTAAAAACTAATTGGTTCAACAGTGCTAAACTATTTTTGGTGTCAAAGCCTAACTTGGTTAGTTTTAGCTTCCTAACCCATATTCAGGAGACTTACAAATCTTTCAAGGTTTGAAGAATGAGGAGGTTAAAGTAAAATTATGTCATTTGTTGTCTTGTTCCCCAGTATAAAATTAGTCTGCCTTCAGTGAAATGCCATTTGTAGATAATTGAACTTACTTTCTTGGGATATTGATATTTGTTGCATTATATAGAGATAAGTTCATGTGTGAGCATGATGGGGGAAGGAAACATGATTTACATCACAGTCCTTCAATAGAAACTTTGACTTGACTTTCTTTAATAATTAATAACTGCTTGCTTAGGAAGGAAATCTGGGTCAGCATCACTTAATTTAGGCCTTTGATGGCACTAGTGCATGCAGTTTTACAATTCTTGCTCCAGTGTATGAAGAAACTGATTTTGATATGCTTTTATACATTTAATTTCTTGATAATAGGTACCACTTTAAAAACACACACTGAAGGGATCTTGATATGTATATGACACATTTACAAGAGCTTTCTCCCACGTAATGCTTTGGGAAAGAAATTTGCCATATGGCTTTAACCTTAAATTTTGCATTCACACTTCTCATTGCTGTAGAGAGCAAGCAAAATGTGATGTGTTCTTTTCCGTCTGTTTATTTCTGTGACTGAAACAGGATCAGTCAGAGAAGGTGGAACAGAACAGTGAGAGGACCAAGATTAGTGAAAACTGGGAAGGCACTTATTTCAGGCAAAAATATATACCACATACTGTATGCCATATATAATGTATATAATACATAGCACATACTCTAGTGCATGCCATAGAGTAAATCTTTCCTGAACCATGTGTTGTTGTAAAGGACTTGCAGACCAAAAATAATTGTAGCAGATGACTGGAAATTATTGTATGAGATAAATAATACTTGCTCACCTTCATTTGCCTTTTAAGATACAGATTGCTAACTATGAAATGGTCTATGCAATGTGCACCTAAATACTTGCTGTCTTTCTTTCAGGCAATCTCTGCTTTAGTTCAGCCATTTGGAGTTTGTGCAGAATATCTTAACTCTTCTGTAGTACAGGTAAAATGTCATTGTTATGAGTTGTCAGAGGACTGAAAATTTGCTTCCAACTGTGTTGGTGTGAAAATGGTGACTAATTTGAAAAGCCTTCAAACCTCACAGTGCAGAAAGTACAAGAACCATTTTGAGCATCCTGAAAGTGATGAATTAAGGACTCAGACAATGTTCAGATTACTTTTCTAATATGTAGTCACATATCTACATCAGCAAGAGCTTTACTACTGCCATTAGTAAGCTTCATAAGTAAACCATGTGGGAAAAGAATCCAACCTGATGGATGGATCTTGCATTGAGTTTAACTTGCTGGCTGAAATCAAACACGTGGATGTGAAAGTTCACACTGCAAAAATTGTGGTACTGGAAAAAAATTCACCACGAGATAATTGTATGTGCAAATGTACTCCAGACTTCACACCTGCACTCATCAACAAGAATTATTGATTTAGTAGGTGACCAAAAGTATGTATTTGAAGAGGGGATAGTTTAGAAGCCCATGGGAGTCAGAGGGGCGCATGCACCTAATTGATGCATTTTGAGAAATCCATCAGTGTGTCTCTTTTTGCAAAGCTGCATTATGATAGTCTGAAATGGGTTCTTACTTTAATTGCTTCTTTTTCTGGACATAGCTCTCGGGATAGTTTTATGTATGTTGCAGGTGTTGCTTTATATCTAAGATAATAATGAACTTTCAGCTAAGTGTTTCATTATGCTGCAGCCACATCTTTTGAGTAATGTATTTGATTTCAGGAAACATTACAATGATTGTCATGCCTTTTCTCACATTCTTTAGCCCATGCTGGATCCAGTCATTCATAAAATGATTAAATATGTACAGAATGTAGAAGAGAAGGACTTGAAAGACAAGGTAATGTTTTACATATTAAATATTAATTAAGAGCTTCCTGTGTGTCTTGGAAATGCTGGCAACGTAGACTTGAACAATAGCTTTATTTTACAGCCTGTTCTGAATTCTGTCATTGATCTATGACCAAATAACATGAATCAGAATGCATTTACCAAATTCCATCCAATACCTTTTCAGTAAATATCTGATGTCATGACCCTTTTAAAACTTTCTGCCACTATTGCTGTTGAATTTTTGGGGTTTTGGTCCCCTTGTGCAGCATGCTGAATGCTCACTTCTCTAACTGACTTGAAGATGCTTCCTGTCATGCAGTCATTGAGATTCATAGAATTTGTCTGCATGTGACTGTTGCATCAGCTGTTTGTTTCTGAGAATTTGGTGGTTGTTGACAAAGCATCCGTGTAACTTGTGACAAGGTCCTGCATTACCCTGAATTCTATTAAGTTTTTGAGTGTTGACTTTTTACTTAGACTTAAATTGTTAATTGTAAACTGGAAAGTATTCATAGGTTGTGGAACTACAGGGGAGCAATTTAGTGTACCAAACCTTTAGCTTTAACCAAAGATTGTGTTGTTCTAAATTTTCTGGAGTACAAGTAATACTTTTAAGATGTACATGGTACTGCATTTCATAGATTAAAGAGCCTGTGTTGGGTCTCCAAACTCCTCTTTGTGGACCACTGACGTCTGAAACAGAATAGCAAAAATAGCAGTGCCTCTATTTGTCACTTTTTTGTTTTGTTTTAAACAGAGACTAGTCAGTATCCCTGAGCTCCTGTCTGGTATCAAACTGCTGTGTATGCGCTTCCAACCTGATCTGGTCACGGCAGTCGATGACTTACGGCTGGACATTCTGCTGCGCATGTTGAAATCTCCCCACTTCAGTGCAAAGATGAATTCCCTCAAAGAAGTAGGTTTACTCTGTGTGTGTGTGTGTGTGTGTGCACATGTGCACGTGTGTGGGTGGGATGGCTCATTAAGAAGCCACTGAAAGCACAACCTTAAAAAAAGAGGTGGTGCAATATTTCCATGCAAATGATGTTGCCTTAGCAACAGGTCGGTTTACAGTAAATGCCAAAACAAGTTAATATGGCATGAGTTGTTGGTAATATTTGTTGTTGGTATTGTTTGTTAGGCACTGCAAGGGCCTCTCAGCTCAAAAAGAACTGGATGTAGTTTGAACCTTTTCTAAGAAGTGCAGTTTGAGATTGATTTATAAGCAATGGTCCCTGCTATCCATTCAATATTCTCTCTGAGATAGTGCTGAGTATCCTGTGGCATACCCCATTTTCTGCTTTTATTGAGAGAAAACAGGAAAGACAGACCAAATGGGACTTAAACCTACAGTGATGTCTCAGTCCACTTGTATCAGGTCATTGCATGATGTAATTGCATTTTTTATGATGGTTGTACACAGAGACTGTAATGTTCGAGTCCCTCTTTTGTGCTTTTTCCTTCTTTATGGGAAAATTGAGATGTTAGACTCCATTGCTGTTTGGTTCTTAGTCATAAATGCTGCATATCCATGGTGAAGTTTTAAGAATGCAGCTTCTGAAGGCTGTAGCAGAAATGTACTCTTTCTCCCTAGAGTGAGGAACCTGTATCAGTTCAGTATTGGATAAAAAATAGGACACTGATTTGAGCGTAACAAGCAGAAGGCTGAGATAACCTACTTCTGGTGTATCTGTAGAGAGATACCTGGCAGCACAGGCCAGCTTTTCTGTGTCAGACCCAGAATAAGATTCTGCTGCATCAGAGACTGAGATGTTTCTGGTGTGTAATTTGCCTTTAAATGGTTTATTAAAAAACAAAACCAAACAAATAAATGAGCAAAAAAACCCAGCATGCCCGCAAAAACAACCAACTGAAAAAATCTCAAACACCTCCTGTACTCAGAATATTTCAGAATTCACACTTAAGCTTCATAATAAGCCTTTTTTAATAGATTTCACTGTGTGCATGTGTGATGCATGTGGGAATCACTGCTGGAATCTCACATTTTGCAATTTCTAGGTAACGAAATTAATAGAAGACAGCACTGTCTCCAAGTCAGTGAAGAATGCAATAGATACAGACCGGCTGCTGAATTGGCTCGTAGAGAATTCAGTGCTGTCCATTGCTCTAGAAGGTAAGAAATCCCACAAAGACTATTGGCATGTGCTTTGAAGGACTTAAATTTAAAAACTTCATCTGTTACTCTTCATGCATTTTAATGGAACACTATTAACCAAAGAGTTCAAGGTTTTCATTGTCTTCAAAATAAAGTCCTGCAGATTCTGCTACTATTGTCTAGTCCTCTGTTTGACATCTGTGCAGATGTCTTCTGCTGTACGTGGGTTTTTTTTACTCTCAGTTTAAATTTTGGTAGCCTCTAGAAAAGAGGAAAAAGAGTGTTTTCTTTCCCAAGTAGTAATCTTCTACTGGTGTGGAGTGCTGTCACTTGTATGAAGTAAGACAGAAATGGAAAGTGCCTTGTTCTTTTTTTTTTTGTGTTGATAGACTTGTCTATAACAGCAGAGAAAGAATTTTCAAATTAAGATAGCTCTGTTCTTTTAAAAGAACATTTTTTCTAATTATTCTAATTAATTTTAAACAGTATATACTGTTTTAATTTAGTTGTCTTTCTTTGTCTCACAGGTAATATAGACCAAGCACAATACTGTGATCGTATAAAGGGAATTATTGAACTGCTGGGCAGTAAATTGTCTTTAGATGAACTCACTAAAATTTGGAGAATTCAGGTAAGCAACCAAGACTATGCAGGTGCTTCCACACTGTCTTTCAAAAGCAGACATTCTAATGATGGGATTTTTTTAGGTTTATAATCTGTACATCTCTATTACAAAGTGGAGATGTTGAGATCTTAACAATATAATTTATGCAAAGACTTTCTTTTTCTTTTACCATTTCAAATGTTCTGGAAATTTCTTGTATCACAGCTGTTAAATCCTATGATGATGTTCAGTTCTTTGGAACAAATCTTAAGGGGCTGCAAAAATATTTGACTTGGAATAAGAGGTTGTCAATTTGAAACAAGTGACCAAGTGCTTGTCCAGCCCAAAGACCGTGCCTAAGGATATTAATTTTTGTGGCTGGAGTGGAACCATAAATTTGTATGCAGCTCACACTTGTATGACTTTTAAAGAGAGTGGGCTCAAACTATGAATTCCCATTTACCTTGCTGTACCTACATGTTATTGACCCTATAATGACAAGTCATCTTTTAGCTTTCACTTCATGTATATTCAGTTTACCACTGTGTGAGAAAGGTGATTTGAGTGTTTAATGCAAATGACCTGTGGAAACTTTGACCAAGAGTTAATCTTCCACTGCACAAAATGGTTTTCTTCTCTGTCCACATGTTGATATTTTAGACTAACCTCATTGAACACTGTCAGCTCTGCAGTATATGCAGGCATGGCAGCAAGTCTTTGATGCTTAAGTAGAGCTGAAATACAATTCTAGTTAGCTCACTTTTATTCTTTAATAAAAAAAAAAAAAAACTTCCTCCCCCTCTCTGGCTGTAGTTACCATGGTGCTCCCATCCGTGTGGGAGGAGATTTTTGTATTGCTCACTTTTCAGTAAAGCCTTCCAGAGTGTCAGAGATGCAACACCCCACCAAGAATAAAAGTGGTTCTGTTTGTATTGCTGCCACTGCAGCAGCTTGAAGCTCCTGTAATAATGGCAGACTTTTGCTTTCCTGCCTTAGAATTACTTCTCTCTGAGCAGACTTCTCTGCCAGAGAAATGAGGAGCACAGACAATTACTCTTGACTTTGTGCTTCCAACATGTCAAAAGCTGCTAATCTTTCTCATTTGTGTGACTAGTAGGCTAATGCTAACATGAAGGTTTTTCTCTATCTCACTTATGTTAGAGACCTACCTTCTTGTGTTTTCCTCCTTCTTTTCAGTCAGGACAATCCTCTACTGTGATTGAAAACATACATACCATTATTGCTGCAGCTGCTGTGAAGTTTAGCTCTGATCAGCTCAACCATTTATTTGTTTTAATACAAAAGGTAAGTTTTTATATGAATTTATATTCCTTAGGAAGAGAATTGATGAGATGTACTTGTGCACCCAGCCTACTGAAAGACAAATGCCTTGAATACATTTCTATTTTCTATATCAGTGTAAAATTGGCTATAAAGAAAACACTTTTCTTACTAATTTTTATGTTAACCCAGAAGTCTAATCTGCTACTGTATAGCTAATTGACTTAGATTTTAAGTACATTGTATAGCTAGTCCTAAGGTATTTAAAGTGAGTTCTTATTACTATATTTATTGTCCAATAGGTTATATTTGAAAAAGACTTGGGCAAATCAGTACTGTAACTCCTAGTCAGGGAAATGAGGAAATACATATGATGGAAACATTCTTGTTTGTGTCTTGATTTTCCTGCAGTAAAACAATTGTGAATTATATTCTTGTGTTATAGTTGAGACTTAACAGACTTAGAGTGCTTGGTGTTTTAATAGTGATTTCTTTGCTGTCCAGAGCTGGGAGACAGAGAGTGACAGGGTGAGACAGAAGCTGCTGAGCCTGATCGGGCGCATCGGTCGAGAAGCACGTGTGGAAACGACCACTGGAAAGGCAAGTGCATGGTTTTAGTTTGTATTTCTTGTTTATTGAACGTAGAGTTGCTAGTCTCTGCAGTTCCTAGGTCCTGACTATTCTTGCACTTCTTCCTCTAGGTTCTGGAGGTACTTTGGGAGCTGGCTCATCTTCCAACATTACCATGTAGTCTTATTCAGCAGGCCTTGGAGGAACATCTGACAATCCTCAGTGATGCTTATGCAGTAAAAGAGGCAATCAAAAGAAGCTACATCATCAAATGCATAGAGGATATTAAGAGGGTTGGTTTATTATTTTATCTTTTCCAAAATGAGATATCTAGCCTTAATGTTGCCCTTTCTTTTCAAGATGCACAAATTGTGTGTCCCATCTGTAAGTTCTTACCTTGGGGAGTCCACGAGAGGGGTAGGCTTTGTGTGAGCCACTTTGTTGACCATGAGACTCATAGTAAGTCTCTTGCCTTTGTTTTAAGCAAATTTTCAGCACAAGGAGTGATCAGTTTATGGGAAACTACCAGGATGGGCCCAAGGTTAGAATTTGCAAATGGAACCACTGTAAAGGTATGTCAGTATTTTAACTGTCCCTTTCATGTGAAAGCCTAGATTAGTGTTCTTTGAGTTAAGCATGTGTTCTGGCATGACCATTAAGTCTCAAAATACAAATCAATTTTTAAATCGTGGTAGTTTTGTATTTTAATAAAATAGTTCAACTCTTCTCACGTTACATAAAGAAGCCATTCCCACAGCTGCCTGGGCTGTTTCCTGGCAGCCGCAGAGACGTGCATGGCTTAGAAGAATGCATATATTCTATCCTGCACTGTTCACATAGCAGGCAGTTTTTCTTGAGGCCTGCAGGAATGCCCCTGTCTTCTTTTTTTTCAGCCTGAACTATGCTGTAAATAAAAAAATAAGGCTTGTACTTTTTTCATTCATTTCTTTCATGATAAATTAGGTTTTGTCTGTGTTGCAGCATCTATAAAGAATTTTAGTTGTTTAGGAGACATAGAATGTTGCTCCTTGATACTGATCACACTTCTGTGTTTTCGTGAATATGGATTTCAAATTTTGGGTTCTCAGTGTCTGTAAAAGTTACAGGTTTTTATTTTTGGATCTTCTCTTGTGCTTTCCTATCTCGTTCCTTTTAATGATGTTCTGGCGAGGGCTTTTACAGAGGTGCTGCAGTGGGAAGCACTAACAAAAGCTGTAATTGTGAGCTGAAAGGGATTGGGGTAACCATACAGCAGACTCCTAAAATACACTGTGTTCTTCTTTTGCCTTCATTAGGGGACATAAAGACACAAACTGGGAGGGAATGTGATATTAAGACAGCATTCTCAAATACATGAGGGAGTCACCAGTGCAGAGCTCCCTGTTATGGGCAGGTTCCTTTAACCTCTCTGAGTGTGTAGGTGGTATTGGTTGTTGTCAGTATGTAAACCAGACATCACTTCTCTGAACAAACAACCTCAGTACTGGTTTGTGTGGTCGAACTTTACAGAAAATGAAGCCTCCCAGAAAAGTGATGAGCAGTTCTAACAATGAGGTAGGAGGGTTATTCTTTGTAGGATCTCTTTCAAAATGCAGCTTAAGTACCCTTTGCTTCCTATCAGAGAGCTCCTTGCTGCACCAATCAAAAATTTCTTCTCTTAATTCTCAGTAATATTTGAGATTCTTTGTTTTTGCAAATTATTCTTGCTTTAGCAGTAACATCATTTGACTAGATTTGCCCTTTTATGCTGTTTTAGGCCTGCTTCATCTCCTGTAATTGAGGAAGGTGGTGGTTTATCATCTCCCCCTGGTGCAGCTGAGTTCTTTTTGGCTACTTAATTTGCATGTCCTCTAGCAAGGAGCTGGTACTTTGGGCTGAATAACAGGGGTAGCAGAATAGCATATGTGTGTCAAAGGACTTCTTGTAGAAAGTGAAGAAGGGGGCACCATGAGTGTGTTTGGAAAGGGACCAGGAGCAAGTAACTGAAGCCTGCAGAGCTCCCAGCTGTTGTTTTGAAACAGCAGCATTGATAGACATCATTGGTGTTCCAGGACTCGGAGAGGAAAATTGATCTGTTGTTGAGCATGTTCTACATGTGTAATTGTTTTTACCTTTCCTACTACTAGTCATCCCAGCACAATAATCCTCAGTTTGTGTGGGTGGTGCCAGCTTTACGTCAGCTCCATGAAATCACACGTTCATTTATTAAGCAAACTTACCAAAAACAAGACAAGGTAAGGATACATGCTGAGGTGATTTCTGAAGCCCTGTTTGTCTGTGTGGATGTGCTTCTGTAGGACATGGAAGTTTGGATTTAGAAAAAAAAATTAGCTAATAAACACTTTGACAGGTAGTTTAGTGTTGTAGCATAAACAAACTTCAAGTAGAGATGCTGTGTTGTGTGCTGTCCATTTGTGTGTGGATATGTGTGTATAAAATCTTTTTGCTGTGTCAGGGCTAATTTATTTAATGCTCAGCTTTTTGTAGAATAATTAATGGGCATGTTTCTGTTAAGAAATGAACAATGGCTAATGTTTAGACCAGCTGCTTTGTAATTGAATTGACATTGACTTTTGGAAAACACACTAAACTACCAGCGAGTCACATGTGTTACAGAGAGGCTGAGCAGAGCTGTGGGACTTTGTCTGCCATCTGCAGCACGTGGATTTCAGCACATGCTGAAACCACAGATGTTGGGATGCTTGGAAGGGGTACAGCTGACTCAGAGGGGACCACATTCCTCCTTTTGATAAGAGATGTGTGTCTGTAGAAGAGCAAATTGCTCTGTGTGTGTGCCTGTTTATAGATATTTTAAAAAACCTTTTTTGTCCTTTTTTTTTTTATTGCCAAGAGCATTATTCAAGATTTAAAGAAAAATTTTGAAATAGTGAAGTTGGTGACAGGAAGCTTAATATCATGTCACCGTTTGGCTGCATCTGTGGCAGGTCCAGGAGGGCTTGTTGGAGCAACATTAGTGGATGGCCGATACACTTACCGGGAGGTACTGAACCCTGAATTTCCTGTTGCCTTAGGTTTTTGACAACAGCATGTACTCTTATCACTGTACTCTATCACTGACCAAGTTGCATAAGACTGGGTATTATTTCATTTTTGTAATTCACTGATGAATAATCATACTGGTTTTTATTTATAGTTCTGATAGTCATCTGTTAAGGCTTGTTGTTATATTATAGAGTAAGGGTGTGCAAACATCACAGGTTACAAGTTCCTAGACAAAGTTTTTTAACTGGTTGAAACCTAGACCTCCCCACTCCGGGACCTCCTGTGTCTCCAAGCTTGTGCAGCTACCGGCTTCTCCGTCAGCTACACTTCAACTTCCCTGGTAGAGGTGATACCTTTGAATTTGGTGTGAAGTTCTTGATACCTCAAAGATTTCTAGTTATGACACAGAAGCCACACACACAAACAGCTTGTAGCAGTTTGTTGCTAATGCTGTGACAATTATTTTTTCCACACTAGTTTTGACTTAGAAACTAGTGTCAGGTAATATCAGGAGAAGTAATAGTAAAACCAACAGGTGCTGAATATTCCTTTGTAGAAAGGTAATCAGAAATAAAGTTAAAAATGGCATGAAATAGAATATTGTGTAATATGGAATAGAATACAACTACAGAAGCAATTTCTGTTTTCCAGTCTTTGCAAAGTGAACTGTTGATAACTAAATTTGCAAAAATAAAAAATGCTCAAAGATCTTGTTTCAAAATGAAAAGTCTTAAGCTTGAGTTTTTGTTTCCTCTTTCTCAGTATTTGGAGGCACACCTAAAATTTTTGGCATTTTTTCTGCAAGAAGCCACCCTTTACTTGGGCTGGAATCGTGCCAAGGAGATCTGGGAATGCCTTGTAACTGGCCAGGATGTTTGTGAGCTGGATCGAGAGGTAAGAAAAACTTGAAAAGTTGGTTTCTGTGGTTGCAAAGGAATCTTAATGAACCATCAACAGCACATGTGTTTGTTGAAACATGTGAAACATGAGGAGCAAACACAAACTAGCAGTGCATTTTATGCTTTGTGTAGGCAAGTGCAGCCACTGTTGGGTGTTCACTTACAACTAGGATGCTCTTTTATTGTTAAATTTGACTGGAGGAGGGACATTGGCCAGGAGATCCATTGCAGGTGTACAGATCCTGGTTTGGAAAGGGCCATGTGCAGGTTTGTGTATTCATAAGAGACATTCAGCATTATTTGGGTGAAAGATGATGAAGTGCCCTAAATGCTGCAAGGCAGCCTCTGTAATATGTGAGGTTACCTGGAGATAAGATTTTGAACCTCTCACTGTAGATGAAACTTCTGTAGGATGAGTTACTGTGCTATCTGACATAGTTTGCTGTGTGAAACTAAAATACTTGACATGACAGTGGGGTAAAAAACACATCTGCCTTTCATTCACAGATGTGCTTTGAGTGGTTTACAAAAGGGCAGCATGATCTGGAGAGTGATGTACAGCAACAGCTCTTCAAAGAGAAAATTCTTAAACTGGAATCATATGAAATTACTATGAATGGTAAGAAAATGGCTTTGGTCAACAGAATCACAGAATATTCTGAGTTGGAAGGGACCCAGATAATTTGTTTTGAAATATATCCCGGAAATTTGCTTCCTAAGTCTTCAGTTTAAACCCCTAACTAGTTCTATAAGTCAATGTAATGGAGGGATCTTTTTCTATCATTTTGAGTTTTAGTACTCGTAGGGGAAAAAGTTCATCTTCTGTATTTGATAGCATCGTTTTTTTAAAAAAGCATAGGAACTAAGCCTGAGCTGAATAAAGAGCCTGCACCTTTTTCACTTTCAGGTTTTAGTTTATTTAAAACTTTCTTTGAAAATGTGAACCTCTGTGACCATCGACTGAAGAGGCAAGGAACTCAACTGGTGAGTGCTCTGTTAAGTTCATTGTTGTGGGCAACCTATGACCTCTTGGAGATGGGAGGTGGTGAGACAAGGATTGTTTGCCATGGTCACGTTTGTATTAATATGCAGACTGTCCTTCTAGCATTAACATTGTTAAATTCTGAAGATAAAACTTGACAGTTAATTTCAAGAGTTAAAATTCAGCAATTGTAGCTTCTAAAATTTTGCAGGAGGAATTAGTTAACTACTTTTTTATAATAATAGTGTGTGGTTTTTGCTACTCCCTAGCAGGGAAATACTCTTCTTTTTTTTTTAATTATTTTTCTTCTTTGCATGAGAGTTATGCTTACCATATTCAAATTCTGACCTACTGTAATTTAAAACTGATCCTTCAATGTCTTTGTTAAATTAATGGTCATATGTTAAGTAGTTTTCCTTAGGCA
The DNA here is from genome assembly GCA_013399695.1 of Formicarius rufipectus. NCBI lineage: Eukaryota > Metazoa > Chordata > Aves > Passeriformes > Formicariidae > Formicarius > Formicarius rufipectus. The sequence continues at coordinate 460,077 of VXAU01000232.1, forward strand.
TTTTAGATCTTTATCACAGAGAACTTACTTCAAATGCAGAATTTTTTTCCAAGTATCATAGCAGGTTTTGTGATGATTTATTGTGTGGTTAGTTACCATGTTGACTTTTTTGAAACAAATTCCATTCTAGATTAAATTTCTTCATGCTTTTAAACATTTTAATTTTTCAATTGTTTGACTGAGATTGTTCTTTGGAACTTGCTTATCCAATGGTAAACTATTTTTTTTGCTTGTATAAGTATACAAATGAGCAGTTGATTTTTCTTTGCACTGTGCCAACGTTTGGCAGCATGTTGAGAAAGAAAATTAAGTTTCAGTCAAAAGATGCTTTTCCAGCAGATGGAAGACTGTTTTGTCCTTGTGGTTCAATTTGCTATCGTGTGAGAAATCCAGTCATATTTTGCTGTTCTTTCCTGTGCAGAGTGTAGAAAAACTGGAATTAATAGGAATGGATTTCATTTGGAAGATTGCCATGGAGTCACCTGATGAAGAAATTGCCAATGAAGCTATTCAATTGATAATAAATTACAGCTACATTAATCTAACTCCTAGACTGAAAAAGGTAGGCATTTATGTGTGCATGAAAGTGCTTTGACATTCATAGAGCCTTGATATTCTGCATGTTAAAATGTGTTACTTGTGGGGTTCTGTCAGTTTATGAGCAATTCCCATGATTTTGGTGTAAGTTCTAATTAATTTGTACATTTTATCCTTAGGATTCAGTATCACTGCACAAGAAATTCATTGCTGATTGCTACACACGATTAGAGGTAAAGGGCAAATTTCAATTATTCTTGTACCTCCATCTGTTTGGTTTTGTATCTTAGAATAAGAATAGTTGTCTATGGTAATTCTATTTAATGTAAAAAATTCTTTCCACAAATATTATTTTGTACTCCTAGCTTTCCAGGAAATACTGATTGCTCATGTAAAGCAGCATTTGTACTGTGCTTTGTGTTATAGGCAGCCAGCTCTGCACTTGGTGGCCCAACATTAACACATGCTGTGACAAGAGCTACAAAAATGCTCACAGCCACTGCTATGCCCACGGTGGCAACCTCAGTTCAGTCTCCTTACAGGTAGGCCTGCCTCTCCAAGAATAAATATGACAGCATACATTTACTCCCAGCTGCTTCCCACCTGACTTTTGAGTGCTAATTAAAATTCTCAATACTTGGTAGCTGTTTATTCTGCTCATTTTTCAGTTGAATATTCAAATTACAATGCAATTGCAGTTCCAGGTTGAAAAACCTGTGTTGAAAAGAAAAACAAAAGCAAACAAGAAAACAAATAAAACCAAAACCAATCAGACAAAGAAAAACCCAACACCCTGCCTCCAACTGCCCCAAAACCAGCCAACCAAAAAAAAAATATACCCACAGGTTATTACCAGCCTATTAGTCACGCAATATTTCTAGGGCAGTGAGGTTTGGTTTTGGTTCTTTTTAAATTAGGGGAGAAAAGGATGTTCTTTTCAACTTCTACTTTACTTAGACATACCTAAATATTTGTATATGTTAAATTTATGAGCATAGGGTGGGTCCTTTGGAAACATGAAGCTGCTTATGAGGCTGGAAACATCTCAACATTGTAATTCAATCTTCTTGGCCTGTTTTCCTAGTTAATTTCTACTGAATTAACTCCAAGTTTAAGGAGTTCTTTTTTAAAACAGCCAATTCATGGTAGTGACCCATGGGCATTGAAAATTAATCTCTGAGACAAGTTACTCTTGTTTTCAATGTTTATCTTTAGGTCAACTAAACTTGTAATAATTGAGAGACTGCTGCTGTTGGCAGAGCGTTATGTGATAACAATAGAGGTAAGATGTGTAATTTCTTACTAGGCAGGGCTAAGAACATAACTCCCAATATCAGTAAAACCAGTGAAAGTTATTTAAACATATGCAACCCTAGTTACCTAGTATCATAGAAATGTCTTTGTGTTCAAGGGTGGCATTTACTGTGATCCTTCTCTTCCTGTAGGACCTTTACTCAGTTCCCCGAACTATTCTACCTCATGGTGCCTCTTTCCATGGACATCTTTTAACACTTAATGTTACATATGAGTCTACCAAAGATACCTTCACCGTAGAGGTGGGTGTACACAGGTTGTCTGTGTCATGGGCTGTTGATCATTTAGCTACTCTTAGGGGATTTTATGCCTGGACTGGACAGAGTAAGATGGTTATAGAGATTCTAGTCAACTTGAAAATGTTAAAAATCTCTATATGGAAGTGTCTGTAGACTAAATGTATTTTGATCATCATTCTGGGGTGGGAAAAATAAGCTGATGGTTTAGCATTGGTGTTGGAGCATTTCTCTGCTGTCCTACCCTGTCATTCTTCTGTGGGCAGTACCTTTACCACCCCATGCAGAGGAGCAGGAGGACTTTAATGGAGGATTTATATTTTATTCTATTGGCATTTACTGCTTAAGCAAACTTACTGATCCAGTGTTGTTTAATTTTACAGGCTCATAGCAATGAAACTGTAGGGAGTGTCAGGTGGAAGATAGCAAAGATGCTGAATTCACCTGTGGATAATATACAGATATTTGCCAATGACAGCCTGGTATGTTAACTACAAAGAATTCCCACTCTTTATGAAACTGAGTCTTTTCCAGAACTAAATGATAAGTATTTTCTTGCAGCTAACAGTAAACAAAGATCAGAAACTACTCCACCAGCTGGGCTTCTCTGATGAACAAATCCTTACAGTAAAAACATCAGGAAGTGGGACTCCATCAGGGAGCTCTGCAGATTCCTCAACCAGTTCCAGCAACAGCAGCAGTGTGTTCAGTTCATCATATGCCATGGAACAGGTACAGGCTGACACATTCCCTCAGGTCTTTCCTGAAATGGGGACAGTTGGGGAAGATAGTAGGAGTTCCAGTAAGATGAGACAGAAACTGTTCACATCAGCTGAGTATCCAGTCTTCAGTAATCTGGTTCTGCTTTCAAACTGCAATTAAACCATCTAAATCCACAATTGCCCTAATGCACACGGCCTTTATAATCTGCATTCTGTCACCTATTGTTGTCTGCTTGGTGTTTATTCATCTCTGCAGGGTCTTTTAAACAAACAAGGTTTGTCCCATTTAATTTTGAGATTCTGTATTTTTCAAGGATAGAGATTTCTGGATTTTTCACTATTAATAAAGCCACAGTACGAAAATAAACTGAGAGGCATCAACTGGCATGTTAAGACCACTCCTGGTCTGCTTAGTATTTTATTTGTCAACCCTAACTTAGAGTTGACTTCAAAATTTGATTGTTAAAATGAAAATGGAGTAGTGTAAAAATTTAAATGTTGTCTAAGCCTAGAAAGTAGCTGGGATTTCTGTTGGGCAGTTGACAGCTGGTTCATTTGCTGCAGTGAGAAAAAGACCTTTGTATTTCTGCTTAATTCTCAGGAGAAATCCCTCCCTGGAGTAGTCATGGCTCTCGTGTGTAACGTGTTTGATATGCTTTACCAGCTTGCCAATCTAGAGGAGCCAAGGTAAGCAAATTAAATAGCTACTAAATATTGAAGAATTGCTCACACTGCACAGTTTGAGGAGCTACTTACTGTGTACAGCCATCCACCTAAGCTGAGCTCCTGTTTTGTGCAAGTAACTTCTGATAACTTTTCAGGATAACACTGCGAGTGAGGAAACTTCTGCTCTTGATTCCCACTGACCCAGCTATTCAGGAGGCTCTTGATCAGCTTGATTCCCTGGGAAGGAAGGTATGGATTAAACAATAACTAATCTTGGTGAGCTTCATAAAAAGGATTTTACTACCAGGTTCCTTAAATTCCCTGTCAGGTTATAATACACGAAGAGTTTGAAACTCTACTGTAAAATAATGCTCATGTTAAGGATTATTGACTTTTTTCCTAGCAGCCAGAGATGAGAGGGTTATTACAGGGTTTATAGGAAATGTATTGCCAATTACAGCAAAACAGGAATCTCAAAATATTTCTTCTGTGGCTTTTTCCTCCTAGAAAACACTGTTGTCAGAATCCACTTCTCAGTCCTCAAAATCACCGTCCTTGTCTTCAAAACACCAACATCAGCCCAGTGCTAGTTCAATACTAGAAAGTCTTTTCAGATCTTTTGCTCCAGGCATGTCCACCTTCAGAGTGCTCTACAATTTGGAGGTAAGAAAACGAATTGGCTTCTTTCTACTTGTGATTTTGAGCACTGAGGGTTAAGTATTTAAGTTTCTTGGGCAGGAGCCCACTGTGATGGGATCGTTATATAAAATGCAAATAGCATGTCATAATGTGCATTTATGTATGTGACGAATTCTACACAGAATGAAAGGGATAAAAAGCTCCCTTTTAGAGACTTTACTGTGAAACCAGGCCCCTCTTTCTGTGATTTGCAAGGTAGAAGGAGTGTTCTGAAGTAAGTAGAGAGGAGCAAAGAAATAACAAAATTGTTACTGTTTTGGTAAAATTCCTGCCTGAATCTCCAGAACTCTTGAATATCTGATTTTTAGTGTGTGTGTTTGTGTATCTATATATATTTATGTAAAATTTGGCCCTGAAACAACAACTCCCATTAATTTTTAAGTTTGATTAGTTTTGCTCTCTCCAAGTGTTCAGTGCATCAGTTTCAAAAGGTATAGGAGTTTAGTTAGTGTCACTGTTAGGACACTGTATTCTGCATGCTAAAAACTGGGCAGTCTCTAATTCTGCTCACAGGTCCTGCTGTTTATAAGGGCCCATTACAAATATTGTTTGAACAACTTGAGGGTGGAGGACCAATTGCCAACTGCTTCCAAAACAGTAGGCAAAATTACTCTCTTTCCTTTCCAGTGTCTGCCAAGATTACTGTAGGCATTTCCTTTATAGTTGCTTTCCTTTAGGTTTCCACAGTCTAATGTTAGCTCTTCATCTTCCTACACTGTCATCACACTCCTGTGTTAGGATTCCCCCTTTACAGCTGGAATGAAAGATATTTGATTATGTCTTTAAAATATGATGACAAGCTCTACAACTCAAAGCAAATGGTTTAATCTATCACGGCAAGGGTGACACAGTTATCTGCTGCTTCTGTGCCAGAGAAAATAATAAAAGCAAGTAATAAATTGCTCGCTTTTCTGGCAAGGGATGAGAAGTAGTAAATTGGATTTGATGTGTAGATTATACGAGTGGACTTGTTCCTCAAGTCCAGTCAAGCCAATTGGAAGATGATGTCTGTCAAGAAAAGGATAATGTGTTTTGTTATCCTCTCAGCTGGTGAGCTGTTGAAAATATGGGAAGCAGTCTGAACTGCTTTCTGGAAAAATGTGCACAGGAAATTTGCAGAACATATGAAAGAGAGGAAAATTGAATGTTGCAGATGTTCAGGGTTATATCATGCATTGTTGAGATAAGATTTCATGACTGGAACTCCAAACTCTTCTTCTGACCTATGAGCCTGGCAAAAATACATTTTGTTTACCCATGTGCAGCATTGTTGATTGTATGTGCCAAAGAGTCTTAAAGAAAGTAAATAACTTCTCGGGGTGTCTGGGGTTTTTTGGGTAAAGGCTGAGGCTTTTGGGTGTTGCTTTTTTCTTTATGTAACGTGAAGTGAAATTGATTATAAATGCACCCACAGAGACCACAAACTTCCTTTATGGCCAAACTTCTGAGCATAATTCCTCACTGAAGTTTAGTGCTGATTTAAAACAGAAGGGATGATATAGTGGTATGTTCGTAAGGGTTCTAGAATTACCTGAGCCATCTTTAAAAAAAAAAAAAAAACCCTGAATAATGGCAATACAATTATGTTTCAGAAGGCATGAATCAATAAGTAAGCAGTCTGCAGGGTGTTTTATGGGGTACTGTAAATTGAAACCTAGAAACAAAAAGAATTTGAGCTCTTAAGGAGCACCAAGTGAACTAGAAGAGGATGTTCCGTGTGCTGGAGTATGTATTTCATCCTTTCCCTTAACAATAGCCATGTAATGAGAATAAAGGGCCCTTTGAGATAGAATAAATATCTGTAATGGCCACAGTTATCCTGAATATTTTAATGATTTCTTTTTAGTGGCTGCAGCTTCACATAAGGGTATTGTTAATTACTTCAATTAACAATTATTTGTACTGGATTTTTTTCTGTAATATTTTCAACCTTCATCACATAAGAACACTGAGAGGGGTGGTGGTGTACATATGCTTATTTATTCATTTATTGTAGGTTCTGAGCTCCAAGCTGATGCCAACTGCAGATGATGAAATGGCAAGAAACTGTGCCAAGTCTTTCTGTGAAAACTTCCTCAGAGCAGGAGGTTTGAGGTTAGATTTCAAAACATGACTCAATTTATAGTGCTCCCTTAAGTTAGCAGTTCTGTGTGGTTTCTGATTTCCACACTGTAGCATACCAATACACCTCTCAGCATCTTTTTCAGAGAAAAAAAATCCACCCAGTGCTGTTTTTTTTCATTATCCTGTGTCTGAAAAGCTTCTGTAGCTATCATAGTAATGCAAGAGTACATGTTGTTAAACCTCAGAATCAAGTTAAGCACAAATAAGCTTGTGAAATGTAACTTGTAATTACGTAGTTGACATTTGGACAGTTTAGTGACATATAAGTGTTTCAGTTCAAATTTGTAGGTGTGTACATTACACTATCCTGTATAGATACCAGTGGACATTTTAAACAGTCAAAGCTGAGATCTTGCAGTGAGAACCAAATTTTAATTACAGTCTCCAAAATTCAGACCCTTCAGATAACAGATGAGGCACATTGTGAGTGGTTTGGAACACTTAACAATACTTGATACTTTGCTCTTAGTAATTCTACCCACCACACTCCCCTGCTCCATAGATCCTGAAGAATTTTCCAGCAGAAACAGGAAGCTTCTGTCTGTAGATGCAGGAGGGGAAAATTTAGATGTTGGTCTCCAAAGACACCAGTTTGTCAGTTTGAACTGACACTCAGCTGACTGAATGGGTGGAGGGAAGGATAGAGATAGATTAATTGCAGCACTCTCCCAATGTGAAACATTTCCAAATGGACTCTGTCTTATTGATTTGTTTTTAAGTTTGGTGGTGAATGTGATGCAGAGAGATTCCATCCCATCAGAGGTAGACTATGAAACAAGACAAGGAGTCTATTCCATCTGCCTGCAGCTTGCAAGGTATGTAGTAATTGCCTTTCATTAGAGAAAGTGCTGCTTTCTTGGCTTTTAGCATGCAGCTTGTAATAGTTAAGATTAATTGGTACTTCGAGTTCTGTTTCCTTCACTTGCTGTGAACATTCTAAAATAAGCCTGACTTTTTTGCTCTGTGAATGTAGGTTCTTGCTTGTTGGCCAGACAATGCCTACTTTACTGGATGAGGATTTCATCAAGGATGGGGTCGAAGCTTTGTCCTCACGGCCCTTCCGTAATGTCAGCCGGCAGGCGAGTAGGCAGATGTCCATTTGTGGGACACCTGAGAAGTCATCCTACCGACAGCTCTCTGTGTCTGATAGATCCTCCATCAGGGTAGAGGAAATCATACCAGCAGCAAGAGTTGCCATACAGGTGAGGAAGTGTTTGATGACTTGTGGTGATGTAGCGGTGTCGTCTCCAGTGTCAGCTGTGTAACTCCTGGATTTTCATACACTCTGCCTTTTCTACAGGTTCTTGCCCAGGCTCCATTTAAAATCCGTTGAAAATCTTGACCATCAGTCTCTTCTCCAGTCCTGAGCTGAATTTTAACACATTCTCATAAATTATTTTGGCAGTAAAAGGGAGGCAGTATCCAAAAACTACTTAGCAGAAATAGTTCTACCCAGAAATCTTACTTATTTTCAGTCATGCTTAGCTCCAAGATCTTATTCTTGTTCATTTTATGTGGACAGAAAGGACAGAGTTCTGCTTGAACTTGTGACTCATAGTCCATGCTGCTTTGAATTAAAAAGAGTTGGATGAGTTCTTTGTTTCAAATAGCTCATTAAAAATTAAATTTTTTTGATGGTTCCCTAGGGAAAAAGGAAATTTTTATTTTCGATACCTTAAGAAAATGTTATTTGAAAACCCATTTGAAAGTTGAGTCCAGTTGAAAGAAACTACATAGTTAACATGACAAGTGTGCTGTGTTAGGTTCTTGGGCAGTGCTTCCAAATGGATGGATACAATTGAAATCAGCATACCTAACTCCAGAGAGGTGAAAAGAGTATTTAGCCCTCGTGGAGAATTTAAAAATGAACTTTTTTGTATTAAAGAAGCAATAATAATCTCTCCTTGGGAACAAAAAGTATCCTTGAGCCTGCTTAGAGAAGAGAGAGGAAAACAAATTCAAATGTCAATTTGGCACAATACAGAAGGCACATTCCTCTTATCCCTATGATTAACAAAGGTGGTTGAATGTCACAGAAGTAACTCCTGTCTTTTGTTCCTTCAGACCATGGATGTGAATGATTTCACCTCCACAGTGGCTTGCTTCATGCGCCTCTCTTGGGCTGCTGCTGCAGGACGCCTGGACCTCGTGGGAAGTAGTCAGCCAATAAAAGAGAGCAACACTCTGTTTCCTGCTGGGATTCGAAACAGGCTTAGCAGCTCAGGTGGGTTCACTGTGTCTCTAAACCAGTCTAAAGAAAGCATTTGGTTGAATTTTCATTGAACGCTTTGGAAGCTTGAAGCTGAATTCACTGGATGATGATTCGATGATTCTCTTGGGTCCCCTCCAATTCAGGATGTCGTATCACTGAATCTGGTCAAAGCATTGTACATTCATGTTGCATTTGGTGAAGTTTTTTGGATCGGAGAGAACTGACCAAAACCTGAAAACATCTAAAAAAAATGTAATGAATTACAGCACTTGTTCATTTCTTAATGCAGGAAGTAACTGCAGTTCAGGAAGTGAAGGAGAGGCAACTGCGCTGCACGCTGGGATCTGTGTGAGGCAGCAGTCCGTGTCCACCAAGGATGCTCTGATTGCTGGAGAAGCTTTGTCTCTCCTGGTAACCTGCCTTCAGCTGCGCAGTCAGCAGCTAGGTATGAAATAGAGCTGGATTATTGCCTGCTTGGAATGTAAGTCAGGTGGAGGAAAGCTTTTGGAGACAGTCAAGTGAAAAAAGAATAATGAGAAACTTCTGGTTTTGTTAGATGAGGCAGCTCAAGTTAAAAACACAACATTTCATTAAAGAATACAGGGATTTTTAGAAACAATGCATGTTGTGCTGTGCCTTAGTGAAATGTTTTGGGAAAGCTGACTGACTGCCAGTGTATAAATATTTGCACTGGCTTTGAACTATGTAATTCTGTAAGTGCTGCTGTTTGCATAGATAGTGTCTGGTACTTGAGTCTTTGTGTACAGCAAGTGTAAACATTGGTGGTGGAAGGAAGTGCTGTTACCTCGTGGTGGCAGTCTGTGATGAGGGAAGGAGGTGTGGAAATATGCACAAAGCCACTACTGCTTTTCAGTATTGATGGCAGTGTGTCCTCTAGACCCTATGGAATTTTAATGCAAGACTGTAAGTGATTAAATATTATTTTTAATAAGATAACCTGGTACTTTTCTAGGATCCTTTTACAACTTGCCCTGTGTTGCTGATTTCATCATTGATATACTGCTTGGATCACCAAGTGCTGAGGTGAATGTCTCTCTGAAAACTCTTTACATGTTACTTCTCAAATCACTATGCCCTCATAATTTCATGTGGTCTGAACATAGAATTGTTCATTACAAATATTCCCACAGTTATGTGTTTGAATGAATAACCTTTGTATAACTGTTAGTAACTCCGGTGTCTAGTGCTGTATTGATAGAAAATGCGTAGTATTCCATTCTTTAGGCTTGTTGATATGATAGAAAATGCAAAGCATTACTTCTCTAGACTGGTTTCATTCATAAGGTGCACAGAACTGTGCTGTGGAGAGTCTAAAGAAAACATTCTCTTTTTGGTGAGACAAATTCCATAAAACTAGTACTTTAGGGAAAGTTTAAAGTAGCTTTCATCTCAAAAACTTTGGTTAAGATTTAATGAACTCTTTTGAGCTTTCAAAAAATTATTCCAAGTGTCAGAACTGTCCTAAACTTTATTCTTTTATTATATTATCCTGGATAGTCTAAAATCTAGAGATTTTCATGCTTACTTCATTTCATCATTTGCCATCTATTTTGCATGAAGTCATTTCATCCTCCCCCCTTATCTGAATTTATAATTGGTGTTTAATAAAGCATCAGAGCTTTTCTCTCAGGGATAAATATGGATTGCTAAATCCCTGTATGTAGAGAAACCCTGACTGGTGGGTGCAGAGCTCATAGTCTGGTTTACACAAGCTTTTCAGTGTCTTTTTATTGTTAGATTTCTAACAGAAGTGTATTTTTTTGTTGTTTGACAATGACACCATTCCAGATTCGTCGTGTTGCCTGTGACCAGTTGTACACCCTTAGTCAGACAGACACGTCAGCTCACCCAGATGTGCAAAAGCCAAACCAGTTTCTCCTGAGTGTTGTTCTTGGTGCTCAGCTGCCTCTTTGGTCACCAACCAGCATCATGAGAGGAATCAACCAGAGGTAAGTCAGATGTGAGTTTGTTGAGGAAGCAAATCTGAAACATTTTGAAATTAGGAGCTCTGTGGAAGCTCTGAGGCACCAAGGACTTTGCAAGTGTTGAAAGCAGACATCCCTGCAATTTCTAGAGGAGTAACTGAGAAGTTAAAGCATGTTGCTTTATTGTTGTGTGATAACTGAATAAAATTGTTATGAGGTGAGGGAAGAAATCAGGATTAGTTGTTGTGAAGTGAGGGAAGAAACCAGGATTAAATGATATTCAGAAGTAGCTCTTGGAAGGAAGTTTTTTTAAAGCTGCACTGTGTACATGCAGAGTCATATCCAGGTGGATCTTCTTAATCCATTCCCACAGAGTCATATCACAGCCATTTTAGGTTAGGTGGACAGAGCACACAGGCCTTAAAGGCCAATATTTATAGAAAAGTTTATGATTTTAAGGTAAGCTTTTCTCCTATTTGTACCTTTTTCAGACTTTTGTCCCAGTGTACAGAATATTTTGACCTGAGATGTCAGTTACTGGATGACCTGACATGTAAGTATGGACAGACACCTGTCATTCTGATTGTAGCTTCTGAGCATCTCTTCCTTCTGTGGACAGGATGTAGAGTTGCCTTCACAAAGGAGTTATTACACAATGAACTTGGTGTGACCTGCCAATGGCCCTGTGTTAATGCCTGGCATGGTCTGTTTCTTGACATTGGGTAGCAGCAGTAGCTCTCTCCTTTTGGAGAGTGAACCAAGTTCCCTGGTGGAAGGTTTACTTTGTACACATTGGATGCAAAACTAGACCATTACCAGACTGTTTGAAATTCTTTGTATTTATGTTCTGCATTTCCAGAGCTGCTAATATTTCTGGATTTTCTTTTTCTCTTGCAGCATCAGAAATGGAACAGCTAAAGATAAGCCCAGCTGCCATGTTAGAAGATGAGATCACCTGGCTAGACAATTTTGAACCCAACCGCACAGCAGAGTGTGAGACCAGTGAAGCTGATAACATCCTGTTAGCAGGGCACCTGAGGCTCATCAAGACTCTCCTTTCACTTTGTGGGGCAGAGAAGGAAATGGTTGGTAAGTATTCCTTTTTACTCTAAATTGACTAACCCATTGTGAATTCTGCATAGCGCTAATGTGACTTGATCAGTAGCCAGTACCTGTGAAGACATAATCATACAGTGGTATAGTGATACAGAGCTATAAGGAGTGATTTTTTGGTAGTACTTTTGATATCTGATAAAATATTTGCCGATTTTTTTTTTTTTGTTGGTAAGTGTTTTAACAGTAGATGTGGATTGCTGTGTTACAGGTTCATCTTTGATTAAGCCATTGTTGGATGATTTCCTTTTCCGAGCATCCAGGATTATTCTGAATAGCCATTCCCCAGCAGGAAGTGCTGCAATCAGTCAGCAAGACTTCCATCCAAAGTAAAAATTCGTTTTTTAATGTTGGGGTTTGTCCTAGATCTCATGAATGCCAATGTGACACTGAGGCTACTGATAGTAGGATTTTATACCAAAGTTGGAGCAATTCTCTTATTTCCTACATAAACATTCAAATATCATTTCTGTAAGTTTTTGTCTGCTTTCACCTGAGATAGCTGATAACAACCCAGAATACATCAACAGAAAAAAGAGTGGACTTTCTACTTCCTGTCACAGCTGCTTCTGTTATGGCCATACAGTGTCTGAAGGGATGGGTAAATTAGCTCATGGAGTTTTGAAGTGCTTCAGCTGAATTGCTTACATTGCACCAAGTAGTTGGTGTTGGAGTTGTATCAGGCATGTCCTCACTGCCTTTCCACAACCCGAAAGAAGGTTCCAGTGGAGCACTTAGCAAACCCCTGAACTGAATGGGACTTGATAGAGCTTAGTGTTTTGCTCCAGCTTTGCTCCCTTGCAGTTTATCTCAAGCATGCTCTCTTGTTTGCTTAAAGTAAATAAAGCCTTTTCTTCAGCCTTCAGAAGAAAGGGCTGGTATTGTTCAATGATCTGCTGAAAAGACCTCAGTGGAAGTGTTGTCTAGCTCAGCTTGGATCTTAATGTCATCTCTTGTGGCAAGGGAGTTTCCTGGTTTAGCTCTTTCAAAGCGTCTCTGCCTCTAAATAAGTCATTATGTCTCCATCAGTGTTACATGATAGAGAGTATCTGTCTGTTTGTCCTCAGGCATGCCATCAATGCTCAGCTTTCCTTTTAGGGCACCTGTTTTGCCTTGTTACAGAATGTTAACAAGTGTATCTGTGCCAGTAAAGGAGGCCTGTTTAAAGGAGTGTTCTTGTTGCCACTCTTCTGATTCCATTCTTCCCATTCCCCTTCCCCAAGACATGAAAAATAATGCTCTATGGTCCCTCAGGAGTGTTTTATTATTTAAAGTGTTCCTTTTCAACATTAATTGTCTCTTGTTCAGAGCAATAAGGCTTTCTGGAATTAGAAATAATTGAGTAATCTACCAAAGAGAGCTCAGAGGTGGTTTTCTTTCCAGGTGCAGTACAGCAGACAGCAGACTGGCAGCTTACGAAGTGCTGGTGATGCTGGCTGATAGCTCACCCTCCAATCTCCAGCTTATTACAAAAGAGCTGCTTTCTATGCACCACCAGTGTGATCCTGCACTGACCAAGGAGTTTGATGTAAGCAAGAAAGCCATTTTTTATTTGTATTAGCATGGTTTGGAGCACTGTGCATGATTTACTTTACTGTTCCATTCATGAAATTTCCATAGTCTTCAATTTTATATGACAGTGGGCAGATATGAGTAAATACAGGTCCATTTGAACTTCCTGAGAAGCAAATACTCCAGCATGTCTTTGTCTGTTATTATCTGAATAAGAAATAAGTATTTCCTAAATATCACAAATTTTATTTATTTATTGCTACATTTTAGGGCATTTTCAACAGTTTTGTGAATGTGTTAAGTATTTAAATGACCAAATACAGCACTCTTGCAATCCTTCAGAATTTATATTCCGGCTTTTCCATTTATTTGTTCTTAACAGCTCATATACAAAGTTTTAAACTGAAAGACAGTAGGCTTAGGTTACATATTAGGAAGAAATTCTTCTCTGTGAGGGTGGGCAGGCCCTGGCACAGGTTGCCCAGAGAAGCTGTGGCTGCCCCATCCCAGGAAGTGTTCAAAGCCAGGTTGGACAGGACTCGAAGCAACCTGGGCTGGTGGAAGGTGTCCCTGCCCATGGCAGGGAATTGGAACTTTCTGGTCTTTAAGGTCCCTTCCAGCTCAAACTGTTCTGATATTCTGTCATATAAAGGTGATTATAAAAGCTCTCGTATGTTGTTGGAGTTTCATGGTTTTTACAACTTATTGGGACGAAAAATGTATTTGTCATTCTAGTATCTTCCCCCAGTGGATAGTCGCTCCATTTCAGGATTTGTGGGGCTGAAGAATGGTGGTGCTACTTGTTACATGAATGCTGTCTTCCAGCAGCTGTATATGCAGCCTGGTCTCCCTGAGGTAATGGGTTCAACATCCAATCAAGTCCTCTTTTTGGAATTGCTCTCACTTGAACTGCAAGTTCATATTAGCATCATTTGTAAATTAATTGTTAAAAAAAAATCAACTGTGTACATATATATATATGCACAATAACTATATCAATTAAAAGTTGTATTGTGTGTCATGACAACAGTAATAATTTTACAAAGAAACAATATAATCAAGTTATTTTTTCCTTCCAGGCCTTGCTTTCCATTGATGATGATACAGACAATCCCGATGACAATGTGTTTTATCAAGTTCAATCTCTTTTTGGTCATTTGATGGAAAGCAAGCTCCAATATTATGTACCTGAGAACTTTTGGAAGGTATTTTATCTTTTTGTTCAGAATAAATAGATTTTCTGCTTAAAAAGTAATAATTTTTTCAGGCTTCTCTCATTGCAGACTTTGTAGAGATAAAGTAAGTCCTACTTCAGAAAGTCGAAATGTAAAAATAACAGATTTCTTTTTAAAAATCACTTTTTAGTGGTATGTATAAGGAACAACCACCTTTTTTATGTATTTATATTCATGTAGATTTTCAAGATGTGGAATAAGGAACTTTATGTTAGAGAGCAGCAGGATGCTTATGAGTTCTTCACCAGTCTTATAGATCAAATGGATGAGTACCTCAAGGTAAAAACTTCAACATTTCTTTCCTGGTTTATATGCATCTCCTTAGTACTTGTTTTTCTCCTTTGATCTTAGAAAAGAAGGCAGAGCGCCATTTGGCATATTTTATAATCTACACAGTATTCAGAAGTTTAAAATTCCTATTGATTTCTTGGTCTTCCACCCTGTAATATATCCAGCTGATGTCTAACTTTACATTTCCAACAGAAAATAGGAAGAGACCAAATATTTAAGAATACTTTTCAAGGAATCTTCTCTGATCAGAAGATCTGCAAGGACTGTCCTCACAGGTGATGTTAAATTTGGTGCATTAGTTACCAAGTTATGTGCTCTCATGACTAGTAAAATATGTAGGTTAAAATAGCACTGAAAATATGCCCCTGTGAGCATCACAGCTGTGATAGCTGTGGGACAAATGCAGTATTCTTTCCTAAGCATATGTCTTGTTACTGCAAGCTGGGTAGGTTCTATTCTGTCAAGGCCTTGACTGTTTTTCTTGAATTTAGGTATGAGCGTGAGGAAGCCTTCATGGCTCTCAACCTTGGTGTGACTTCATGTCAAAGTCTGGAAATATCACTGGATCAGTTTGTTAGAGGAGAAGTTCTGGAAGGAAGCAATGCTTACTACTGTGAAAAGTGCAAAGAAAAGGTATTGGTTCTGTATATTTTATATATGAAGAATCTGTAAGCTGACATATTTAATTGCACTCTAGTCATCCTAAGGTCATCCTGTCCCCTGTGGCTGTGTTATGCATTGTGCAGCTATAGAGGGATGCTGCAGAATGCCTGAGGTGTACCAATAGAGGTGATGTTCTTGTTTCTTTTTAAGAGAACTACAGTGAAGCGCACCTGCATTAAGGTCTTACCAAGCCTGTTGGTGATTCACCTGATGAGATTTGGCTTTGACTGGGAGAGTGGTCGTTCTATTAAATATGATGAACAAATCAGGGTAAGAAAACTTTCTTGTATGGTGCCCTCCACAACTGTTTTGTGCAGACTCTCACTCTTCCTATTCATTTTCCCTTCTATTCCCCACGTTTTGATGCAGGGATTTTGAGTAAGTGGTACACTTACAACAATGTCATGCTACAGAAAATAAGTGGGTTTCCGTAGAGCTTTCCATGTCCACAACATTGTCAGGAAAATTCCTTTCAGAAAGCAGACCAAAAAACCTCCTTAAAGACATTTTATTTTTAACTTTTGTGTCATAAGCACAAGAAGTTGAAGTTCCATGTTTTCCTTTGGTGTTTCCAATGTGGGAAGTATTAATACAATTCTCATAAAATTACACTAAACGTACACAGTATAATGTCTTGCTTAGTCTGAAAAAATCTCTTCAAACAGTTTCCCTGGATGCTGAACATGGAACCTTACACTGTGTCAGGGATGGCTCGCCAGGACTCATCCTCGGAAGTGGGGGACAATGGTAGAAACACAGACCAAGGAGGTGGAGGCTCCCCGAGGAAGAAGGTTGCCCCAACAGAAAACTATGAGCTCGTTGGTGTGATTGTTCACAGTGGCCAGGCACATGCAGGGCACTACTACTCCTTCATAAAGGACAGGAGGTAAGGGGCAAGATTGTCATTTCTAGGGTATTCACAGTCGTTCATTTTTTTTACTAAGAAGTAACTTTGTTTCTGTTCTGTCTTGATCACAGAGGATGTGGAAAAGGAAAGTGGTACAAATTTAATGACACCGTTGTCGAAGAATTTGATTTGACTGACGAAACCTTGGAATATGAATGTTTTGGTGGAGAGTATAGACCTAAAGTCTATGATCAGTGTAAGCAGAAGTACATATTGAGTTACAGTAGCTTCATATATCATACTGATTCTCAGTAGAGCTCAGCTCATTATGTCTACTTTGAGTTACTTGGTCTGATAACCCTTCTGAAACAGTTTTTTCCTGAAGTCTTCCCTTTACTGTAGGCAATAAGTTTGTATATGGCCTAATATGAATTGAACCGTATTCACTGTTGTTCAGCACTGTGTAGACTTAATAGCAATGATTCAAAATTAAAATGGCATCTTGTAAAAATAGTTCTTAAAAGAATCCCAACTACTAAACAACCCTTATTTAAAGCTAGTGAAAATGCATGGAACTGGTGTAGCATCATATTGTTAAACTTTTCAATATCTTAATAAATCTATTTCAAGTACATTTCCAATATCCACTTGTTTCATAATTCAGATAATTATACCTTTAAAATATAGATGCTTTATGCAAAAATTTTTTAGAATTCGGGGGTTTTGTGATGCACTAACACAGAATGATGTTTCGATCTGACAAATGACTTGATGCTGCCACAGTGTATATTACTTGCACACCCAGTTTGACTTCCATGTGGGAAAGGAGAGAGGGGCTAAACCTTCAAGGGTCTTCACTGAATGCCTTTTCCCCCACCAGCCAACCCCTACCCCGATGTGCGACGGCGCTACTGGAACGCCTACATGTTGTTCTACCAGAGAGTGTCTGAGCAGAACTCTCCTGTCCTACCAAAGAAAAGCCGAGTCAGTGTCGTGCGTCAGGAGGCTGAGGACCTCTCCTTGTAAGTTCCTTTTGTGTCAGTATCTTATGTTGATATCTACACCTCTCTCCATAACTAAGAAATCAGTAGCTCCTGTTGGAGAAAGGAATATACTGACCCCTCTGTTGTTTGGGTTTGGTTTTTAAGCTGCTTAAGTGGTTTATCACGTTTATCATTTCCATACTGCTGTCACTATTGCAGTAAGAAGTTCAAGCTGACTGACAGCCTCAAGGCTGTTGTCAGATTTGCCTTGAGATCATTCTGGTTGCACTGGTATTTTAAACCTAAACTGTAGATTTGTCCTAGGATTTCATTATTCACCTTGAGCTTGTGTATGTTTCAGATCTGCTCCATCATCACCAGAAATTTCACCCCAGTCATCACCTCGACCACACAGGCCCAACAGTGACCGTCTCTCCATCTTGACTAAGCTGGTTCGAAAAGGAGAAAAAAAGGGACTTTTTGTAGAGAAAATGCCTGTGCGGATATATCAGGTAGAGACCCCTGAAAGTGGTAATGAAATCCTCCTCCTAGTGAGAGGAGCACAGTAACTTTGAAGGTCACCTTGAAGTAATTCCCTTCTTAAAAGCAAAGGATTCTGAAATAAAGTTACTAACAAGCTATAAAGTGGTACATAATTGTAAATTTTGCTGTCCTTTCTCACAAAATTGACCTATCATTCCTTCCTTTGAAGAAGCTGCAGGCAAATTAGTCAAACGTGAGATATGGCAGCAGTCAGCGTGCCAGCAGGGAGAGATGAGTGGAGAAGATGCTTCATTTGAAGTACACTTGAGGAGTAATGGAGCGGGTGGCAAATTACAGTCATCCTCAAGTTCTTGAGTTCACAAGAATGCAGAAAGCAGAGAAGCAGTGAAAAAAAAACCCAAAACTCTGCTGTTTCTTGTATATTGGCTTATGTAATACTGAATATGTTCTCAAAGGGGAAAACTCAGATGTTGAAGACAACCTTGCAAGTCAGAGCTAAAAATGAAGGTGTGATGGTGTTGGTAGAGCAATCAGGAGGTGGTAGAACCTGGGGATGGTCCAACCTTCTAAACACACCACTCTCCTGATCTGCCCACATGCAAGAGACCCTACGTCACACACCCAGGGAGAATAAACTCTGCAGGTTCTGTGTGGCCTCCATATCAGGGCATTAATAGTCACTTTAGGCATTCTTGTATCCTGCATTGTATTATTTCAATGAACAGAATTTGGCTTAAATGTATTGAGTCTTTCAGCAAAATCTCATTTGAAAAAAGGTCTTGGCATTTAAGCACCTTATTGTGGCCGCAGCTTGTAATTACACCAGGGCTCCTTGCTCTGTGCGTCTAAATTTGCTTAGCAAGCATTTCCAGTTTGAGGGATGTTCTCTTGTCTTTTTTATTAAAAGCAAGCAAAAAAGTAGAGCTTGTGTACAACTTCTTCCTGTTTTCTTTTCCCTTAATGGCCAAATGATGAAGTCCCTCATCTCTTGTTTTGTAATATCCTTGAAAGACAATCACTGGTTTTATACAAATCTTTGAAGATCTTCCTGTATGTATTTTTCCCTCTGCTGAAGTAGTGATTCAGAAGGGAACAGAATTAAGTTTGATACTGGTTTTTAAACACCACACATTTACATAAAAGATGCAATTTTAGTTAGAGAAGTGTGTCTTGACAGCATTTTTTGCCCTTTTTTTTACAGATGGTGAGAGATGAAAACTTGAAATTCATGAAGAACAGAGATGTATACAGTAGTGACTACTTCAGTTTTGTTCTGTCATTAGCTTCACTGAATGCTGTAAGTAACTAGATTTTAATTTGAAGAATATTCAGAGTATGGTGAATAAAAGGTCCACTGAAGCTATTTGGGTCCCAACTAGGGAAACTGAAAGAGAAGGATTGACGTGATTTGGCTTTTCCAGACAATCAATTCCTTGTCTCAAATAATTTTTCACACTGATGATAGCATCTGTCTCACAGCAGATTCCAGCCTCCTCTTCTGGTAGTCAGAGAAGTCTCAGTTTACCATAGTAAAATTTATTTAATGCAACATACCTTTTATAATGGTGCAAACTGAGCTCTAGAGGAACAAAAACTCTTCTCCATATGGAAGATCCAAAAGTGCATGTTAGTCTCCTCATAGGTGATAGACTAATTGGAAATACAGTTTCATAACTAAGTTTTTCTGAATGGAGTAATAATCAACATTTATTAAATGTATGAAATTCACAGATCTAGTGGACCTTACAACAAGTTTATTCCTACTCCAACATATTTTCTAACTAGAATAGTCAGCCCTGGAAACTGATTTAGCAGAGAAAAATACTTTGGTTTATATTTTCCAAATTAAGTAAATAACTTGAATAGAACATGTTGATGTGTTTAGAGACAGCATATGTGCTGCAGGCATCCTTCTGCTCTGGACTAAATCTGATGTTTCTCTCAGACTAAGGTCAAGCACCCTTATTATCCGTGCATGGCAAAGGTGAGCTTACAGCTGGCAGTCCAATTCCTCTTCCAAACCTATCTCCGAACCAAGAAGAAACTCAGGTAAGGGCTTGGTCTGGGTCCTGTAACAACATATTCTGAGGTTGTCAGGAGGTAGCAGAGATGTTCACAAGGAGCAGCAAGACATTCCTGCTTTGCATTGGAATCCCATCACAAAGAAGTGTAGGAGAAGGTCATGTTTGTGACAGTTCACTGCACATTATATCAGGGGCAGTGGGTTGGTCATGGAGAGGCTGTAATGGATTTAAAACCAGCAAGTTGTTCTAAAACACTTCTCTAAGTGGTTTTGTCCTAAGCCATCTAATGTATGTTCAAGTAAAAATTCTTTCTATTTAGCAGACAAGAAACATGGTTTAGGTTTTGGAGGTGGGTTTTTTTTTTCCTTTGGAATCTTTTTCTTTAATGAATGACAGTTGTCCCTGTTTTGTTAAAGGGCTGATACAGAAGAATGGATTGCCACCATAGATGCACTGCTCTCCAAAAGCATTGATGCCTGTCAGTGGTTAGTTGAGTATTTCGTTGGGCCAGAGGGCCGGGAGCTTGTAAAGTAAGTACTGGTGTTTCTGTCTTGTGTGTTTTGTGTCTCATGTGTGGAAAAAGCTTCCTAATAACATGATCTGGCCTATACTGGTGTATTCCCAAAGAGCTGACTGTGCACATTCTTTAAACAGACACTCTATGAGTTTATTCTTAGTAATTTCTGTGATTGTGAGGCTCTCCGAGTCATTTTGAAAATCTAATAATTCAGTTTACATTGAGGAGAATGCAGTTGTTTAATTCATTCAAGGAATGCTTTGGAATGTGTTTGCCTAGTCATTCCTGCAAGTGGTGGGAAAGGAGAACATGGTGAAAGTGTTTGGGTTAAGGTAAGTTAAATACTTAGCCTCACAAAGATCATAGATGAACTGGAAAGAGTTTTTCTTGCCAAGCTATGGATGAGCTAATAGGTGTTTAGAAAACACCTAAGGCAAATCTTTGGCAATGTGACAACACTAGAGAGACGAGTCAATGTAAAGAAAATATTATATCTGAAGCTGCATTGAGAGGCAGAATCTTATGAGAACTTTTACAGACTTCTCTGTTACTTGAGTAAAACAAGATCAAGTGATGTTACAGGCCTTACTAGTGTCATGCAGGAAAATAAGTTAAAGCTTATCCACAGAAATATCTGGACTGCTAAAGTAATAAATACCACAGTTAATCATAGCAACCATGTGTACACATTGATTCCAGGTCTCTTTGCAACTTCCCCTTTTGTCTTCCAGGACTTTCCTCCTGGAGTGCAGCGTCAGAGAGGTGCGAGTTGCTGTAGCCACAATCCTTGAAAAAACCCTCGACAGTGCCTTGCTTTATCAGGAGAAGGTGAGTGAGTGTCACCTCATCCCTGGCCATGCTCTGGGTTGTCTCTGCCCAGTGGCTCTCGAGGTGTTTGCACACAGAGCTGTGTGAGGTGTAAATGACAAGGTCAAAGGCTTTTGTCTTCATCCTGCTTGTTCCTCATTTTCTGGAATGCTCAGCTGTTCTACCCAAGGAGGTGACATGCTGTGGTAACTCTCAGAGTTTAGTTCTAAGTACTACTTTTCAACTTGTCTTTTGAACTGCCAACACATATTCTTGTAATAGCTTGGAATTAGTCTTTTCTTACCATTTATATTCTTTCTCCAGTTCTGATCTCAGCTTGCTTTCTCACTCAGAAGCTATAGCAGCACTAACTGAATTATCTGGTTCCAGAGATACAAGTATGGTTATTGTTAAAGGCTTAATTTTCTTTTCAGACTCCGATACACTAAACACCTTGGGTTTTTAAGCAGTAGACAGCTCTTTACATTGAAATTAACAACTTTTTTTTTTCTTCACAGTTAAAAACTCTACATCAGTTATTGGAGGTGCTCCTTGCTCTACTAGATAAAGATGTACCTGAAAACTGTAAAAACTGTGCTCAGTACTTTTTGCTATTCAATAACTTTGTACAGAAGGTAAGAAAGTATTAGGGTTTTTTTATATTTATTTGAATTTTAAAGGACAGTTGTAAAACAGCCAGTGATCCTTATTCATAGGAAGTCTAGCAGCACTGTGAAACACTTTCAGATCTTTTATTAGGGTATTCTTTTTTTCCTTTTAAAATAAATGATTTTGAATACTGAATTAGGATAAAATCACACGAAAATATACCAGCAAAGTATACCAATGATAGATGTAATTTCTCGTTTGGAGCTGTTCTTAAATTTTTTTTCTTTTTTATTTTTTAATCCAGCATTCAGGATTTTTGTCCCATAGGAAGCAGAATAACTGACTGGACTGTACTGTTCACCACAGTATGGCTTCCCTCTGTTCCCCCATTCTATTTTTATTTTCTTATATGACATTTCTTTTGCATATGCTGCTTCTGGTTTGGTGTATATATGTTCTCTGTATAGTGAGACAGCTCTTTAGTTGTTTACCTTTTTGAGATACTGCGGGGTTTTTAGAGTGGAAAAGGCAGATTTTAGCCTGGTGCCTTTTACTTTTGCTCTTCTGAGCACTGATCCTTTACCTGCAGAGGAGAGTAACTTGTTGTTGTTGTCTGAACAGCAGGGAACAAGGGCTAGCAGTCTTCTTCTCAGACACTCTGCTCTGAGGCACATGATCAACTTCCTCCTCGGCCCCAACCGGCAGAGTAATCAGGTAAAGTTGTGTTGTGCTGTAGTTTGTCCATCCCAGTGTTTGCAATGCTCAAATTACTAATAAATACTTTCCATGTGGTAGGAGAGACTAATCTGTGGATTATTCTATAAACTTCATACAAGTCTTAGTCTATCTGTGTGTGGTTAGCATGGGAACAGCTGTTCTGGCAGAAGTGAGCATCATGATTTTGATAAGTTTTTACCCACTCCAGGGTGTTAGACCGTGGTGGTGGACTGTAAGGATGTTGTTTTGGCTTAACAAAGTTGACTAAATCAACAAGATTAACTGGATCTCTCTCTGGCTCAAGCAGAATCGCAGGTGGAGTTCAGCACAGGCACGTGAGTTTGGATATCTTCACAACACTGTAGCACTACTTGTTTTGCACTCTGACGTCTCCTCACAAAGAAATGTTGGTAAGGATTCTGTTTTTGTCTTGGTAACTTTGCATTTCAGTTACTTTGACTGGGAGTAACTTAATATCAGTGAGGAAAAAATAAGAACTTTGAATTTTAGGCAGTAATGGCTAGCATGCATTTGATTGCTTTTTATTTTGCTGTAAATATGTTGAGAGGCTGTGGCAAACAGATAATATCACAGGCAGTCGGGGTATGTGGCAGTCTTGATATTTTTTGTGCCTTCTTCCCTCCCCCATATGCCTAAAAAGTCTTTCCTCATGTGAATCAAGCTGTGCTGTTGGCTGGGCAGACTCACAGCCTAACAGGCTGCATTTTGTTTAGATTTATGATGTCTTTTCATCGTTATTTCTTGCAAGAAGCAGAAATATCTAAACAAAGATAATAAAGGGACAAGTGAAAATCTTCAGTTTACTGGAGGACGAATTGAAAGTGATCTTTTAAAAAGCATAATTTCTGTCTAGGTTTAAAAGCAGTCAAAAATCAGAAAGTAACAGAAGAATTATGAACATTCTATTGAATGTACTCCAGTGATTGGAAGTAGAACTAAATCTCGCAATACTGATAGTACTATGAACATTTTGCTGTGACCTTTCTGCAGTTCTTTTGCTTGTTTTCACTAAAGTAAATGACACTTCAGTGCAAGAAATTGGTACTTGGGAATGCTAATGTAGGAGCTATAAAACTAGTTGAGATGAGTGTTGAGATTAGGGATTACATGGTGCCAAATGAGCAGCAGTGTCTTCAAGGTGTGTTAGAACAAACTAATCTATTAGTGGATTGTTTTTGTATTTGCTATTATAGCTCCTGGTCTCTTTAAGCAGCGTCCACCTCTAAGCATCACTGCTTCGGGGCCGCTTTTGTCGCTCCATGAAGAAGTGGAAGCCTTGTTATTCCTGTCTGAGGGAAAACCCTACTTGATGGAGGTATCTGTTCTAAATTCTAAATTCTGCCTTGCTTAAACCTGGAAACTGGTCTAATGTGATTTCTCTGCATCTTTGCATGAAAAACACTGAATATTAAAAACAGCCAGCCGAGGTGTATGTGGTTATTATTTTGAACCTAAAAGAGGAGGCGCCTTTGGTTTCTTGATCTCTTCTTATTCTAGTATATCCCTAAATTTAAGAGTCTGGATTGAGAGTTCATGCACAATTTGCAACAGCCTGTGTAGTCCATTACCATATCAAAAGAATGTGAGGACTTGAATCTTAAAAGATCATGCTTGACCAGCACCTTGGAGGTGGGCAGCAGGAGCTGAAGGAGTGCTGAGAGGGCAGGACTTCAGCCTGCTGGGCCATGCAGGTGCTGGGAGAAAAAGCTACATCCTTCCTGGAAAAGACCAACAGATTTTCCTTAAAATGCTTGTATGTCTGTGCATGCCACGGTTGTCATTTCCCTTAGGTGATGTACGCGCTGCGAGAGCTGACAGGGTCGCTGTCGGTTCTCATCGAGATGGTGGTGTACTGCTGCTTCTGCAACGAGCACTTCTCCTTCACTGTGCTCCACTTCATCAAGGTAGGGAGATAACCACGGTAAGCCTTTCGCGTAAGTGTTTCTTCTAGGTTTGGGTCATCCTGTGTCTTGTGGATTATACTGGCACTGGGCTCTGCAGAACAGTCAGTGTAGTCTGTTAGCTTTTGGTGCTTGTTGGAGTTATTTTTAGTCTTTTAATGTTTAAATCAGCAAATTGTCAAGAATCTGTAAAGGTGTCTTGTAATTATTTGCT
This sequence comes from Formicarius rufipectus, assembly GCA_013399695.1. Lineage (NCBI taxonomy): Eukaryota > Metazoa > Chordata > Aves > Passeriformes > Formicariidae > Formicarius > Formicarius rufipectus. The sequence goes on from VXAU01000232.1 coordinate 484,491, forward strand.
CCATCAACTTTTATTATCCAAGTAACTTTGTATTTCTTACATGCAGACTCAACTGGAAACTGCCCCACCTCATGAACTGAAAAACATATTCCAGTTACTCCATGAGATACTGGTAGGTGAAGGGTAAAGATTTGTAGAGGACAGATTTTGTATTGATGTATAACAAAAACAGTCAGGACTGCCTTGGTAATTTCCACATCCTCGTGTCTTTTAATCCTTCGGTTTGGAGTTTCTACTACTTAGTAATTTGCTGTCTTGATAATACAGTGACATATGAAGCAATTCTTACTTGGTTTCATGTTGAGGTGGTTAAAACCATTCCATAGAGTAGATACAGGTGTCAAACACAACTTACCTAAATTAGTATTTCCCTTTCCTAACAGGTTATTGAAGACCCATTACAAGTAGAGCGCATCAAATTTGCCTTTGAAACTGAAAATGGATTAATAGGCAAGTAAGCCAGTGGGTGAACACTCCTGTTTCCTACTGACCCTGATGTTGGTGATGGTTCATATCATCTCCTGGTTTCTATTCCTCCGAAACTTTTACTTCTCAGGGAAGACAGCTTTACATATTTGATTTAGCCACGACCACAAAACGTGCTCTCAAAACCCTGAAATACGTGTTAGAATATTATAGTGACAGCAAACTGGGAAAGAACTGTTGAAAAAGAGCTAACTTACTTAAATAAGGGACAGATCAGGGTATATGCATAATAGTGGAGGGGGGGGGGGAAGTAGCTTTGATTGCCATAACAGAGGAGCTGTGTGAATCCTGTAACCTTAAAAATTAGTTTTTATTTCCTACATATCTCAAGAAATCTTTTTGTTTTGTCAGCATCCTAATTACCATAAAAAGAAACTGGTTCATCACAGAAGGATGCTTATACTAATAGCTGCAGCATAGCCTCATAGTGTGACAGGTGGCTCCCATTTGTTGCTGCTCATACAAAGTGTTGTCTCTCCATTTGATACAGAAACTCTACTGAAGTTACTAAAACATTCAAAAGCAACAGAACAGTCCCAGGAGTGAGGAGAGCTTATTTCATGTGCATCAGAAGAGGTTTTGTGTGCAAGGGTGGGATAACCACATGGTGTTCAGAGAGCACGTCTGGTGGGTTAGTGCAGCTTGAGCAGCTCTTTCATAGCTGTTTGGATGAGGAGCTGCTTCGGGTTGTGGCTTTCACCTTCAGTTATTTTGGATTCTGTTTTAGTGAGAAGGAATATTTAGCTTTGTTCTTTATTTCTCTCTTCAGTGCTCTTATGTTTAGTAGTTTCCACGTATGACTGTTAGAAGAGAATGCAGCAGTGTAAGAGAATAGCTAAGTGGTTATTTTAATTTCTGCATAAATTGGTCCCACTTGTACCAATTTTACCCTGTAACTTGGGCGACCTTTTTTCCTCTACATTGGTGAGGTGCAGATACTCAGTTGGATTTATATGTTGTAAACTTCAAGAACTGCTCTGAGTTTTGGGAGTGAAAGTTGTAGTTTTACCTTGTTTCCTCACAACAGCACTGAATACCATCCCTCACATTGACTAGTTTTAGTCCAGGAAATGAAATCAGCAAATACAAGATTTTTGTGGTCCTTAATACGTTTGTGCATAATTTGCAGTACAGCCATTCTGTAATTTTAGTCATCTGCTCTGCTTCAACAATATTAAAACTGGCAACTTGCAGTTCCTTGGCAATTTTTGCCAGCTTTGAAGTTTTCTCTGCAGTGTTCTTTGCTGACTGCTATGGACAGGGAAACTTTTGAGTAGCAAATCTGATTGTGGCAGCTCTGTGGAAATCCTTGTGCTGCTCCTCAGCCAAAGAACTTTGTTAAAAGATATGAGAATTCATGGTATAGAAAACTTCCTGGTAGGGATGGCCTGGGGTTTTGCCCAAGTCTTCCATGTAACAGTTTCATGGCTGTTCATGAGTTCTGCTATGCTTGTTTGTATGAGGAAGCTTTAAACATTCCTCTAGCTTTGCCAATTTTGATCCAGGTGGAACCTCATGATGTGATTCATTTATAGGAGTTTTAAACTTTTTTTTTTCCTTCAGACAAATGTAACCATAGTGATTATCTAACATAAAATGGATTATAGGGAAGAATAATTGCATTAGGGCTGTTTAAAATTCAGGTACTGCATTTGAAAGATCAAAGTGAAAATGCGGTAATTCTATTTTTAATCCAATAGAGTTGTGGAAGTACTAAAAACTGCCAGCAGTACAGCAGTGTGCTTAACACAAATGCTCGTGCTAACATCTGTAGAAACAACTTCTATCACCCAACTTAAAATGTTAGCTTCATCCTTGCTCTGTTTTCAGAGTGGTATACTAATCCATATGTTTCTACCCCCAGCCTTGATGCACCACAGCAACCATGTGGACAGCAGCCGTTGCTACCAGTGTGTCAAGTTCCTTGTTACTTTGGCTCAAAAGTGAGTAATTCATGTTTCAGAGTTTAACTTCATTCCTGCCTTAGACCCTCTGTGACTATTTTAGCTTACTAATCTTTCTATTTTTGATCAGCTTTATCCTTTGTTACTGGTGCTTAAAGGTCTTGATAGTACATGTGTCAGCATGAAGTGAAATCTTCACTGATTAGTACCTGAATGGATTTCTCAGATAACAAACAATAATTCCTGTTTCTGAAGGCAAATGTCATTCTGTAGAGCCTGGCATTAACACCAGATAAACCGTAGGAAACTGTCACAGATTTTTGAAATATTATGATTCCTAAATTCTCTTTGTTTAGATCTTGGCACATGTCCCAGTTAAACAGACTTCTGAAATATGTGAAGCTGTGTGGTAGCCTGCTGTGTGTAAATTTTCCTAGACATTATTGCCCTTGCCATTTCAGTTAACAGGGCTGTACAGTTTAAGTCAGAGTTTGCAGTGCACACAGAGGGCAGAAGCGCAGAGACAGAGAAGTCTTTGTATCTTTTTATGTTAGCCAGAATGCTTTGTTCCTGACTAATGAATATCATTTCAATTCCCAAGGTGCCCTACTGCAAAAGATTATTTCAAGGAGAATTCCCACCACTGGAGTTGGGCTGTGCAGTGGCTACAGAAAAAGGTAATTTGGCTATTTGACTGTAATAGAGAAAGTGTCACCTGTTTACAACAAGAATTAGGAAATCACCATCCTCTATATGGCTCTCTATGTCCTCTATATGAGATGACTCTAAAGACAGAATACAAGCTACTTCATTTTTCACAAGGACAATTTGTATGTAGCTAAACCTGATGCAATGCAAAGGCTTCAGTAGCCCCTAGTGTTTCAGGCATAGATGCATTTACAGTGTATAAAACCAAGTGTGACATGGTCATAATGATTATTCCTTGCTATGTGGGAAGCCTCAGTGCCACTGTTTTTGTGTTAGAAGGCTTCACTGTTTTTAAAAAAATTTTCCTTTGCCTGTGTGTTGATGCAAGAGAATGTGTAAATGAGTGGAATCCTTACAGAATCATCACAGCTTTGCACAAAGCACAGCTGTTGACAGGTACAACTTCTCTAGTTCTTGTTTTTCTGTCTAAACTTAGCATTGGTTGGCCAACTTAAATATCCAAGGACACTTTGGAAACTTAGAGCTTGGCAGAACTGGCCCAAGCAGGGCTGTGCTGGGTCTCCCAGCACTGCATGTACAACTCCGTATTATCCCAGCTCCAGGGAGCCTTTCTGTCCTGACAGGTCTGGATAGTCCTGCTGACCCATTTTTACTTTGTACTAGCTCACGTAAACTCTGAATCCATCACTTTTCAGCTGGAACCCCCTAACTTGCACACAGGTGCACATAAAGGGAGTTGGTTGCTGGTTTTCAGCTGAGGGGCAGTACCCTCTCTGGCAGCTATGGCTGCATATAAAGTGTGTTCTCGTCTGTGCCCCAGATCTCCAGCTCGTTGCCAGAGGACTCAGGAAGCTTGTTCCAGACTTGTTAGTTCACCTTCCATCACAAGCAGTTGGGGCTTTACACATGTAAACCTCATATAGCAATCTTTTGTCTCTCTTGTCTTCTTATGCAGATGTCTGAACATTACTGGGCTCCACAGAGTAACGTGTCCAATGAAACATCCACTGCAAAAACCTTCCAGCGCACTATTTCAGCACAGGTATGTGTCAGCCCTGAGAGACCATGTTAAATCTACTCATTTCCTTTCTGGCTTTCCAGTTATCATCTTTGGGTTTGGCAACTTTATTCCCCATCCCTGAAAGTGTTCAACAAACATGTGGATAGGGCACTTGAGGACATGGCTTAGTGGTGAACATGGTGGTGGTGCTGTGTTGGTTGTTGGACTTGATGATCTTAAAGGTCTTTTCCAACCTTAACAGTTCTGTGATTCTAGTGCACTTAAGACTGTTCCTCCTTTAGAAGCTCAGACCCTATGGTTGTTTCTGAAAAAAATAACCTTTGAATGGTATTAGTCAACATTCACAATTACCTGTGGTGACTCAGCTCTCTCACTATGACAGCTCTATTGTTTTAGTTTTAAAAAATTATGAGTCTGAAATGAAGGGATCACCGTGGCCCCTGACACTCTCTTGGGGCTGTTTTCTACTCAGGACACACTGGCCTATGCCACAGCCTTGCTGAATGAGAAGGATCAGTCTGGAAGCAGTAACGGGTCAGAAAGCAGCCCAGCCAACGAGAACGGGGAGAGGCACCTGCAGCAGGTAAAGTAAGGGCAGGTTCACCTTCTGTTGTGACAGCTGGTTCCTGGGGCTCAGCTCATCACTGACCCTGCACACAACACAAGTAACACACTGTACCTTTCTCTCCCCATCCTCCCTGTGTGTCAAAAGGGCTCAGAGTCTCCTATGATGATTGGTGAGCCCAAAAGTGACCTTGATGATGTTGACCCGTAGAGGAGATGCCTGTGAACACAAGAACAGATCAACTCAAAGATTGAATGCCTGGTACCTACTGGAACTGGAGTCGTGTTGCTTGTGCCTGGGAGAGCAGTGGCATTACAGGACCAGAGGCAATGCTGGAGGAGGTTGTTTCCCTGAAAGCTGAAAGCATTTTTTAGCCATGAAGGCTTCAGATCAATAAATGGTCTAGAAAACTGCATCTTCACCTGCAGTAGCTTGTGACAGTCCAAACACCGAAAACAGTGTGTTGAGAAGATTTTATCAAATACACAAACGCTAGTGGTTGAATTTTTATGTGAACATTAAATGAGTGAATGTAAAACTGTTGCTTTTCTGTGATGCTGCAAAAAAAATTCTTTTGGTTTTTATACAGGAAAAAAAAAAAAAAGAAACAGACTGCCCTTATGTATGGAGGGCAAATTTTTAATCTTTCTGATAATATTGAAAAGGAATATTCAAATTTCTGTAAAGATGTGTGATGGCTTACATTTCATTGTAAAATATTAGTTAAAGAATGGGTTTACATAAGGACTTCTGTATTTAATATGTCTCCCTGCTAATTTGTAAGGCTCTTGATGAGAAAGATCAGCAAGATTGCTCTATAAGGAGAGTGATTCCTTATGGAATGGTTTGCTTGAGGAGCTCCAGAATGAATCATCTTTACTGGTACCCTTCCAAAAACCCTTTAGACAACTGGGAAGGGCAGTAAAAAAAAAAAAAAAAGCTTTGTTCTCTAGGTATGCAAGAATTTATTTTTCAAGGATGTTGGTGAATTAAAAAAAAAGTTAATGAGTAGTTTAATAGACAAAAAAGCACTTTAAGAAGGAATTCTGTTGCAGTTTTACTCATTAAATTTTTTTAACCTTTGGAGACATATTGAATAAAATGTAGTCTCAGTCATGGATCTGCAATCACTTGCTTATGCTTTGAAATTACTGAGAAAGTTGGTATTGGTTGTATATTGATGAATAATTCCTTGAGTGAGCTGGGGACACTGTTGTGCAGATTTTATAGCAATTTTAACATGGGGAAAGAATGAATTGGCTTTGTATTTTCACTTGACCAGGCAACGTTTAAAATATCACAGCTCTTTTAATTTGCTCACAAACAACTGGAAACCAGTTGGGATGATCTGAGCATGGTTTTGTTTTCCATGTCAAGTGCAGTTCAGTGATTTCTGGCTCTGGATGCAAGCTTCTTTTGTGCCAACTGACTTCATCTTTTGTACATTTTTCGTTTGACACATTTTCTGCACTGCTTTTTGCCTTTATTTATGGATTCTGCCTTACTTTAAAGAAATTATATAAACAAACATGCACAGAAATGGGGGACATCTTAAGGAGTGCCTGGGTACCTCCAGAATAGACAAATTTGCCAAGTTAAAGGCACAACCAGCCAAAAAGTGCCTTTTTTGTTTCTTTTTCACATGCTGTTGCCAAAACACAAAGCAGCAGACAGCTTTTCACTGTTGTGCACTAATAATGAAAGTAACCAGTCATTTCACTGTTGGAAGTAACCATCAGATCTGGTGTCAGCTGTACAGCTTCCTAACTTACTGTGGGGTAAGAGAGCCGTGGTCAGGAATTGCACGTGCAAAGTAAGGGTGGCATTGTAGTGAATCTCTCACTTCCTTTTCCAAACAATGTCTTCATAGACACATGGCAGAATTAGCATTTTATAAATGTTTCTGATAATGTGGTGGGACATTTTAAATGTGATGTTTTAAATTAATTTTGAATAAATCATTTCTTATGGATACCCTTTCTTCCTTCCCCCATCCCTAACACATTGTTAATGGCTCATAAATCTCCCCAAGAAGTCAGTACACAGCGGTGATGGTGATGGAAGAAGCTGATAATGTTCCTATGGGTTGGCACCACTTGTCACTTCAGGTTCCTGTTATTTCCTATGGAAACAACATCCTCGATACCCGCAGGCCCAGGGAAGCATTGATGGGAATTGCAGCAGGATTGGCTCATCACCACTGTATACCTGAAACCAATACAAACTTTTTCACGGTTCTGCTCACGCTTGTACAAAGTCAGTGGTTATCATTTGCAATAAGATGATACTCGGTCAATTATTTTTGTTTCCAGCTGCTGTCATTTGAACCTGCTGAAGATTATTTTTGGGAAAATAGAGTTCAACAAAAACTAGTTTTTGTGTAAATTGTGATGCATTTCTATGTTGTAATTTTTACTGCCAATCTTTTTTGGATGAAAATGTTTTTATACAGCTTACAAAATGTTTGGTGAGTAGCAGCCACATCCTGGCTGTGTGCACTGGGGGAGATATTGTCCAATTAATGCGTAGACTTTTGGCACTGGAAAAATAGGCAGTCTTGGTGAACAGTCCTGGGATTCCTGGTCAATGGAATAAAGTTATTCCTTTCACAGAAAACTAGTGTAATCTTTAGACTGTGCACACACTGCTCTTGTCTTGCTGATCCTCTTATCTTGAAACTCGTCAGGCCAGCCCTGCAGATGATGAGAGGGTGCCCTGATTGCCATTTTGATTCCTGTCCAGAATAAACGGAAGCAGCTGAGCAGCCCCCAGAAATGCACCACTGTCTGTGCTCGTGCTGGTGCACGTGTGTGCAGCTGCCCCTGACCTCAGCAGAATGATTTACTCTGGCCATGCTCACAGCTGTGGATTAGAGCTCCTTTCGTGTGTCAGATTGCAGATTTGGAGTGATGTGGGCGTGCATTTATCCTGCCTCTTCTAGGGGCGCAAGGGACAGAGCTGGACATGCAGCAGTGCCACTGAGCTGGTGTCTCCTGCTTCCCTGTCTGGGAAGCTTCTGGCAGCTGCCATTGTCCTCTGCTCTAAGGACAAGGAGTTTTCGTTTTCCAGCATAACCCAGCCAGTGCTCTCCATTGGCAGTGCCAGTCCTGGAAGTATGGGATGGGCATGGCAAACTGCTGCCAGGACTGCCCCCAGCATCCCTGAGCTCAGCAGGCTCTCCTGAATGTGAGAGGCTTTTCCACCTACCCACGTACAACATGCTAAGCAAGGCCTAATCTTTTAATATTATTTCCTTCCACCAGGCTTATGCATGCTTGAATTAAGCTGTGAAAGCTCTGGATTATCATGCATGGAACAAGCTCACACCTTCTGCTGGATCCTCCCCTCTCGCAGGGAAGTCAGCAGAGCTGAAATACTTGGTGCATGTTTTGAGAGGTTACAGCCTAAGGAACCTGCTGAAAAATCACCTGCTGTGTCAGAGCTGTCCAGGAGCTCTCAGGCTGACATCCCTTTTTCTTTTCTGCCTCTTCGTGCAAAATTCAGGTTCTTGCTGATGAAATTACAGTCTGTAATTATGTCTGTATTATATAATTATATATTTAGATTAGGGCTGGGCTTTTGCCAACTTTAGTTAACAAGTTAGAATTAGTTTCAACCTTTCAAAGTGGTGCTTTGTGCTGGCTCTGTCTTCTCTTGCCAATTAAAGCTGGAGTAACAGATCTGCAAGGTGCTTTTTGAAAGGGGAATACACCCAACCCACCTGAAGTTTGACAGTTTAACCTGGTGCGTTTGGTATTAAGCTTTATTTTTTTCATCTGTCCTCAGGTAACACTGCACAAATTATGTATCCGTGGTACCAGGAGGCTGCTAAGCACCAAAAGAAAAGTGAGACACGGCTTTGGCTTTTGGTGCTTCTCAGCCTTTCCCTACTGCGTGCATCAATCTGAGCCAACTTTTGTCTTCCTTGTGGGGCTCCAGCACTTCCCAAGTGAAGCCCAGTGTTAGTAGCAACAGCAGCACAAGCACAGGGGCACATTCCCCAGAGCTGGATGATGTTTGTTTCACAACTGGAAGCTCTTGCCCTAATCCCTGTTCTTAAACTTCTGTTCTTGCATGTGTGTGGGACAACACGACTCTGCCCCTGGTCCTGGTGCCAGTCCCAGAGCTCAGCCCAGCTGTGGGCAAAGGGAGGGGACCTGTGCTGTCTGCACTGACCTCTGAGGGTGCCAGAGCTCATCAGGAGCTCCTCAGGCAGAGGCAGGGATCAGATACGAGGTGGAGACCTGTGGCTGGCTTACAAAGCAGAGCTCTTTTGGGGGAGCTCTTTTTGGATGGGTACCAACTCCCCATTGCAGACTGGTTCCCCATGGGAATGTACATGAAGTCAGACAATGGATCATATGAGCACTGGTCTATGAATTTTAATTTAAAAAGACATTTATAAAATGTTTATTTATAAAATTCCAAATAAATATTTAAGGTACAAATGTAAAAACAAGATGCTATGAAAGCTTTTTCTTCTTTCATTTTTTTAAAGAATTACAGGCAATTCTATGTGTCTTGGGAAGACCTGAAAAGGAAACTGTTAACACAGAACACCACCAGATCATTAACTTTGACTTAACAACAAAAAAAGAGCACTAACGAAGCAGTAGCTGACTGTAGCAATGCAGATTAAAGTCTAATTAAACAAGCATACTGTTTCAACTACAGCCCTCACACTTGACTCAAAAGTAAAAAAGTCTCCTAGGAACACAAGGAGGCAATTATAAAACTGCCCAAAAAATGGCTACACTAGGATTTTCCGGGTGCTAAGCAGCATGAGCTGACAACTAATGAGTGACTAACTGGGCAAGAAAGGAGCAATCCTCACCACAGATAATTTTTTTTATAAAAAGGTGGTGGGTTTGTCACTTTGGGTGACAACACATGGCTCACATAGCTGGGGTGTTTATAGCAGGACCTGGTGTGTGGCAGGGAAAGAATTCTGGAATGATTCTGGTGATGGGGCAGGGCTCCAGCTGCACTGGGCTGCTTGGAGAGCTCTTGCAGAGGCACCCTGAGTCCTGCTCCCACTGTGTGTGAGAGGATCATGAGCTTGCACCCCACCATCACAGCAGCCCAAACACGGAGGTTGTCAGCAGCCACACGATGGAGCCTGGACCGTGCAGGAACAGCAGCCCAGCCATGGGAAGGTCCGGAGCTGGGGACAGAGTGGTCCAGCACATCACCCATCCCTGGCCCAGGAGAGCCTCCTCCCTGTCTCAGCCCATCCCTACTGCCGAGTTCGGCAGCAAATGGCGATGGCCACAGCCCTGCTGCTGCCAGGGACACTGACTGCCACACAGGTGTTGTCCAGGGCATAGGCTCCCAAGGTGCTGGAGCTTTGGGAATGGGCGTTGCAGCCTGTCAGCGTCCAGCCTTCATCACAGGACACCACCACCTAATGAGGAGAAGAGGTCATCCTCCACTGGTCACCAAAGGAGCAGGGGCCTGCCTGTTCCTGGTGGTCCTCAGGACTCAGAGTGATCTGACTGGTGTCACTCAGCTGGGTGGGTTGTCCCGTGATGGGCAAATAGGGACACCAGTGAAGGCTGGGGTTGGGACGGCCACAATAACATGCTGAAGCCAACCTGACCTGCCATCAGGGTAGCAGATGGATAATCAGAGACACCGCCACAGTGGAGGGGTGTTCCCCATCCCTACCTTCTCCTCAGAGCCTGGGGACATGTGCTCCTTCACTCGGCACTCGAGGCTGGCAGCGGGGCAGCACGAGGCATGTGCCATCACCTCCATCCTGCTGGCACAGCGGCTGGGCCCCCTTCCCAACCCCACAATGGGTCTGCCACTGTCACCCAGCACCACACTGGGAGAATGGAAACTGCACCCTGCCAGGGGGAGAGGAACTGTCAGCGTGGGGCACCCATGGCAGCACCCCAGTGCACACCCCAAGGGATGTCTCGAACCCTGAGCCTTCCCACCTCCATGCACACAGCACACATACCCCTTCCCTCCACTCCAACAACACTCTTCTACCCCCAGGTCCCAGAATTTTTCTGGAAGAAAAAATCCTGGCCATCAGGCTCTGTAACCCGTCGTGTCAGGCGTTACCAGTCAGCACGTGGTCCCACGGGGAGCATATGGCCCCGTCGGCCGCTGAGGAGCTGGTGTTGATCCAGCACTTGGCCCTGGGCCATGTGCAGCACCTGGCGATGGCATAGACTCCCTGGCTCTGGAAAGCACTGTGGGCCACGCAGTGCTTCTGCCCATCCTTGTCCTGCAGCCAGGACAGTGCAGTGTCACTGGGCTGCATGGGGGCCTGGGGACACCCCCTCGAGGCTGTGGGGCACCCCAGTGGCAGTCCTTCTGCCTCCTTCTGCTCACCTCCATGTGCTCCCCCAGCCGCCTGCCGCTGCGGGAGAAGCTGGAGCAGCTGAGCATCTCCTCGCTGCTGGCACAGCCACCCACGGCCGGGGTGTGCCCCGAGCGCGCCGACCACACCGAGCGGCAGTACAGCTGCTCCTCTGCAATGGTGGTGTCAGCAGCAGGGTGGACACACACAGTGTCACCCACAGTGTCACCCACAGTGACACCCTCAGTGCCACCCAGCGCCCACGGCATGGACTGGGCTCTGTTTCCCCCCACCTCTCCATGCCAACAGCTGCACCCAGGCTCAGCCACCCCTATCACAGCTCAGGGACTGCTGACACACTGTGCTTTCGTCTCAGCACTTTTTCTGGATAAGTGCAAAGCTCGGCCAGGCACCCAGCAGGCAGCAAGGTCTTTACCTGCACCCAGCTGAGAGGGCAGCCCTGCCACGCTGTTGGGTGTCTGGAGCCGCTGCTCTTCTGGGAACCACATCATGTCCATGACATTCTTGGTGGAGAAGTGCAGGAGCCGCTGCCGGAGCTCAGCGAGGCTCATCTGGGGCTCGGCACTGAGCAGCATGGCAGCGAGGCCTGCAAGAGCCCAGGGGGCTGCAGTGAGAACCTGGGGACATGGAGCCACCTACACATGACTTCCCTAAGCAATACAGCTCCAGAGAGACAGGAGAAGGCAACCCTGCAGCCCATCACCCACACGCACAGGATGCAGGAGTTCTGTGCAGGCTACAGCACCCAAACGAGGCGGACACGCCAAAACCATGGCATCATGTCACATGAAAATGTCCCCAGTGTAGGCATCCCTTGTGCCCTGTGCCCACAGGGACACGTGACCCGCACCAGTAAGTGGAAGGCCAGCCCTTCCAGCCCCCAGAGCCCAACTCACCTGCCACGTGTGCAGCCGCCTGTGAGGTCCCGCTCTGTGCCGTGAAGCAGGTGCTGCAGTCGCTGGAGGCTCCAATGACGTCATCCCCCGGGGCAAACAGGTCCACGCAGCGGCCAAAATTGGTACCCAGGGTGCCGATGGAGGCGGGTTGGTCCTCGCTGTTGGTGGCACCGACTGTGATGACCTGCCAGGGCAGTGACAGAGGGGAGCACGGGCAGGATGGGATGCTGACCTGGCACAGGAGATGAGGCGGCACCACGTGCCCTGCGTGTCCCCGAGCCTCAGGGGACGCCTGCAGCCCGTACCTCCGGCTCGGACGCAGGTGAATAGAGGCAGGCATCGTCCTTGTAGTTGCCGGCAGCCGCGACCATCACCACCCCGTCCAGAGCCATGTGCCGACAGCCGGCGTTCAGCGCCGGGCTGTGGGCGCCGGCGAAGGGCAGCACCGCCACCGGCGGCGCGGAGGGCTGAGCCTCCAGCTTCGCCCTGATGAACTCCAGGGCTGGGAGGGACAAGGCACTATGGCAGGAGGGGAACGAGGCAGGGGGCTCCGGAAGGGAGCGTGCTCCTCTCCAGGGCGTGGGGTCACTCACCCGTGAGGGTCCCGCTGACGGTGCCCTTGCCCTGGCAGTTCAGCACCCGCAGGCTGTGCACGCTGGCGCCCGTGGCCACCCCGGCGTCGTGCCCGCTCAGCACCCCGGCCACGTGGGTCCCGTGGCTGTCACACTTGCTGGCCTGGTGCAGGCATTGCAGTTTCTTGCCCCAGCCCATTGCACCTAAGCGAGTTTGCAATGCCGCGGCGTCCTCCCCACTACACTGCATCTCGATCTCCTCTTGAAACAACACCTGGCATACACCTGTGCCCTTCCAGACCGTTTTCCCCAGAAAGGAGCCCTGCCCTCTTCAGCCACAGCTCCAAACAGATCCCATTTAGGGTCCCAACATCCACAGGATCACAACTCCTGCTGTAACATGTCCTGCCCAGCATTTTGCCCCAAGCCAAGTGTCTCCTTTTTCCGGGGAAGTTCCACAAGCCTAGACGGGTTATGCTGGATGTAGGGCAATGCTCTTGCCAGGATGCAGCATGTGGCATCTCAGGGTTTACCTTGCTGTGGAAGTGGGCGCTGTCCTCCTCAGGGACACTCTCGAAGCCAGTCACAAGCACTCTGCCCTCAATCTCCCGGTGGGTGCTCTGCACGCTGGTGTCCAGCAGATAAATCTCCACAAGCTCACCTTTATCTACCAGGGATGCAGCCAGGGGGAAAGGCAACCACCACCGCAGTGAGCCCAGCCCATCCCGCAAATGCAAATTGCAGCTCCAGACCCACAGCACCACGGGGCAGGGGGATATCCCCATCCCTCAGGATCTGGAGAGGGGATGGTGTCAGTGACCCTCCCCAAGCCCCTGTGGTCACCCCCTCACACCCCAGTGCTTACTGGGAGGGCTGTAAACGCCTGAGCTGGGCTGTGGTGGCACTATCCTGCCCAGGTTCCAGGGAATGCTCTGGGCAAAGACATAGGCATCCTCCTCGATGTACTTCACATGCGGCAGCTTCAGAGCCTGCATGGAAGAGTCACGGTGCCCAGTGTGGTGGCAAAGCTCCTGTTGCCTTCCGAGACTGGGGCTGCCACCCCCACGGCCCTGTCCTCCGCCCCACACACCATGTCCAGGACGTCGCTGCTCATCCTCACCAGGAAGGCGGGCAGGAGGTGGAAGATGTGCAGCAGCTCGGTCAGGTGTCCCCGCCGAGCCGCCCGTGCCTGCAGCCGCCGCGCCGTGCCCCGCACCTCGGCCCCGCTGCTGCCCGCCCGCAGCACCACCACGTAGCGCCCGGGCAGCCGCCACGACTCCTGCGGGGACACGAGCACCGGGCTGGGGCTTGGGGGACAAGCACACACACACACACACACAGACGCGCGTGGCTGTCCCCCCCACTCCACGCTCCTCACCTTGGCGGCGCGATGGAAAGCGGCGGGTCCCCTCGGGGCGGCCCCGACGGTGGATGCCCCTTCCTCGGCCGCCCCCGGCGCCAGCTCCAGCTCCTCGGCCCTCGCCAGCACCAGCACCAGCGCCAGCGCCAGAGTCTGCGGGGACATCCCGCACCCGCGCCCCGACGGGGACCGCGCCGGCAGGGACCCGCTGCGCGACCGCCGAGGGGCCGGAGCGCACCCTTGGAGCAGAGGGGCAGGAGCGGGGCCGGAGGGCTGGAAAGGGGCTGGGGGGCTGGAGAGGGGGCGGGGGGCT